>CM077153.1:269836825-270028418 GCA_039583875.1 Platanthera guangdongensis
ATAGGAGACAACTCTCTGAAGCCGTCGAAGAACATGAGAAATGGAGAAATAGGGATAACAAAAAGACAACTTTGTCGGAAAAATTATCACTAAATTGAGAAATGGAGAAATAACAATACGCTCGAAGAAGAACGGAGAAATTGGAAATAAATAGAGAAGAAGAACATGAGAAATGGAGAAATAGTTGCATTTGCCGTCGAAGAGAACGAATCTGACATACGCCAGTAGAAGATGAACGACAAGGATCGCAGGCACTTTTATTAATAGTTGCACTTGCTCGTGGGCACGAGCAAGTGGCAATCAGGAAAATGACGGGGAAGCGTCGGCGCGAGCTGATGGCTGTCAGAGAATGAACGGGGACGTCGGGCTCTTGCGTGCATCGCAACTAGGGCAGAACGCGCCTCTCCGCGATCAAGTGACGTGAGAAATTATCACAACTAAAAAACCGCCAAAACTCCGCGATTTTGAAGCGGGGGTTGAATCACTGCAAGCATTAAAATTTTATTTGGCGGGGCGGATTTAAAATCTCCGTTGTGCATCCTAAAAAACGCCCTGCCAAACAGAGCATTAGGCTATTGTTATCTCCACTTCAGCTTTGTTTATGTGCACTCAAAATCTGGTGATATATTTCCTTCTTCAATTATATAATCGCAAAGCCGTTTCGCCTCCTCTTAATATCACTCGTCGTCGGCTCCTCGCTTGCTATGATTCCACCAAATTTAGGTTTTATTTGGCGCAGTGTTTGGAGCTTTTCGTTTGGGGCAAACGCTGCCGCGCGGCGGGTAATCAAATGGCCGGCGGTGGCGTTTGCTCCGTTTGCACCCGCCACATCATGAGAAATTGAGGAAAATAGAGGAATTCCCACCGCGGTATCCCCCTCCGATTTCAAAAGCCCCCCATCTCCTCCCACCGCCTGAGCAAAACGTCAAACCAAACAAAGTCTTAATGAAGAGGATTGTATCATAAAGCTTCGAGATCTAATTGGTCTTTCCGCACTGCCCTTATCAAGAAAACCAGTTATTTGTGCTTGTCTGATTTGGAAAGAAGGATCCGTGTGCAGTTACATGAAGAGACTTTACATGTTTTACTAAAGCGAGTTTATAGATGGGTACATGGAAAAGATGAAAATGCACGTCCCTAGACAATGGTCTCTATAATGTCATCACTTATCGACTCAACGATGTATATTTCATGGTAGGTTGTCGTAAAAGGGTTCTCTTTTCTCCAACACATTTTCTTCCTCTTCATATATATTTTTAAATAAAATAAAATTTATTTTAAATAGAAGTAATGCAAAAAAAATAAATAAATTTTACTTTTTGAATATCATCTTGTTATGTGAATATCAAAAATTTGAAGTGCTGATGTTTATGAAATAAATCATTTATTATGTAAATTAATTAAGATTTTAAACTTGTTTTGTATTAATAATTACGGGGCTTCCTCATTTAGACGAGTAATTGACTTTTGCAGTTTCCCCTCTCACAAATTAGGGAAGATTGTAATTTTTTTTGAAGTTTGCATTCACAATAGAAAGAAAAGAGGAAAAAGGACCGCAAAAACGGGTCAAAAAATAAGGATGTTCTCCCGATCATTCTGAACAACATCAGAGAGAACCGGCGGGAAATCCTCAAAACAGGTACAAAGTATAAAAAATTAGCGAGCGAGAACAAAAATCCACAGCCCGATTGGCTCCCCGCGGAGCATTCAGAAACAGGACACGAGGAAGCTCGAAAAGGAATCCCAACACATCAGCATCAGGGAAGTGGACATACCAAAGACGCGAGTCAAAGCAGCGTTGACAATACTTGATCAAGTTGAGGCAGTCCCCCTAAATGATCACCCCTGAAGCATCGAAACAGTCAACCGTGAGGAAGTCTTGAATGGCCGCCAGGGCCGCCATCTCCGTTCGGCCCAAATCCCATTGTATAAGCGGACGGGGCCGCAAAGAAGACCATACCAGAAGAGTCACGAGCCACAATCCCCACCCCGGCTTGGCGAGAAGGTAGGAGAGCACTGTCGATGTTGATCTTGAGCCAGCCTGGGGTGGGGGACACCACATGGTATATTAGACGGCCGGGAGGCCGGGTGGTATGTCCCGGTTCGCCTGGGTGGGGTAGGTCGCCGATCGAGAAGCGGACTCCAACACCCGCGTCGCAATTATGGCGGGAGTGGCATACTCTGGGAGGTGGATCCTGGCGTTGCGCCGCCTGCCAACACTGATAAACTGCAAAAGCAAGAAAGGGAAAACGTGCTGGGAGCAGTTGGCCAAGTTGGAGAGGCCATCATGAGGGCAGTCCAAGAAGAGACACGGGGAAGGTCAGCCCCCACTCCTGCAGCGCCGTCCCAACAGCCTGGAGGCTATTGCACTCATCGAGGAGTTGGTCCCGCGACTCAGGAGCGATGCAGCCCCAAGGGCAGCAAGTCTCAATCGCCAGCCAGCGGGTGGGCCAACCAAGTCTGAGTAGGAATAGCATCCAAGGAGAGACGCCACCAGAGAAACGCTCGTGGGGGCGCATCCGGAGTTTCTTAAGCCAGCACGCATCTTGCGACGGAGGTGGGAGAGGGCACGTAAGCGATCCCAGTCATTGTCCGCCCGAGAAGCGCAGAAGTAAGGTAGGAGTATCGTGATGCAGATCGGGTCCACGGTGACTGTAGGATCAGAGTGATCAACTCGGCCCCAAAAAAACTAGCGGAGGTGGTCCAAATCCAAACACCATGATCTTCAAGGGGCCGCCACCATAAGGCCCTCTTAGCCCACAACAGTCGATGAAAGTGGGCCACCGAGCAAATTCAAATCCAAGAGCAGGTCTGCCCGAGCACCGAGATAGAAGCCCCATCCGCAATTAGCCAGTGGAGAAGCGGATCCAAGTGCGCCACACCGTCATGAAGGATGCGGATAACAGGCGAGTCCCCATGCTTAGGTGTGCCCCTAAGAAGGCGGTCGTCGTACCGATGCCGAACGATAGAGTGAAACACGCTGACCGACGGTTGAAGAAGGTCCCAAGCATGCCGGGAGCGGAGAGGGCCTCGCCATTTGTCAAGGCTGTGTAGACCAAATCCACCATGAGAGGTCAGCAAGCACACGATAGGCCAATCAACATAATGCATCCCACGGGTACTGCGGTCCTTTTGCCAAAGAAAAACCGGGCAATCTTGTCAATGGAGAGAGAGACGGAGCGAGGGACATCCGCATGCATGAGCTGGAACTGGAGGGCACGGGACAGGAGCTCGGATCAAAGAATAAAGGCATACGTCGAGAGGGGACTGTTGAAATTTTTGAAGTGAAAGTGGTTGATGAGCAGGTCAGGCGGTCTGAGCGGACAGAGTCCGCGGACTGGGCGGACTAGGCGGACTGGGCGGACAGGTGCTGTTATGCAGCCTGGTGATAGGCCTGGGACCTAGCTGTTCTTATGAGCGGCCTGTGCGGACTAAGTCCGCGGCCTGAGCGTTTTGTTGTCTGCGGATAGGGCGTTGGCTGTCTTGCTGGCTTGGCTGATTAAGGAGCGGCCTGAGCGGATAGAGGTTCGCGGACTATTGATAGTGTCTTGTTCAGTGGCCGTGTTGCAAGCTTGTGTGTTAACCGGCGGATTAGGTCCTATCCGCGGGAGGCTTTCGGACTGACGTGTCCGTGGTGTTCGTTGTTGCGGACTGGCCTTAGAGTTTGGCTCTGGCCTTGCCGAGCCCTGGTAATACAGCAGTGTTGTTGTAGCGGACTGGTGTGTGGAGTCCGGCAGATGGCCGTTGCGTTGGGCAGACGGGCGAGTAGCTTGCGGACTGCCTTACTCTGGCGAGGTGTTGGTGGTCTGTGTTTTGGTTGATTTGCGGACGGAGCTATGTCCGCTAAGCTCGCGTTTGGCTCTTTGGTGTTTTACTGGACTTGGTCACATTCTGTGACAAGTCCAGTATGTTCGCTGTTTTCGCCAAGTCCGTTGTTGACCGGTCGGACTGCCCTTGGTCGTGGACTTATGGCGGATAGAGGCGTTGCTCTGGTGGTGTGCGGATTGCCTCTTGCATGTGTGGACAGTCACTGAAGGGGCATGCTGTCCTGCGGTGTTTGCGGGCTCTGCGTGCTGGTGCCTTGTTCGCATAGCTTGGGCAGACTGATGAGAGTTCGCCTAAAGGTGCATCGCTATTGCTCCTGGGGGTTTGTTCCTTGGAATCCGGCTAAGTCCTTGCGGACTCAGCGGACGGGTGTTTAGTTAGCACGCGGGCTGGGGCGGTGACTCTATCCACTATGAAGGTGACCACACTCCTCACCTCGCCTATAAATAGAACCCCCGGCATATTTACAGTAACTGAGTGAACAGTAAGTGGGGGCTCAATCAAAGTGCTGTGGTCTCAGTTTTTTTGTCCACGCGTGTAAAAAGTAGCGAACAAGCAAGAACAAACGGATAGACTTTTGAATAATTGAAATTTTATTATCCAAAAAAGATATCATTTACAAAGGTATGACCTCCCTTATATAGAATGGAGAAGATATGAGAGAGTATAAACAAACAATGTGGGACTAAACATGTACAGGGCAGAGCGGCTAGAAATAAAGGAGACCGCACAGGCCGCGCGGTTAGGCAGATGGGTTAACCGCACGGTAACTCCAGCAGGATAAGAACAAGCCGCAATGAGAGTCCGATAGACCGCCGGTCTCCAAGCACCAGAGGAGACCGCCAGACCGCTCGGTCAACAAACCGCCAGACAAGACCGCAAGGCCGCCCGGTCTAATACTTCAACACTCCCCCTCAAGCTGGAGCATAGATATCAATCATGCCCAGCTTGTCACAAATATGGAAGAATGAAGTAGAGACCGGCTTGGTGAAGATATCTGTCAATTCCTTGTCAGAGGTGACAAATGGAGTACAAATCTGTTTCTTCAAAATCTCTTCCCGAATGAAGTGACAGTCAACCTCTATATGCTTTGTTCTCTCATGGAAGACCGGATTTCTGGATATGTATATAGCGGCCTTGTTGTCACAGAACATAGGAAGAGGATAGTCATATACCTCGCCCAAGTCAAGCATGAGAGCCCGCAACCACTTTAACTCACACGTGGTTGACGACATACTCCGGTATTCGGCTTCTGCACTAGATCTGGAGACAACGGACTGTTTCTTGCTCTTCCAACTCACGAGATTACCTCCAACAAAGGCACAAAAACCTGATGTGGATTTACGATCGCCTTTGTCATCCGCGTAACTTGAATCTGAGTAGGCCTCAACCCTCAGATGACTATTCTTCTGAAAGAGTAACCCTTTGTCTGGTGCTGCTTTGATATACTCTAAAATCTTCAGGGCAGACTGAAGATGGCACTCCCTAGGAGCTTGCATAAACTGACTGACCTTGCCTACAGCATAGGCGATGTTGGGGTCTAGTCACCGTGAGATAGATGAGTTTGCCTACCAAACGTTTGTACCTTGTGACATCAGATAGAAGAGGCAAGTCATTCGTCCACGTTTTGTCTTCTCCAATAGCCATGGGAAACCGAGTCGGTTTGGCACCTGTCAATCCTGCTTCTTGTAGAAGATCAAGGGCATACTTCGTTGGGAGAGAACGAACGAGTCAAGTTTCCGAGAGATTTCTATCCCAAAAAGTATTTCGGGGAGCCCATATCCTTCGTGACCAAGTGCTGACGGAAGGTGCTTTTTCGTCAAGTCCACCCCATCTCGGTCATCGCCAGTAAGAAAAATATCATCCACATATACTGCCAAAACCACCAGTCCCGAGGCCGTTTTGCGAATGAATAAGGAGTGATCGGCCGAACTCCTTCTAAAGCCGATGGTAGACACAATGTCACTGAATTTGTCGAACCACGCCCGAGGGCTCTGCTTTAGGCCATAAATGACCTTCTTCAAATGACATATGCGTGTCTCCCCCTGAGCAACATACCCAGGAGGTTGCTCCATATAGACGTCCTCCTGAAGATCGCCATAGAGAAAGGCATTCTTCACATCAAGCTGGGAAACATCCTAATCCCGGTTAACAGCCACAGAAAGTAGAACCCGGATGGTGCTGAGGCGAGCAACCGGAGAAAAGGTATCAAAGTAATCAATGTCGTAAGTCTGAGTGAAGCCCTTGGCCACCAGCCGGGCCTTGTAGCGATCCACAGTGCCGTCAGGGCGAAATTTCACAATGAAGACCCAGCGACAGCCAACCACATCAGTGCCCACGGGAGGAGGAACAAGGGTCCAGGTACCCCGTTCAGTAAGAGTAGCCATCTCCTCATCCATGGCAGACTTCCAATGAGGGAGAGCAAGAGCCTCCTGGTAGGTGCGGGGAGTAGAAGTAGCGGAGATAGCCAAGGCAAAACACCTGCGAGAGGAGAAAACCGATCATAGGAAACAACTGCCGCAAGCGGGTGTTGAGTACACGCTCGCACCCCTTTGCGAAGAGCAATGGGAAGATCCAGGTCGACGGGCGCGTCAGCGACCGGAGCGTCCGTGACGGAGAAGGCTGGCTCGGGACTAGAGAGAGACAGCGGCGGAGAGGAGGGTGGAGGGGTGGTGGGGAGACGGACTGGGAAGGAGATGGTGGAGGAGGAGACGGAGGTGGGAAAACGTCGAGAGACATAGAGGGAACAGAGAGATCAGAAGGAAGAGAAGAGGTAGGAGAGAAATAGGAAGCATTCTCGAAAAAAGTCACATCCGCGGAGACAAACTGCTTGCGGAGAAGGGGGTCAAAGCAGTAATAGCCTTTTTGAGTGGTAGAGTACCACAAAAAGACACACTTGGTGGAACGGGGGGAAAGCTTGTCGCGGGTAGCAGAGGGAGCGTGAACAAAGGCCGTACAGCCAAAGACACGGAGAGGGAGAGAAAAAGGTTCCTTGTGGGGGTAGAGAATGGAGAAGGGGGTCTGGCCGTGGAGAACTGTGGAGGGAAGGCGATTGATTAGATAGCAGGCGAGGAGCGCAACGTAGCCCCAGTAGGAGCGAGGGACGTGCATCTGCGTCATGAGAGTACGAGCAACATCAAGCAGGTGATGGTTTTTATGCTCCGCCACCCCATTCTGCTGGGAGGTGTAAACACAAGTCGTTTGATGAAGCAGGCCATGTTGGTGAAAGAAAGAGGAGAACTCATGATTAAGATATTCCTTAGCATTATCAGAACGTAAAACTTTAATAGAAATTGCAAATTGAGTCTGAATCATAAAATAAAATGATTGCCAAACAGAAAAGAGTTCGGAGCGATCTTTTAATAGATACACCCAGGTACATCGTGAAAAATCATCTATAAAAGTGACAAAATAGGAACTACACCGACCAACAGTGAGGGTAGGAGCCAGACCCCAGACATCAGAATGAATAAGATCAAACGGGCGAGAGGAGCCACGACCTTGCTTCGGTGGGAAGGAAGAGCGGTGATGTTTGCCAAGCTGACACGCATCACAGTTGAGCGGAGAACTGGTAGAGGGTAAGTGGGGCAGAAGCTGGCGAAGAATCCGTGGAGGAGGATGTCCAAGGCGAAGATGCCACTGAAGGAGATCGGTAGAAGAGGAGTAGGCGGACAGAGCAGAAACATCGTCGAGGAAGTAGAGGCCGCCGCTCTCAGTCCCAATAGCAATCGTCCGCTGGGTTCTCGGGTCCTGAAAAGAACAAGTAGTTGGAGTAAATAAGACGGAGCACTGAAGTTGCCGGCATAAAGTAGTAACAGATAATAAATTGCACGGGAACTTCGGGACATAGAGGGTGTCCTCCATGCAAAGCGAGGGGGTGAGTTGAACCATGCCCGTCCCATGAACCGGGGACGGGGAACCATCCGCCACACGAACCGGGGGTAAGAGGTCATGTGTCTCAAGACGGGAGAAGCAATGAGGGTTGCCAGTCATATGATTTGTAGCACCGGAGTCAATCAGCCATTTACCTTGGGTAACGACGTGGGCACTACCTGACGTCGTGGACACAGAGGCAGACGGCCGAGAAGAGGCGGAGGCCAAAGGAGCATCATCGGAAGGGCGAAGATGAGGATGCTTCTGCCGGTACAACCACAGTGAGAGCAGATGAACCGGGATGAACACCGTCCGCCGGAGTGGCCGCGGCCACTAGGGCCCCCCCTCCGAGCTTGGTGAGCAAAGGAGTCCTGGGAAGGGGGTGAGGCCAACAGAGGCCGCTGGAGCAGCGAAGTAACAACGGCAATGCGAGCTGCGGTGGCATCCAAAGTAGGAGATTCCGCCTCAAACAGGATCTGCTGGCGGATCATATCATAGGAATCGGGAAGACGGAGAAGATAACAAACAACCAGGAGTTCCTGAAAGTGTTTGTGTTGTTCGGCCAAGTCCGCGGAGAAGGGGAGATTCTGGAGGATTTCAGCACCAAGAGTCTGAACCTGCTGATAAGCCGCAGTAGGAGACATGGAAGGGCGGGCGAAGAGGTCCGCATAGAGAGTATAAATGCGGGACGTCTGTCCCCCCTTCGAATAGAGAGCAATGAGGTGAAGCCAGGCGGCCTTGACCGTCTCATCATGGCGAATGACGGGAAGGCACTCATCAGAAAGGCTGTTGGCCAGCCAGGTGCAGACAAGAGCATCACTCGCATCCCAGTCATCAAACTCATGAGAGGTACGAGGAGGAGGGTCATCGGTGAGGTGATGACGCTTGCGTTGAGAGCGAATGAGAAAAGTGAAAGAAACACTCCAATCGGGATAGTTGGAGCCAACAAGCTTAGAAAGGGTGTCAAGGTTGCCCGAAGGAGGAGGTGGAGAAGGAGCTGCAGGAGTAGTGGTGAGACCGGAAGTAGTCATAGAACACAGCAAGAAACCGCAGCGGATAAAAAAGGAAGAAGCCGCGTGAACACAAGCGGCTAGGAAGCAGTCAAAGGCACAGCGGGGAAGAGGTCGCGCGGACTGAAAAGGCCGAGCGAACAGAAGAGAAGAGGAGGCAAGAAGCAGCGACTACAACAAGTCGCAAGCCGGGCGAACAGAAACAGGCCGCAACGACTAGGAAGTCGGAGAGGCAAGAAGGAACCAGGAGCGCGGCGACAACGAAACAGGTCGCGGCGACGAATAGCAGCAGGAGAAGAGAACCAAGGAAAAGCAAGCCGCGCGAACAGGGCAGCGGACAGAAACAAGCCGCGCGAACAGGGCAGCGGACAGAAGAGAAGGCAAGCCGCGAGACAGGTCGCGGAAAGCAGAAAACAAGCCGCGAGAATCAGAGAGCGCACACAATCAGGAGGAAACGACCGTGTCCTCTAATACCATGTAAAAAGTAGCGAACAAGAAAGAACAAACGGATAGACTTTTGAATAATTGAAATTTTATTATCCAAAAAAGATATCATTTACAAAGGTATGACCTCCCTTTATAGAATGGAGGAGATATGAGAGAGTATAACAAATATGTGGGACTAAACATGTACAGGGCAGAGCGGCTAGAAATAAAGGAGACCGCACAGGCCGCGCGGTTAGACAGATGGGTTAACCGCACGACAACTCCAGCAGGATAAGAACAAGCCGCAATGAGAGTCCGATAGACCGCCCGGTCTCCAAGCACTAGAGGAGACCGCCAGACCGCTCGGTCAACAAACCGCCAGACAAGACCGCAAGGCCGACCGGTCTAATACTTCAACAGCGCGGATTGAATCAGAGTTAACTGTTGTTGTGTGCAGGTCGCGCGGCTAGCTTCAAGGAGCTAAGAGTTTGGCTTTGACTTCGATCAAGTACTTGGAAGTGTCCGGTCTCTGCGGTCTCAACAGGTCGCTCTGCGGCTTGTCAGTTCTCTGCTTCAGCTTTGCCAAGTTCCAATAACCTGTCCGCCGGTCTCAGGCAGGTAGGCGGTCTGTTCATCAGTTCATCAGCAGTACGCAAATAACGGAGTGTCCGCACGGCCTTGCGGTCTCAGGCGGACTCCATGTTCTATTCGGCGTGTAGCAGCTAGAGTTCGGGCGGTGTCAGTGACTAGGCAGACTCGGCGGTCTCGGCGGTCTGCAATTCTGTTCGCTCGGCTTGTTTTGGTCTTTCTGTGTTGTAGCTTGTGTACTGGCGAAATCATGTCTCGTCGCGTATGTCTCGCCTTGTAAAGAAGTTAATGAATAAGATCTGCTTGTTCTTCCATGTGCATGTTGTGTTAAGTGTTGCTCCTTGATATTTCCGCTAAATCAAAGTGTGAATTGGGTAGTGCCGAGAATATTAATTTGGTTTTGGGCTATCTTGCTGACCACTTTGAGAAAATTCAACAGGGACAGCCTTGTCGGAACCCGCAGGTGGCCTCGATCCATGAAGTCTGCTTTCCGTTGAGGAGGAGTGCAAATCGCGGATGCATAACACATTGATGGACCCGGTTGATGAACCAAGCAGGTAGCCCAAACAGCTGGAGGACTTGTTGCAAGGTGCCCCAAGCCATTTTATCATTGGCCTGAGCCATGTCGATCTTGATAGCCATAAAACCCGGCCGAACAGTGGACACCTTGAACTTGTGCATAATTTCCTAGGCAAGGAAGCAATGATGCGAGATGGAGTGGCCCGAGACAAAAGCACCTTGTTCCGGAGAAACCAAGGATGGGAGGAGCGGATGTAGGCGGCGGATCAGAACCTTGGCTGCAACCATGTAGATTGTTTGGCACAAGCTCATCGGCCATAATTTATCCGGTTGAGCAGCATTATGGACCTTTGGGATAAGCACGACAAGCATCTCCTTCCACTCGGGAGGCATTAGGCCCGTCCGGAAGAACTCCTGCAGGGCGTTGCACGCATCCTTATTAATAGTTAACCAAAAAGAATGTAGAAAAGAAGTAGTCATACCGTCGTGACCGGGAGATCTATTTGGATTCAGGTTGTGGATGGCGGCCCAAATTTCCTTGTCTGAGATATCCGCAGCAAGAAGGGAGGTCGCTGCTGGTGGCACCAATTGGGACTGGGGGAGCGCATGCCATCTGGATAATGCCGGAGCTGCACCGGTCCATTTGTTAGCGAAGAAGTACATAAAGGCCCGCTCTATTTTAGCAGAGTCTTCAACCATTTCCCGCTCCCCATAGGTTAGCTGGACAATTTGATTAGCACGACTACGATTGGAGGCCATAGAGTGGAAGCACGTCGTGTTGGCGTCGCCCTCCTTGATCCACTGAGCTTTTGCTTGCTGCTTCCACCAAGACTCCAATCGCCCCAGGGTGGCCGCCAGCTCCTTAGCCTTCGAGATGAGGGTGTTGTTTTCATCCTCAGAAATGCCTGCAGCCGAGCCCTCCTGCACCTAGAGATCAGACACCTCAGCCTCAAGCTGAGATTTGAGGGCCCCAAAATCTTTCAATTTATTTTTGCTCCGAAATAAAAGCGCCCGGAGAGTACGGGACCACTTCCGTCTGAGCTCCTCCGTGGCCGATCCGAGGTCAGCTCGATTCCAATTTCACTGCACAATCTTCGAACACATAGGATAATTGAGCCACACATCTTCAAATCTGAACCATCAAGACCGACGATCAGAGTTGGGCGAGCCAAGCTGAAGGAGAATAGGACAGTGACTCGAACCGAGCCTGGTGAGGTGGCGGATAGAGGCTAGCGGCACAAGAGCAAGGCCGGCCGAATTCAGGAACATACTGTAAGACCCCTTCCGCCAACTTTTACCCGGGTCGTGCTGGAGGGAATCTTACTGCCCAAGACGTCCACCCAGTGCTCTTTAGGGGCAACATCTCAGCTTATCTAAGCACTAGGTGGCCGCCTTGCTTGGCTGGAATCACAACATTCACAACACATCAGAGATTTACAGTAGCATTAATAGGAAACTAGTTTATAATATATATATCATCATATATATTTACATGAGTATAAGGTCTTAGCCCGGAGGCTGTACAAGTACTGCATATAACTCCTCACTCTCTCTCCCTAATCAGCTCGTCGGTACTCACGTCTCGAAACTTTGAAGACGATGTGGGGTGCTTCTACTCGAGTAGTTCTATCTGTTGGCGCAATCTCTTGCGGTTGTGGGTCACTACGGTGCTCCATTTCCTGTGAATGGTCATTTAAATAACTGTTAGTCACAGAGCTAGTTAGAAACAAATCTCCTCCCCGAATCCATATCCCTGGGACGAGTACACCCCACCACCAGCAAAAAGTAGATAGTCGAAGCAAGGGAGAGTTAGTACAACATTTCATATATATAGGCTAGAAGCAATTATAAAGAAGCGCAGCATAGTATAACCGGAAAAGCAGTAGCAATGCAGTAAAGCTCCATTAACATAACAACACATTAGATATTCTCAACCTGTATTCTATCGCAGGCATTCACAGACGTGCACATACCACAGGCATTCACAGTCGCGCACACGCCGTAGGCATTCACAGCCACGCACACAACCCTATATCGACATAGTATGGACCGCTTCTTTTCAAGCGGGGTAGCGAGCCCCGCGGGCCTCACCGATGTGGCTATCGGTGACAGTGGCCAGTCCTGTCACTTCTGAGGGTGGTCGTACCGCACAGCTCAGGGCTTAACGTTCAACCTCGTGTACTCTTGGATGTGAGCGACATTCGGCGATTTAATATTTTGGCCGACCAGCGAGGAAAACCCAACGGGGACAACATAATGGTCGGTCACCCGTGGTATCGATCTCCCTGTCGCCTTGAGTCGTCAACCTTCCTGCACCGGTACGAACGGTATGCGAGAGGGAATGACCCGCCATAATTTACCGCAAGCAATTCACAATTAATCAATCAAATAATCATGCTAATATGCACCGGGTCTGTGGTGAACTGCTCTACTATACATTATCCTTCAGGCAGCGACGCTCAGCTCAACTTTCGACAAGGAGCGTGAGAGTGTTTTATTTGAGGCTAAACTCGGAGGAACACCTCAACTCCGATTATCTCCAATTAAGGCTCGATCTTAAAAGATAACTGCTCGTCAGAGCAGGACCCAGGTTTATAATAGTAAAATGCAGGAATGAAGTGCGATAAATAAAGTTGCTAAACAAAAGCTGTATAACTTAAGCACTGGAATGAAACGTGACCAGTACGAAACTGGAGTGGTATTGAAACGAAAGTACTTAATTAAACTGAACTTGACCAGTACGAGACTGGAGTAGTACTGAATTTGGGCATTTAACTTGGTCAAACAAATTTTATTTGTGCTTTTAAAAATACCAAATTAATTCTAAAAATTCTCAAAAAATTTATGGGGGAAGCCCTCAACAAGGGGAACATTTATCATGTTCAACACTTTTTCCCTGAGAGCATATTTTAGTCTCTGAAAAATCAAACTCATTATTAATTATAATATTATAATATTTATAAATATTATAATAATATAATTTATATAATATATATAAATTTTATAACTATTCATCTTCCCCCCGCTGTATCGAAACCCGCCGCCTTTACGAGCATTCCCGCGCGGGCCGGCCGTGACTCTGCCCCCGACTGACTGCCCGGGGGTGGGCGCTCCCTCCGGCGGTGGTCCGGCGGCCTACCGCCGCAGACCATCACCGGAGCTTTTTTTTTTTGAACAGGAGGGAGGGGGTGACGGCGGCGGCGCTCCGGCCGCCGGAGCTCGCATGCAAAATGTTCGAAAGATAGGGAGGAGGGAGAGGGAAGGTTTCCACCTGTGGAGGAGGGGTTTGGGAGGGTCCTGGCCGAGCCGCCATTGGAGGTGGTGGTGAAGCTCGGGTGGAGGAGTATTTTTTTTTCGGCGAGCTGAAGCTCCGACCAGGTAGGGAGTGGTGGCAGGGGTGAGGGGGATATTTGCTCAGCTGTGTTCTGGCAAGGTAGGGGGGGTTGTCTTTATATAGGATGGAGGGGAGGGATCCTTCTCCCTTTAGGCAATGTGGGATTAATCCCTCCTTAGGGAGGGATTAATCCCCACCCTCGAGCTGTCCAAGGACAGCTTGAGGCCCAAGGATTTCGCCCATGTGGGGGAAATGAATCTACCCTTATGGAAAGGGTTTGTCAAAGTGGGGGAGAGAGAGAGAGGTGGGGAAATTGAGTTGGTGGGCCTCCACTTGCCTCCAAGGGTGGGCTTGCTGGTTGGGGGCCCAAAGTGGATGAGGGGGGTAAGGTAAAGTCTTAATTAATTAATGAGGAGGGGGAAAATGTAACGTCTCAATTCGCTCTAGGCCCCTTGTGCGCACTTTTAAGTCAGGAGAGCTGACTTGGGCTCAGGGAGCGCTGGTAGTTAGGCTTGCACTTGAGTAAGGGAGGAGAAGTTGGTCCAGAGTAGGACACAGGTAGTGACACGGGAGTGTCCATACCTGTGTGGTACTCTGCTGTTTTTGCGTCTTCTTTGTGAAATTTCCAGAGCAGGACACGGGTAGTGATACGGGCGTGTCCCTACCCGTGTGTGTATGTATTCATCGAGCAGAGCTCGACTACCACCGTCAAACATGTTCCTCCCGAGTAGGACACAGGTAGGGACACGAGCGGAGATCGACGAATCGTCGACCGTGTTCCTCCCGAGCAGGACACAGGTAGGGTGTGTCCCTACCCGTGTGTGTGTCCAAGCAGCAGCTCGATGATTCGTCGAGCGGAGATCGACAAATCGTCGATCGTGTTTATCCCGAGCAGGACACGGGTAGTGACACGGGCGTCTCACTACCCGTGTGTGTCCAAGCAGCTCGAGGATTCATTGAGCGGAGCTCGACAAATCGTCGACCACATTCTTCCTGAGCAGGACACGGGTAGTGACACGGGCGTGTCCTTACCCGTGTAGTTCAATTTCGGGTTTTGGCGAATTTTTCGGCTGCGTCATTTAGAAGGTACTCATTTACTGAGTTGATTGACGATCCAATGATAGGCCGACACATGTCTATGCAGTTGTAAAACTTCTCACATGAAAAGGGGAGAAAACCCTAGCCATTTCTTGTGGAAATTTGTGAAGTGGAAGTGGTTGACGGGACAGGCCGAGCGGCCTGGGCGGACAGCATTGGCGGACTAGGCGGACTGGGCGGACTGTGTTGTGCGGCCTGGTGAAAAGTCTGGTGGAAGCCGACTGTCTTCTGAGCGGGTTGTTTGCATGGAGTTCGCGGACTGTGCGGCCTGGTATCTGCGGATAGAGAGGCTTGCGGACTGGTGCATTGCTCAGTGGCCATGGTGCAAGCTTGTGCTGATAGGCGGTTTGGCTCGTGTCCGCGGGAAGCTTGCGGTCTTATGTGTCCGCGGTGTGGGCTGTTGCGGACTGGGCTTAGAGCTTGGCTGAGGCCTTGTCGAGCTCTGCTGGTACAGCAGGTGCTTTGCTGTGGAGGTCTTTGGCGGACTGTTTTTGGAGTCCAGGAGATGGCTGCTGCGATGGGGCAGGAGTGCGAGGAGCCTGCGGACTGCTGGCGGTCTGTGCTACGGTGTTTGGCGGACGGGGGTTTGCGTCCGCCATGCTCGCATTGGCCTTTGATGGTTTTGGACTTGGCCACACTTTGTGCCAAGTTCATGGTGTCCGATGTATCCGCCAAGTCCGCTGTGACCGGGCGGACTGTTGCTATCTGCCTTTGGTCGTGGACTTGTGGCGGATTGAGGTGTGAGTCTTGCGGACTGCCTCGGGTTGGTGCGGACAGCCATTGAAGGGGGATTGCTGTCCTGCAGTGGTTGGAGCTTTGCGGGCTGATGCCTTATCCGCATAGCTTGGGCGGACTGGAGAGGGTTCGCCAATGTTTGCCTTGCTCCTAGCGGTTTTCCTTGGTATCCGACTAAGTCCTTGCGGACTCGGCGGACGGTGTTTTGCTATCGCGCGGGCTGGGGCGGTGTCTCTATCTATAGGGCGGTGACCACACTCCTCACCTCGCCTATAAATAGTAACTTGAGTGAACAATAAGTTGGGTTGTGCAAGGAGCTGCGGTCTCAGTTTGTTTGTCCGCGCGGATTATTTCAGTGCTGACGTTTGTTGTGTGCAGGTCGCGCGGTTTGCTTCAATGAGACAGGAGTTTGGCTGTGACTTCGGTCAAGCACTTGAAAGTGTGTGGTCTCTGCGGACTCAGCAGGAAGTCGCTCTGCGGCTTGTTAGTTCTGTTTCATCTTTGCCAGCTTCAATAACCTGTCCGCCGGCTTCAGGCGGGTAGGGGGTGTTCCTCAGTTCAACTTCAGCAGGAGACGAATAACGGTGTGTCCGCGCAGCCTCGCGGCTTCGGCGGACTCCGTGGCTATTCAGCGGATTGCAGCTAAGTTCGGGCGATCTCAGCGGACTCGGCGACCTCGGCAGTCTCGGCAGACTCCGGTGCTGTCCGCCCGGCTTGAATTTTTTGGTGCTTTCTGTTTACAGCTGTTATACTAGCGAAATCATGTCTCGCTATGTATGCCTCGTGTTGTAAAGAAGTGAATGAATAAAAGACCTGCTTGTGCTTCCATTGTTTGTTGGGATTAACCCTTGTTCCTTGGTTTTCCGCTGGTTCAACGTGAGAACTGGATAGTTCCGAAGATATTAATTTGGCGTTTGGGCTATCTTGCTGACCATGTTGAGAAATTTTAACATGGTATCAAAGCGAGGTTCCATTGCGTGAGCGGAAGTCAACCAGTGTTGTTACTCAGTGATTGAGTGGTGCTCAACCTGTGTTGTTGCTCGGAGCTTCTGAAAGGGTGCCAACAGGTGTTGCAATGGAAGGGAGCTTTGCAAGAGGTTTGGGCATTGAACTCTTAACGCCGACTAACTTCAAGAAGTGAAAGTCGTGCATGAAGAGTTATCTTCTTGGCGAGGAGCTGTGGGATGTCGTCGGTGGTGACGACAGGCAGGAAGTCACTGCTGCTTTCGGTACTGCTGAGCAGGTTAGGCTCTGGAGAAGAACAAATGCTAAGGCGGAGTTCATTCTAAAGAGAGCAGTATCTCCGGAACTGTTTGATCACATCGTTGGGTGTGAGCCGGCTGCTGATATTTGGACAACCATCGATGAGCTGTTCAATAGGAAGAATGTGGCGCGGCTTCAGTTCCTGGAGAATGAGTTGGCCAGGGCAACTCAGGGAGACCTTTCCATCTCCAAGTACTTCTTAAAGATGAAGAGCTTGTGTGCTGAGCTGTCAGCACTGGATCCTGATGAGCCTATCTCTGAGGCTAAGATGAAAAGGCACATTATCTGCGGCTTGCGGAAGGAGTATGTGGCCTTTGTCATATCTGTTCAAGGGTGGGCTACTCAGCCGTCTTTGCTGGAGCTGGATAATCTGCGTGCCTCGCAGGAGAGCTTGGCAAGGCAGATGGCTGGAGTGAATCTGAATCAGGAAGGCAGCGAAGCTCTCTTCTCAGGCAAGAAGAAAGGATGGGAAGGGAAGAAGAAGAAGAAGGTGCAGGCCACTGGTGAGAAGGAGACTTCAACTTCATATCCGCCGGAGAGGAGCAATGCTCCTAAGGACTGGAAGAAGAATTTGAAGTGCTACCAGTGTCATCAGCGAGGGCACTTCAAGCGGGACTGCAAGGTCAAACTGCAGCCTGGGCATGCTGCGGGAAAGGAGGAAGCTTGCTCGAGAAGTGAATAAGCAGGATGGGGCAGAGCCTTTATGACGGACACTTGTGTCCGGGCCTTGTCTGCTGAGGACTTCAACAGCGAGTGGATCGTGGACTCCGGGTGTGGTCATCACCTCACCGGAGACAAGTCGAAGTTCACCTCCATGCAGGCGTACTCAGGTAATGAAGATATTATCACTGCTGATAATACTGTTTATGCAGTAGAGAAAGAGGGGGTCGTGTCTTTGGGTAGTGATCAGGGGCCACTCACGTTAAGGAGTGTGTATCACGTGACGGCCATGAAGAAGAACCTCTTCTCGGTGATCAATGCGGTGGACGCTGGGTATCACGTTCTGTTTGGGCCAACAGACGTGAGGTTCCTTCGCAACGTATCAGCGGTTAAGGCTGATGTTGCTCATGTTGGGAGGAGGGTGAAGAACTTCTTTGTTCTTTCCACCAGTGCTTATGTTGATAGAATGAGAGCCAATGATAGTGCTGCTATCTGACATGAGAGGCTGGGGCATGTTGGCATGGACAAGCTGAAGGCGATGGCTAGTAGAAGTCTGGTGAGGGGGTTGTCGAAGTTGTCCTCCTTTGGTGATGGGCATGTTTGTGCGGGCTGTCAATACGGTAAGGCACATCGCCTTCTGTTTGATAAATCACAAACAAGGAGCAAGAAACCATTGGAGTGTATTCATGGCGACCTGATGGGACCGACGGTTACTGCCAGCCTTGGTGGAAGCAGATACATGCTTGTCTTGGTTGATGACTACTCAAGGTATACTTGGGTGTACTTCTTAAAGGAGAAGTCGGAAGCCTTCCGTTTATTTGTGGAGTTCAAGAAGTTGGTAGAAGGCCGGTTTGGCTTGCAGATTAAGAAGCCTAGAACTGATAACGGGGGTGAGTTTGTCTCCTCCGAGTTTTCTAACTTCTGCAGGAAGCACGGGAGCCAACGATAGCTTACTTGTGCTCACACTCCACAACAAAATGGGGTAGCGGAGCGGAAGATCCGTCATCTGACGGAGACCTACAAATGCTGGCTTCATGCGAAAGATATCCCAAGGTCCTTTTGGGCGGAGGGAATGTCTTGTGCTGCTTATGTTATCAACCGGATGCCACTCAGCCCTATCAACATGAAGACTCCAGTTGAGCTGTTGCTGAAGGAGAAGCCGAGTGTTGGACACCTTAGGGTGTTCGGTTCAACTTGCTACGTGCATGTCCCTGATACTTCACAGACAAAGTTGGATGCGAAGGCAAGGAAACTTGCCTTTGTTGGCTACGATGAGCGGAAGAAGGGATGGAAATGCATGGACCCTGTGACAAAGAAGTTCGTGGTATCAAGAGACGTTGTCTTTGACGAGCTGACGTCATATGGAGGTGGCTCGGTGGAGCTAATCGGAGGTAGCAAGGTTGATGAAGCACCAGTGGTGGCTGCTGAAGGCTTGGAAGAGGAGCTTGCTGTTTCACCAGCAGCTCCTGTTGCTTCGAACTCCGAGGCTGAGCCTTTTGGCTCAGGAAGCAGGGGGAGCACTGCTCAATGCTTGCCCCAGGTAGGAGTGGAGCCTAAAGAAGCAATGGAAGCCGTGAGCAAGGAGCCCATTCTTCGGAGATCGAAGAGGGTGGTTAAGCCACCGGCTCGGTACTGTGATGAGAATGCAGTGAGCTTTGTCTCCTGCTTCTTTGCAGGTCCTCTGGATGAGCGAGAGCCTGCAAACTTCAATGAGGCAACTGGAGTGAAGGAGTGGGAAGGTGCCATGAAGGAAGAGATTGATGCTCTGAAGAAGAATGAAACCTGGGACCTTGTGCCCAAGGTTGATGGCATTACTCCGGTTACTTGCAAGTGGGTGTATAAGTTGAAGAAGAAGGCTGATGGGAGCATTGATCGGTTCAAGGCTCGCCTGGTCGCTAGAGGATTCTCACAGCAGTATGTAGAAGACTATGAGGAGACATTCAGTCTAGTTGCGAAGATGACTTCAGTAAGAGTGGTGATTGTCTTGGCTGCTAGCAAGGGATGGAGGTTGTGGCAACTTGATGTGAAGAATTCCTTTCTTTACGGAGAGATTGACAAGGACATCTTCATGGATCAGCTGCTTGGTTTTGTCTCTGAAAAGCATCCGGACTATGTCTGCAAACTAAGGAAGGCTCTCTATGGGTTGAAGCAAGCTCCTAGAGCGTGGTATGAGAAGATTGCAGAGTACTTGCAATTCTGTGGATACCTTGCTTCCAACTCGGATTCAAGCTTGTTCGTCAAGAAGAAGGGAGAGCTACGAGTGTTGGTCCTGCTGTATGTGGATGACATGATCATCACAGGGAATTCGGAGGGGGAAGTAGCAAGGCTCAGGGCTGAGCTTGTTATACGCTTCGAGATGAAAGACTTGGGAGAGTTGCATCACTTTCTCGGTCTGGAAGTGGAGAGGAAGGAGTGCGGGATTCTCATTAGCCAGAAAGGGTATGCTGATCGCATTGTGAAGCGGTTCGGTATGGGTGAAGGGAAGAAGTGCTATACTCCAATGGAACCTGGGCTGAAGCTTTGACGAGATGAGGGAAGGGTTCTCCATGATCCCTTGGTGTTTAGGGCTCTTGTTGGGAGCTTGATTTACCTGACGATTACAAGGCCAGACCTTGCTTATGCTGTTGGCCGAGTAAGTCGGTTTATGGCTGAACAAAGGCAATCTCATCTAGTGGCGGCAAAGGGGATTCTGAAGTATGTTAAGGTGAATTCTGAGATGGGACTCCTCTATGGAAGGAACGCGGAGTTTGCGTTGCTCGGGTACACGAATGCTGACTATGGAGGTGATTCGGATGATCAGAGGTCTACTTCAGGTTATGTGTTCACTTGCGGCTCAGCTAGCATCTCGTGGTGTAGCAAGAAGCAGGACTCGGTGTCGGTTTCAACCACGGAGGCGGAGTATAAGGCTTCGGCCTTGGCTGCTCGGGAAGCCGTTTGGTTGAGGAGGCTTATAGAGGATGTTCATGAAGAAGTGCAAGGGCCTACTTTACTCCGGGGTGACAATGAGAGTGCTCTCAAACTGGTTAACAATCTGATGTGTCACGCCAGGACCAAGCATATAGAGATTGATCACCATTTCATCAGGGAGAAGGTGTTGGAAGGATCTCTGCTGGTCGAGCATGTTCGGAGTGAAGATAATCTTGCTGACATCTTCACGAAGCCACTATCGAAGGGACCCTTTGAACGCTTGCGTAGCTTGCTGGGCTTGGTCACCACTTCTCACTTCAAGGGGGAGTGTTGAAATTTGTGAAGTGGAAGTGGTTGACGGGACAGGCCGGGCGGCCTGGGCGGACAACATTGGCAGACTAGGCGGACTGGGCGGACTGTGTTGTGCAGCCTGGTGAAAAGTCTGGTGGAAGCCGGCTGTCTTCTGAGCGGGTTGTTTGCATGGAGTTCGCGGACTGTGCGGCCTGGTATCTGCGGATAGAGAGGCTTGCGGACTGGTGCATTGCTCAGTGGCCATGGTGCAAGCTTGTGCTGATAGGCGGTTTGGCTCGTGTCCCCGGGAAGCTTGCGGACTTATGTGTCCGCGGTGTGGGATGTTGCGGACTGGGCTTAGAGCTTGGCTGAGGCCTTGTCGAGCTCTGGTGCTACAACATGTGCTTTGCTGTGGAGGTCTTTGGCGGACTGTTTTTGGAGTCCGGAAGATGGCTGCTGCGATGGGGCAGGAGTGCGAGGAGCCTGCGGACTGCTGGCGGTCTGTGCTACAGTGTTTGGCGGACGGGAGTTTGCGTCCGCCGTGCTCGCATTGGCCTTTGATGGTTTTGGACTTGGTCACACTTTGTGCCAAGTTCATGGTGTCCGCCGTATCCGCCAATTCCGCTGTGACTGGGGGGACTGTTGATATCTGCCTTTCGTCGTGGACTTGTGGCGGATTGAGGTGTGAGTCTTGCGGACTGCCTCGGGTTGGTGCGGACAACCATTAAAGGAGGATTGCTGTCTTGCAGTGGTTGGAGCTTTGCGGGCTGATGCCTTGTCTGCATAGCTTGGGCGGACTGGAGAGGGTTTGCCAATGTTTGCCTTGCTCCTGGCGGTTTTCCTTGGTATCCGGCTAAGTCCTTGCGGACTCGGCGGATAGTGTTTTGCTATTGCGCGGGCTGGGGCGGTGTCTCTATCTCTAGGGCGGTTACCACAATCCTCACCTCGCCTATAAATAGGACCCCTCTGGCAGGTCTACAGTAACTTGAGTGAACAGTAAGTTGGGTTATGCAAGGAGTTGCGGTCTCAGTTTGTCTGTCCGCGCGGATTGTTTCAGTGCTGACGTTTGCTGTGTGCAGGTCGCGCGGTTTGCTTCAAGGAGCCAGGAGTTTGGCTATGACTTCGGTCAAGCACCTGGAAGTGTGCGGTCTCTGCGGACTCAGCAGGAGGTCGCTCTGCGGCTTGTCAGTTCTGTTTCATCTTTGCCAGCTTCAATAACCTGTCCGCCGGCTTCAGACGGGTAGGGGGTCTTCCACAGTTCAGTTTCAGCAGGAGACAAATAACGGTGTGTCCGCGCAGCCTCACGGCTTCGGCGGACTCCGTGGCTATTCGGCGGATTGCAGCTAAGTTCGGGCGATCTCAGCGGACTCGGCGACCTCGACGACCTCGGCGGTCTCGGCGGACTCCAGTGCTGTCCGCCCGACTTGAATTTTTTGGTGCTTTCTGTTTACAGCTGTTATACTAGCGAAATCATGTCTCACTATGTATGCCTCGTGTTGTAAATAAGTGAATGAATAAAAGACCTGCTTGTGCTTCCATTGTTTGTTGGGATTAACCCTTGTTCCTTGATTTTCCGCTGGTTCAACGTGAGAACTGGGTAGTTCCGAAGATATTAATTTGGCGTTTGGGCTATCTTGCTGACCACGTTGAGAAATTTTAACATTTTTAGTCTTCCTTCCAAGCCTTTGCCATAAGAATTTGCTGGAGAGGAAGAAGATGCTGGAGCCGATCTTCTTCCCGTGAAGAACTAACACCGACCGAGGAGAAGAAGATGCCGCCAAGAAGGTTGACAAGATCCATGGTCGGAAACGCCAGAAACGAGGAGGAAACCCCGCAGTAAGAGCAGCTGCAGATTTTGCAGTAGGACAGCCAGGCCAGGACGACAGGGCCTGAAGGGACGGTGTCGTTGCTACTGTCAGTCACCGAAATCCCAGTACACGTTGAGCCAGTGAGGGGCACCCCCACCCCGTTCGTGCCCACACAGTTTCAGCAATCGGAGCTAGGGCAGATGCTCACAGCTATCTTGGATGCCTTTAGATCCCAACAAGCCCCCGTACAACAGCAAGCTCTGGGCTCCAACTGGTTGAGCACTTTTCGAGCTCTCTCTCCTCCTGCCTACCTTGGGACAGAGTTGGCAGTGCATACAGAGGAATGGCTCGACACCGTGCAAGAACTGCTGACGGGAATTAGATGTCCGAACAATATGGTTGAAACCCTGGTAGTGACACTCCTGGAACTACACGCCAAGAGGTGGTGGAAGTCCCTCATGGGCTCCACCTTTCAAGGGCAAGTTTATACGGAGATGAGCTGGAGCGAGTTCTCAGGAGCCTTTTTAGAGCAATTCATTCCCTCGTCTGCTCGAGATGAGCTCGAAGAGAGATTTTTACAGCTGAAGCAAGGATCAAATTCGGTTACGGAGTATCAACGAGAGGTCCAACATCTCACGAGATTTGCTGACTCATATGACTTGGATGACAGAGGATATGCTAAGCGCTTCTACAAAAGGGTTGCGGGACCCCCTAAGGCAGACCCTTTTGTTTATAGCGAACTCCAACTTAGCAGAAATAATTGACATGACGAAGAGGTTAGAAGCGGACCACTTGGGAAGTGGCAAGAGACCTGCTGAGAGTGTGATGGAAGCTGGCCCTAGCAATAGAATGAGACACAGCTACGAAGGAGGAAGAGGACATCAAAGAGGTGGCAGGCGTTTCCACTAAAATTTTAGAATGGAGATCCCGGTTCCACAATCGCCAACAATGTCTCAACCTCCACAGCTTCAACAGTTTCAACAACACGAGGGGCGGAATGAGCGAGTGTGCTTCCAGTGCAACCAACCGACCCACATCTGAGAAGTGAAGGAACTCAATAATTAAGCGTGCTTGGGCGTGAGTAGTACTGGGATGGGTGACCTCCTGAGAAGTCCCCATATGACCCAACTTAACTATCGAGTTCGCTCGTCAAAGGGAGGTTGTGGCCACCAACAACCCGTCGGTGGGCTGGAGAGGGGTTGGGGTGCTTGGGCTGCAACCCAGTAGCGTCTCCTAGAGCGGAGCCGTGACACTGTCACGTTGGATCGGCTAGGGGCGTTACAATAAAAAGTGCAGATCAATTGGTGATGAGAAGTGAAGGAACTCAATAGTTAAGCGCGCTTGGGCGAGAGTAGTACTAGGATGGGTGACCTCCTGAAAAGTCCCCATACGGCCCAACTTAACTATCAAGTTCGCTCGTCAAAGGGAGGTTGTGGCCACCAACAACCCGCCGGTGGGCTGGAGAGGGATTGGGGTACCTGGGTTGTAGCCCAGAAGCGTCGCCTAGAGCGAAGCCGTGACACTATCATGTTGGATCGGCTAGGGGCATTACAATAGAAAATGCATTCTTCTTTTGGAAAAATCCAAAAATTTGGACTTCTTAAGGGGGTTTGACGAAAGTGAATCCTAGGGTGGGTCCCCCATGCTGGTCAATGTCAAAGTGGGTCCAAGACACTGGGAGTTGGGTCAAAGTTGGGGTGTTGCGTCTTAATTTGTGAGTGCACGCTTTTCGGTGCACGAGTATGCTTTGATTTGACCATAGGTTGACTAATCGCATCGGAATTTGACTAGGGCAAGCTCGGTTGACTTCATATTGACCAAACGAGTCCAAGGCCACTAATCGGGGTCAAATCAGAGTTCGTTTGCTAAATATTCAAAATCTGCGTGTCGCGACGCACTAAATTGGTCAAAATGTCTATATTCATCATTGGACCTCGGATTGCGACACAACGAGTTCCGATGCGTTCGTATTAACTATCGATGCCACAAGAATTGATAGAACTCAAATCAGAATTCTCTAGCTACATTCCCCCCCTATGGTTACCTTCTACCGGGTCACGGGTAGGGGTTCGGGTCACTTTTATTGGGCCCACTTGGGTTTTGATGGCCCAATAAAAGTTGGGATTTTACAATCCAATAAAAATAAAAAGATTTTCGTCCCCAAAAATTTGTTCGAAGTAGGGGGAAAGAGTAACATACCTGAGGAAAGAGCTCTGGGTGCTTTTTGCGGACTTGCGCCTCTGGTTCCCAAGTGTACTCATCTTGTCCGTGATTTGACCATAATATCTTGACCATTGGGATGGTCTTGTTACGTAGAATCTTCACTTTATGACCTACGATCTTGATTAGTTCGATCTGGACGGATCTATCAGATCGTAGTTGTATTGGTGGTGTAGGTAGATGCTGCTCTGGTTGCCGGAGAACTCGTCTCAAGGATGAGATATGAAACACATCATAGAGATTTCCCAGTTCTAGGGGCAGGACTAATTGGTAGGCAACAGGGCCAACACGTTCTATCACCTAATAGGGGCCCAGGTAGCGGGGATCTAGCTTTTTCTGCTTCCTCAACCGGAAGACACTATGCATGGGTTTGATTTTTTAAAAACACCATTTCCCCCACGCTTAACTCCACAGGTCGGTGTCGTGCGTCATAATATTTGCTATGCAGGCTTTGCGCCTCCCGCATCCGTTCCTGGAATAGTCGTATCGTTGTTGTAATGTCATCAATGTATGCCACTCCCAGGGCTTCTGGGTCCTCTTCCTGAGCCCAAGTCAATGGGGTTCGGCAACGTCTCACATACAACGCCTCGTATGGGGCCATCTTGATGTTGGACTGGTAGTTATTATTGTAAGAAAACTCAACCAGAGGTAACAACTGTTCCCATGGCTCATTATGTTCTATTATGCATAGTCGAAGTAGATCCTCCATTGTCCGGTTTGTCCTTTCTGTCTGTCCATCTGTCTGCGGGTGGAAGGCAGTGCTAAAGGCCAACTTGGTCCCCAAGTATGCATGTACCCTCCTCCACTCCTTATATGTGAAACACCTGTCACGATATGACACGATAGACTTTGGCACTCCATGGAACCGAACTATCTGTTCTAGGAACATTCTGGCCAAAATGTCAACTTCGTCACTCTATCGATTTGGAATGAATCGCGCTACCTTGGTAAGTCGGTCTACGACCACCCAAATAGAGTCATTTTCGGCATGAGATCGAGGTAGGTTGTGGACAAAGTCCATGGAGATGTCTTTAAATTTCCATTCTGGTATTGACAGGGGCTGAAATAGGCCTCTCGGGCTGCGACATTCAGCTTTAAACTTCTGACATGTCTGACACTAGGTCACGAAGTTAGTGACGTCTCTTTTCATCCCGGGATAATAAATGGTCATGCGTAAGTCCACATACATCTTGACCACACCAGGATGAATAGAGTATATTGTTTGGTGGGCTTCTTGCAAAATTTTTTCATGAATTCCTCTAGTAGAGGGAACAAATATACGATGCTTGAATTGTAGAATCCTGTTGTGCAAATTATAATCCTCGTGTGCTCCATCTTGTAGGTATCAAATGATCGGAACCACCTCTGGGTCGATTTTCTGAGCCTCTTGTATCTGATCTCGGATGTTGCAATGGATCTCCATCCAATACAACTGAGCATTGTATTCCTCAGGATCTTTTCGGGCAACCAAGGTAATTTCCAAGTCTATTAAAGACTGGAACAACTCCTTAGAGATTTACTCCATCCAACTCCCAGGTATTAAAGGCTGGCGACTCAAAGTGTCAGCGACTCTATTTGTTTTTCCAGGGTGATATTTGTAACACCCCCTATCCGTCGCATAGCATATAGCAGTAGGTCCGGCCGGGGCCCGACGCCATATACCACAGACAGACCGGGTGGTTACGTATGGAAACCATTCAACCAATCTCAACGTCCTACACAGAGCATTCTAGCGGAAGCAGTTTGTATAAGTTGTAAACAAGAACCCAGCATAAGAGCACGAATGTCCACTAACATGATAATAGGAATGTTATTACAAAAATACCCAAATATTTGGCCTTAAGGCCTTACAGAATGTTTCTCTTGACTAATACATGATTTACAAACCTCGGCATGCAGGCCAGTCATACATGAGTAAAACAGAAAACATTTCCACTTCGGCCTTCGAGGGCCAGCTTCGCAAAAAGGGCTTTAGCCCGCTATTGACCGCTTGGTCCAGCTGCACCTGCAAGCAACAAACCACCGCACGGTGGCAAAACAAGGCAACGGTCAGCAATGCTGACCAAATTATAACGATCCCGCCCCCAACTCGGGGCGGCGATGCTCCTTCCCTGCATTTCATTAGCACAAGCGAGCAATGCATATAACCATAGCCATTTCAACACAGACGTTGGCTCGTACGGCCACACGTCCCGTGCACTCAGGGCACATTCTCGGTGAACCGGTCGATGTTACGTCAATTAAAGCCATTAACATTCCGGACTCACCATCGCCACTTAGACGGCCATTCCTATGAGCAATTCGTCTTCATGGTATTGGTCACGTCAATTTAAGCCATTGACCACCGAAGACCCCCATTTATGCCAACGGCGAGTGCCATGTAACTTTAGGTCTCTCTAACCCGAACGACATAAAGCGGGTACGACTCCATCTAACCCGTGCTCACATCGCAACGACAATTTAAGCCATATGCGCGGGTCAAACTTTCACCGAGTCCCATTCTAACACAAGTCACATAACCCCGTTATGTTCAAGTTGGCTCTCAGGCCACCAAGTTGGCAAGACCTCGTGTCCACCCAGTTTTCCGGGTGCACCTTTGGGTTAGTCCCTAAGGCTCCCTGCTGCAATCTACCGCGTAGAAAACCCGAAAAACACCCAATAGCACGGAGTCTTCTCCGGCCTTATGCAATGCAACATCACCGATCCGGACTAACATGTCCGGGTAGGCTTCACACAAAATGCCTACGTCCGTTCTCGCATACGGACTCTAAACAACGGGGACTTTACATATCTACCCGAAGGAACGTCACCAACTCTCCGCAAACTCGCGAGAGGGGGCTTCCTATGCTAAGAAAAAGAGCTATCATGCTCACAAGTGAGGATCGTTACCCTTGCGTTCCTCTTTGGCGCCATCGAAAAGTAATCGGATAGAAATCACCGCACTTGCGTTGCCTCCGTGGATCCGGAGTCGGCTTGCGATTCGGAGCTCCGAAGCTCCTCCAATGGCGGATCTAGCTCCTCTTCCTCTTGCCTTAGCTCTTCTTTCTCCAAGGGTTTGGAGAGATAAAAAGGTAAGAAAAATGGATTTTTCTAAGTCAACTCCCGGGTATATCCTCCCAGGAACAACCCCCAGCCATTGGATCTTCAATCAAGGAAACGAACGGCTTTGATTCGGGGCTGAAATGCCCAATCTGGGCCGAACACGGCCTGGCACACGCCCGTGTCCAGGGCCGTGTGCCGCATTCGCCGTCAAAATCGAATCTTCTGAACACGCACACGGGTATCGAACACGCCCGTGTTCGAGCTGACACGCCCGTGTTCCAGCTGACACGGCCGTGTAGCCGGCCGTGTACCCCATTATTTTCTCCCGTTTTCAACCCGAGCACTGCACGGGTTCTAGGACACGCCCGTGTCCTTGCCCGTGTCATATTGACACGCCTGGGCCCCCAGGCCGTGTACACGGGACATTTCGTCGAGGGGAGAACGACGACTGGATGACACGGCCTTGGACACGCCCGTGTCCTAGGCCGTGTGCCTTGTCTCGACGATCGTCGAGTGAATCTCGACGATTTCACCTTGACGATCATCGACACGGGTCGACACGCCCTGCGACACGCCCGTGTGCCCATACTCGACGAATCGTCGAGAATAACTCGACGATTTCACGGCTAAGTGTCGACACGGGTCGACACGCCCTGCGACACGCCCGTGTCGCAGGCCGTGTGCCCATTCTCGACGAATCGTCGAGAATAACTCGACGACTTCGCGGCTAAGTGTCGACACACGCTCGACACGCCCTGGGACACGCCCGTGTCCCAGGCCGTGTGCCTTCAGCCAGAAACCAAAACTGGCCCAAAACGTCCCCCTTTGCTCCTTTGAGTTTCGGGGCGTTACAACTCTCCCCCTCTTAAAAGAATTTCGCCCACGAAATTACATAAAGGAAAGATATACAAAAACAACATTTGTACCTGAGCGGAACAACTCCGGATACTCGTCAAGCATAGTCTGCTCTCGCTCCCAAGAGAGCTCCTCACGACCGCAATTGTCCCACCGGAATTTGACCATCCTGATCTCTTTATTGCGTAGCCGCTTGACCTCCGAGTCCTCAATCCGCACGGGCTTGACCTTTGTCGTTAGCCCACTATCCACCGGCACTTGATCGACCGCGATCACTTGCGTAGGCTCTTGCACCGCCTTCCGAAGCACCGAAATGTGGAACACATCGTGTAAACCACTTAGCTCCACCGAAAGCTTCAACCTATAGGCCGCTTCTCCAACTCGCTCCAGAACCTCAAACGGTCCAAGGTACCTCGGGCTTAGCTTTTTCAACCGTCGCACCCGCGAAACACCCTTGAACGGCTTGATCTTGAGGTACACATAATCACCCACAGCGAACTCCACGTTCCTGTGCTTGGCATTATAGTACTTTGCTTGCCGATCCTGAGCGATGAGCAACCTCTCCCGAATGGTTCTCACCAAAGAAGTAGCATCATCCACTTCCGATCGCTTATACAACTTCGACTCGCCCGTTTCTAAACAAGACAACGGCGTGCGACATCTTCTACCATATAGGGCCTCGAAAGGCGCCATCTGAATACTTGCTTGGTAGCTGTTGTTGTATGCGAACTCGACCAAATAAAGGTGGTCCTCCCATTGCTTTCCAAAGTCCAAGACACACATGTGAAGCATGTCTTCCATCGTTCTATTGACCCTCTCGATCTGCCCATCCGTTTGCGGATGGAAGGCTGTGCTAAACTTCAGCTTTGTTCCCAACATTTGCTGCACCAGCCTCCAATCATTGGACGTGAACCGCCCATCTCGGTCACTCACGATGCTGCGGGGCACACCATGAAGCCGCACTATATTATCCACATAAAGCTTTGCCAGCTTCTCCACCGGATCATCCTTCCTATGCGGAATAAAATGCGACACCTTTGTTAATCGATCGACCACCACCCAAATGGCGTCGTTCCCTTTTTGCGACCTTGGCAAACCATGCACAAAGTCCATAGAGATGTCGTCGAATTTCCACTCCGGAATAGGCAAGGACTTGAGAAATCCTCCCGGCTTTTGGCACTCCGCCTTTACTAAGGCGCAGGTTTGGCACTTCGCTACGTATAGCGCCACATCCTTTTTCAAACCCGGCCACCAAAACAGTTTCTTTATATCGTGGTACATCTTCGTGCTCCCCGGGTGAATCGAGTACTTGGTATGGTGTGCCTCGTACAACAACTCCACCCGTAAATTGCCCACACTTGGGACGCACAGACGACCGTCTTTCCACAGCAATCCGTCCTCCACAACGAATTGGGAATTTGACCCATCCAGAGCCTCTATCATGAACTGCTTCATATGAGCATCCATATCCAAAGCCTGCCGAATCCGATCAGCCAGGTCATATTGCACTTCAGTCCAATTCAGAACTGCTTCAGCACTTGCTTGCTTATCCACACAAACAATCTCCAACGCCTCCAACTCCCGCACCAACCGCTCATCATGCACCGATAGCCAATTGGCTTGAGCTGGGGCTCGGCGACTCAACGCGTCCGCAACCGCATTCCCTTTGCCAGGCACGTAGTGGATCTTGAATGTATAGTCCCCCAGGAACTCCATCCATCTACGCTGCCGCATATTCAGATCTTTCTGATCAATCAGGTACTTTAGACTCTTGTGATCGGTGTAGATATCAATCTTCACACCGTACAAATAGTGTCTCCACAGCTTCAAGGCAAAAATCACGGCCGCCAACTCCAAGTCGTGGACCGGATAATTCCTCTCGTGCACTTTTAGCTGTCTCGAGCCATAAGCTATTACGCTGTCGTGCTGTAATAGCACGCAACCCAAACCGCTGCCCGAAGCATCGTTATATATCTCATAGCCTTCGGTTCCAACCGGCGAACTCAGCACAGGCGCCGTGGTCAACCGACACTTCAGTTCCTCAAAAGCTCGCGCGCACTCCGGCGTCCAAACGAACTTATGATCCTTCCTCGTCAAAGTAGTGAGAGGTAACGCTAACCGCGAGAAGTTCTCTACGAAGCGCCTATAATAGCCGGCAAGCCCCAAAAAGCTCCGGACTTCTGCTACCGTAGCAAGCTCAGGCCACTCCCGTATCGCAACAATCTTCGCCAGATCCACAGCAATACCCTCTCCACTCACTATATGCCCGAGGAACGCCACTGAGGATAGCCAAAACTCGCACTTCGAGAACTTGGCATACAACTGGTTCCTCCTTAGCGTCTCCAACACCAAATGAAGATGCTTGAAGTGATCCTCCTCACTTTGCGAGTACACCAAAATATCGTCGATGAAGACGATCACGAAATGGTCCAAGTACTGCCTGAACGTCCTGTTCATCAAATCCATGAATACTGACGGCGCATTAGTCAGCCCAAACGGCATGACCGTAAACTCATAATGCCCGTATCTCGTACTAAATGCTGTCTTCGGGATATCACTCTCCCTTATCCGCAACTGATAGTACCCAGACTTGAGATCTAACTTCGAGTACACCGTCGATCCGACTAACTGATCAAAGAGATCATCAATCCTAGGGATCGGGTACTTATTCTTCTCAGTCAGCTTGTTCAGCTCCCGATAATCAATACATAATCTCAAGCTTCCGTCCTTCTTCTTAACAAAGAGGACCGGTGCGCTCCAAGGCGAAGAACTCGGGCGCACATACCCTTGCTCCAACAACTCTTGCAGTTGAACTTTCAGCTCCGCCATTTCCTTAGGCACTAGCCGATACGGAGATCGTGACACAGGCTTTGCACCTGGCACTAGCTCGATCGTAAAATCTATCTCCCGTTGAGGCGGGGCTCCAGGAAGATCCGCGGGGAACACATCAGGGTATTCCGATACCACTGAAATACAATCCAAAGCGGGCTTCGACTTTGCAACCTCCACAAGTGTAAAGAACAGTTCTGCTCCGGCACGAACCGCCTTCACCACCTGAAGAGCAGACATCAACGTCTTGCTCGACCCCTTTAAGCCCGTAAAAGTCGTCTCACGACTCGCTCCCAGCTTGACTTCCTTGCTACCGCAATCTATATGGGCCTGCTGCTCCGAGAGCCAGTCCATGTCAAATATGACGTCGAACTCCACTAACGGAAGTAAAGACGCCCGCAGGTCGAACTCCTGCTCCCCAATACGAATCTTAACATCGCAGATCCTAACCGCTCGCATCGAACACCCATTGGGCAACAACACATCCAACTTATCCTTCGCCATCGAAGAAGGGACTCCAATGCGTGATATAAATCCTTCGGACAAGAAGGAGTGTGAAGCTCCCGTATCGAAGAGTGCTCGTGCCGGATTTTCACAAATCAATACGAATCCTAAACAAGCGGTGGTAAGGTAACATGTGCATAACAAGCATATAAAGGAATTGACTTGCTATAAATTAAACCGTACCTGTCACCACGTCAGCTTGTTTAATGGCCTCCTTTTGGCCAAGATTGTAGACCCTTGGTTGGGCCGGAGCATAGTGGGATGCGGTCGACTCCACCGCCTTACCCTTCTCTTCATAAGTAGCTCCTGGCCTCCTCTCGGACTTAGGACGTCCGCTCCAACAATCACGGGCGAAATGCCCTGTCTTTCCACACGTAAAGCACGCACCCGGGGTCCGACCCGTAGTCGCCCCAGAAGCGCCAGAAGGAGCTGGACCCGAAGTCCTATGCTTCTTAAAAGTCCTCTGATAGCCTGACTTTGAAGTAGTCGGCACTCTGAACTCAGATTTCTTTTCACCCAAGCTTTTCTTCGCTTGTACACTCTTCATGTCCTTCTCCAAGGACCGTACAGTATTGACCAAGGTTAAGAAACCTTGCGTCATTGGCCCCGACAGTAAAAATCTCAGCTCATCCCTCAAGCCTTCATAAAAACGATTAGTCTTGCGCTCCTCATCCATGATGGTGGAGCTAGCATAACGACTCAACCGCGTAAACTCGTGGAGATATTCATCCACGCTTCTCTCACCCTGCACCAACTTCAGGAATTCATTCTCCGTTGAAATCCTCTGAGTCGAAGGGAGGTATCTTGCCAAGAACAATTCCGAGAACTCTTCCATCGGAATGTCTATCAGTTGTCTACCTCTCAGGTGATGCAGCTCCAGACCTTCCCACCACATCCTCGCTTCACCGTCCAGCAGGAACGTAGCGATGGTGGTCATCTGCCACTCCTCCGTCTCCGTCGCTGTCATGACTCTCTTCACCCTAGAGAGCCAGTCTTCAGCCTGAGATGGGGTTCCCAACCCCGAGAATAACGGAGGGTTAAAGCTCATTACATGCTTCAACTGCCTCTCAGTTGCCCTCCTTGGCACTATTGGTTCCGCAACCACTTGTTCCACCCTCCTCGGTTCCGCCTCTTGAAAAGGTACTTGCTCCATCACAGGAGCTGGCTGCTGCGCTTGCCTCCCAGGCTGCGCATTGATCACGGCCAACACCGCTTCAGCCACCAATCTTATATTTTCAGCCGACAAAGGTGTTGTGGGAGCAACTTCCGGTGCACTACTTGCCTCAGAAACTCGGCGTTCTGACGGCCCAACACCACTTCGGGTCACCTATAGTGGTACAAAACACCGTTAAGCGACCAAATAAATTGCAAACAGCAATTATAGGAACACGCAGGTTCCTCAAACACGAGTATTTTCATTCCTAAGTGGACATTCATGGGTTCTTTTTACTGTTATAACGATGACACACACAATGTGCTCACCACCCCTTAAAAAGAATTCGCCCACAAATTCAATTCAAGCCCAACCAAAACCAGTAGTCTGATACCAAATTGTAACACCCTCTATCCGTCGCATAGCATATAGCAGTAGGTCCGGCCGGGGCCCGACGCCATATACCACAGACAGACCGGGTGGTTACGTATGGAAACCATTCAATCAATCTCAACGTCCTACACAGAGCATTCTAGCGGAAGCAGTTTGTATAAGTTGTAAACAAGAACCCAGCATAAGAGCACGAATGTCCACTAACATGATAATAGGAATGTTATTACAAAAATACCCAAATATTCGGCCTTAAGGCCTTACAGAATGTTTCTCTTGACTAATACATGATTTACAAACCTCGGCACGCAGGCCGGTCATACATGAGTAAAACAGAAAACATTTCCACTTCGGCCTTCGAGGGCCAGCTTCGCAAAAAGGGCTTTAGCCCGCTATTGACCGCTTGGTCCAGCTGCACCTGCAAGCAACAAACCACCGCACGGTGGCAAAACAAGGCAACGGTCAGCAATGCTGACCAAATTATAACGATCCCGCCCCCAACTCGGGGCGGCGATGCTCCTTCCCTGCATTTCATTAGCACAAGCGAGCAATGCATATAACCATAGCCATTTCAACACAGACGTTGGCTCGTACGGCCACACGTCCCGTGCACTCAGGGCACATTCTCGGTGAACCGGTCGATGTTACGTCAATTAAAACCATTAACATTCCGGACTCACCACCGCCACTTAGACGGCCATTCCTATGAGCAATTCGTCTTCATGGTATTGGTCACGTCAATTTAAGTCATTGACCACCGAAGACCCCCATTTATGCCAACGGCGAGTGCCATGTAACTTTAGGTCTCTCTAACCCGAACGACATAAAGCGGGTACGGCTCCATCTAACCCGTGCTCACATCGCAACGACAATTTAAGCCATATGCGCGGGTCAAACTTTCACCGAGTCCCATTCTAACACAAGTCATATAACCCCGTTATGTTCAAGTTGGCTCTCAGGCCACCAAGTTGGCAAGACCTCGTGTCCGCCCAGTTTTCCGGGTGCACCTTTGGGTTAGTCCCCAAGGCTCCCTGCTGCAATCTACCGCGTAGAAAACCCGAAAAACACCTAATAGCACGGAGTCTTCTCCGGCCTTATGCAATGCAACATCACCGATCCGGACTAACATGTCCGGGTAGGCTTCACACAAAATGCCTACGTCCGTTCTCGCATACGGACTCTAAACAACGGGGACTTTACATATCTACCCGAAGGAACGCCACCAACTCTCCGCAAACTCGCGAGAGGGGGCTTCCTATGCTAAGAAAAAGAGCTATCATGCTCACAAGTGAGGATCGTTACCCTTGCGTTCCTCTTTGGCGCCATCGAAAAGTAATCGGATAGAAATCACCGCACTTGCGTTGCCTCCGTGGATCCGGAGTCGGCTTGCGATTCGGAGCTCCGAAGCTCCTCCAATGGCGGATCTAGCTCCTCTTCCTCTTGCCTTAGCTCTTCTTTCTCCAAGGGTTTGGAGAGATAAAAAGGTAAGAAAAATGGATTTTTCTAAGTCAACTCCCGGGTATATCCTCCCAGGAACAACCCCCAGCCATTGGATCTTCAATCAAGGAAACAAACGGCTTTGATTTGGGGCTGAAATGCCCAATCTGGGCCGAACACGGCCTGGCACACGCCCGTGTCCAGGGCCGTGTGCCGCATTCGCCGTCAAAATCGAATCTTCTGAACACGCACACGGGTATCGAACACGCCCGTGTTCGAGCTGACACGCCCGTGTTCCAGCTGACATGGCCGTGTAGCCGGCCGTGTACCCCATTATTTTCTCCCGTTTTCAACCCGAGCACTGCACGGGTTCTAGGACACGCCCGTGTCCTTGCCCGTGTCATATTGACACGCCTGGGCCCCCAGGCCGTGTACACGGGACATTTCGTCGAGGGGAGAACGACGACTGGATGACACGGCCTTGGACACGCCCGTGTCCTAGGCCGTGTGCCTTGTCTCGACGATCGTCGAGTGAATCTCGACGATTTCACCTTGACGATCGTCGACACGGGTCGACACGCCCTGCGACACGCCCGTGTCGCAGGCCGTGTGCCCATACTCGACGAATCGTCGAGAATAACTCGACGATTTCACGGCTAAGTGTCGACACGGGTCGACACGCCCTGCGACACGCCCGTGTCGCAGGCCGTGTGCCCATTCTCGACGAATCGTCGAGAATAACTCGACGACTTCGCGGCTAAGTGTCGACACACGCTCGACACGCCCTGGGACACGCCCGTGTCCCAGGCCGTGTGCCTTCAGCCAGAAACCAAAACTGGCCCAAAACGTCCCCCTTTGCTCCTTTGAGTTTCGGGGCGTTACAATATTGAAGAGCAAAATCATAGTCACACAGGAATTCTAACCATCGATGCTGCCGAAGATTCAACTCTTTCTGAGTGAAGATGTATTTGAGGCTCTTGTGGTCGGAGAAGATCTCACATCTTACTCTGTACAAGTAATGCCTCCAGATTTTAAGAGCGAAGACGACAACGCCCAACTCTAGATCGTGAGCTGTGTAGTTTAATTTGTGTGGATTCAATTGGCGAGATGCGTAGGCCACCACCTTGTCATGCTGCATTAGGACAGCTTTCAACCCCTTCAATGAGGCATCAGTGTAGATCTAGAACCCCTCGATCCCTGCAGGGATCATAAGGATTGGTGCAGAAGTCAACCGCTTCTTCAATTCGACGAACGCGGTCTCGCATTCCGGTGTCCATCGAAATGTAGCATCCTTTCTGGTGAGGGTAGTTAGGGTAAAGCAATCTTGGAGAAGCCTTCTACGAACTTCCTATAATATCCGGCAAGACCAAGAAAACTTCGAATGTCTGCCGCTGTTCTGAGTGGTGGACAATTTTGCACTGCCTGGATCTTGGCTTGATCCACTGCTACCACTTTCTTATTTATAGTGTGGCCCAAGAATCCAACTTCTTCCAAACAAAACTCGCATTTACTGAATTTGGCGAAGAGGGAGTGTTCACGGAGTTTTAGTAGCAGCATCTGTAGGTGCCTAATATGGTCTGCCTTGGTTTTTGAGTAGATCAAAATATCATCAATAAAGATGATCACGAAGTGGTCTAGGAAGGGCTCAAAGACTTTATTCATTAGGGTCATGAAGAAGGAGGGTGCATTGGTGAGCCCAAAAGGCATCACAAGAAACTCATAGAGGCCGTATCGGGAGCTGAAGGCAGTCTTGGGAATATCTTCCTCCCGAATTCGAAGCTGATAGTAACCTGATCTCAAGTCCATCTTGGAAAACACAGACACACCTTGCAACTGATCGAACAGTTCGTCGATCCTAGGGAAGGGGTATGTGTTTCGTATAGTAAGCTTATTTAGCTCCCTGTAGTATATACACAGACGTAATGTTCCGTCCTTCTTCTTTACGAATAGCACCGGGGCTCCCCAGGGTGAGGTACTGGGACGGACGACTCCAACATCTATTAGCTCCTGTAGTTGAATCTTTAATTCAGCCAATTCTCTTGGGGCCATCCGGTAGGGTGCTCGTGACATTGGTCGTGCTCCGGTCATGAGTTCGATCTGAAAGTCGACCTCTCGTTGGGGTGAATATCCTGGGAGGGACTCAGGAAAAATGTCCGGGAAATCGCGTACCAACGAAACTTTGGCGAGTACTTGAGTTTTGTCTTCCATCTCGAAGTAGATAAGGTACACCTCATCATTCTGCCAGACTGACCTTACAATCTGTGCAGAAGTTAAAATAATGCTAGAGACTTAAGGTACACCTGTCAGCATAACGTCCTGGCCATTTGTGTTCTGCAGGCGGACCTCTCACGTTGAACAATTTATTTGCGTCTTGTGCTCGGCTAGCCAGTCCATTCTCAGTATAATATTGAATCCAGTTATTGTCAGGATGGTTGCGTAGACCTCAAATTCTACTTCTCCTAGCACAGCCTGGAACAAGCACTTTTCTATGGACGTCATATCTGATCCATCCGGCAAACAGATTCGTATAGCTAGTCTGGTTGTGCAGATAACATTCTCTTTGGTTGCGATAAATTCGTGGGACACAAAGGAGTGTGTTGCTCCTGTATCGAAGAGGGTCTTGGCGGAATGTCCTCCTACCAACAGAATTCCTGGCGATATAGAAATATATATCATATAACTAATATACAAGATGTAGGCATACATGTATAAACTGTACATAGAATATGTAACAACATCTGATATATCATATCTCCTAATATATATACCTATCACTACGTCAGGGACTAGTTCGTGTTGAAAGTCGAATGCATAGGTCTCCAAGGGCGCTGCTCGGCCCTGTTGGCCTCTCCTACCAGCTCTACCTCTACGACCCCCTCTAGCCTTGTCCCTGTGCTGGCTGCCCACCATGTACTGCTCCTATTCCTGCCCTTCCTGTTGCCTGTGGGCAGAAAACCCTCATATGCCCTGGCTGTAGACACAAGAAGCAGTTCCCTGAAAAGGGAACATCATGTCGGGCCACTGGCGCGGGATGTGGTGTCGGAGCTGGTCTGATGCCCTGCTGCGGGGCTGGGGGTGTTGTGGGTGTTGGTGGGCGCCTATAAGGCTATCTACGGTGCCTCTGCCTGCGCCCTCTATCCTGTCAGTGGGAAGCAGCTCCCCTGTCTCGTCTCGGACCTCTAGGGATATCGACCTGTCCTTTGTGCTGCTGGGCTACCATCCGCTGGTCTAACTCAAGCGTTGTTGTATGAGTGGCTATGTTGTGGAAGGTAGACTGGGAGATCATAATCAGAGCCTGCCTCAGGTCATCACGTAGGCCTCGGTAGAATCGGGAGGCTCTATCCCTGTCAAAGGCTGCCAAATTCCCGGTAAAATGTGTCAGGTGTTTGAACTCCCTCTCGTACTCAGGCACAGTCTGATCGCCCTGTTGGATGTGCAGGAACCTTTCCTGCAGAACAACTCGGTCTGCGTCTATAATAAAGAACTCCATTAAGGTCTTCGAGAAATCTCCCCAAAGTATATCGCTCATCGGTCGTCCTCTAAAGGTCGAGCGGCTGGCAGCTCTTTACCAATCTCTAGCGTATCCTTCTAATAAGGTCACTACCAATGAGACTGCAGCTACTGCTTGGCACATCATGCCTACAAGTAGCTCCTCCACATGATCTACCCACTCCTCTGCCTGGATGGCAGTCTCTGTGCCTCTGAAAGTGGGAGGCCTCAATCCTCGGAAGGTTGTCAGCAAATCGGTAGGCGCCATCATCTATCGTGGTGGTTGTGCCAAGGCTGTCCGGAAGGTGACCAGGATGGCCGTCAGTGTCTGCCCCAAGTCAGTCACAGCAAACGGTATAGCCGCGGGGGTGACCGGGTCTGGAGGTGGGGTGACAAGAATATATTGTAACATCCCAACTTTTATTAGGCCACCAGAACCCTAATGGGCCCAATAAAAGTAACCCGAACCTCTACCCGTGACCCGGTAGATGGTAACTATAGGCGGGAAATAGAGCTAGAGAACTCCGATTAGAGTTCTGTCAGTCCCCGTGACCTCGTATAGTCGGTACAAGCGCATCGAAATTCGTTCTGTTGGACCCCGATGTCATGTGGTGGTTGTAACAATTCCTCGTAAAATGTCACGAGAGCCGGACTTTGGATATCGGCCTAAAGAACTCCGATTTGAGTTTAGTCAGTTTCTGTGGTCTCGTATAGTCGATACGAGCGCATCGGAATTCGCTGCGTCGCGATTCAAGATCGAACGACGGACTTAGACATCTTGAACTTTTTAGCGCGCTGTGACGCGCAGATTTTGGACTTTTACCAAACAAACTCTGATTCGACCCCGGTTAGTGGCATTGGACTCTTATGGTCAATATGAGGTCAACTGAGTTTTGCCCCGGTCAAATTTCAATACGAATAGTCAACCTATGGTAAAATCAAGCATACTCTTGCACCAAAAAGCATGCACACACAAATTATGACGCTACACACCCCGACTTCGACCCAACTCCCGGTGTCTTGGACCCACTTTGACCTTGACCAACATGAGGGACCCATTTCTAGGGTTGGCTTTGGTCAACCCCCCCCCCCCCACCCCCCCTAAAAATCCAAAATTTTGGATTTTTCCATAAGGGGTATGGTTTCTCCTTACCCCCCCCCCCCCTCTTCACTAATGACAAGGCCTTACCCCTCACTCTTGGGCCACCAACCAGCAAGGAAGAAGGGGAGGTGAGCCATGGGCCAAGGTAGGCCCACCTTCCTCCTCCCCCTCTTCTTTTCTCTTAAAGGACCAAGGCCCGAAGGCCCACCAAACCTTTTCCCCACCAAGTAGCTGCCACCTAGGAGCCATAAGATGATGCCACGTGGCTGGATCAAGTAAAGGAGAGGGGAAGAACCCCTCCTCTATATGGGATAATCCCACATTGTCGGTGGGAGGGGGGGATAGACCTTCCCCGACCTATAAAAGCCCTTGCCCGACCCTCTTCCCTCCACACCAACCCAAACTGAGCCAGGGCCCCCTCTGTCGGAGCTGCCCTCGCCGAAAACCACCACTCTCAAGCTCCACCGCCGCCATCTTTAATGGTGGACCAGGTCGGACCTTCCCAAGCTCATCCTCCTCAGGTAGAAACTTCTCCCCTTCCCCTTCCCTTCCTCTTTGACGTCCTGCATGGACCCTCCGGCGGCCGGAGCGCCGCCGAAACCACCTGACCCTTGCTCTAGGTCGGGTGGCGGCTGTAGGGAGGCTGGCCCCTTCCTTGCACCAGGGGTGGCGTTGGAGAAGGCTTGACCCAGCGGGATGACTTTTCCGGTGGGGAGTGTTGCAGAATAGAGACCGGGCGGTCTGGCGGTCTGACTCTGGCAGATTGTAGTCCGGGCAGTCTGGCAGTCTGACTCTGGCGGATTGCAGTCCGGGCGGTCCGTCGGTTTCTTTCCAGCGGTTTGATTGCAAGTCTGTTGTTATTGGTGCCATGGCGGTCGGCCAATCTGTCCCTAGCAACTTGGTGACCGGGCGACCTGGCGGGCTTTGTTGCGGCTTGGTGTCCCCTCTAGTGGTTGCCGGGCGGTTTGCCCATTCATCAAACTGTGCGGCTTGGTCGACTTGTATTTAGGTTAAATCGCTTGTACATGTAATTCTTTTAGTCCCACATTATTTAATTGTAATCTCTCTCATCTCTTCCATTCTATAAAAGGGAGACTATACCATGTAATACATATCTTTTTTGGAATATAAAAAATTTCAGTTTTTCCAATTTCCGGTCTCTCATTTTCTGTTCGCACATGGTATCAGAGGACGCGATCTTGTCAGCCTGATTCGGTGCATTCTCATGTCCGCGCGACTTGTTCTCCTTGCTGTTTGTTCGCGCGGTCTCTCCTCCTTCTCCTCCTTTTGTCGCTGCTCTTTGTCTCTGCAGCCTTCTTACGCGGCTTCTCGGTCTCCTGTTCGCGCGGCCTGCTCTCCTCCTACATGACTTCTTTCCTCGTATCCGTCGTGGTCTCCTCTTTTGCCCGCTGTGGTTTCTTGTCTTATCCGCTGCAGAACTTTTCCTTGAGTTCGTTACGGTCTTCTCTCTACCTGTGTGGCCTTTTACCCGCCTCTACTTCTTTCTACCCGCGCAGCCTTTCTCTCTTCTCTCTACCCGCACGGCTTCTTCCATCGCTCTTTTCGGCTCTTCTACCACCATCGCTACTCATGTGACAACTCCGCCTCCTCCTCCTATTCCTTTCGGGAATCTTGGCACCGTCTCCAAGCTTGTTGGTTCCAACTACCCGGATTGGAGCGTCTCCTTCACCTTCCTCCTTCGCTCACAACGCAAATGCCATCACCTCACCGATGACCCTCCTCCCACTTCCGCTGAGTTTGAAGACTGGGATGCTAGCGATGCGCTTGTGCGTACTTGGCTCGCTACTAGTCTTTCCGATGAGTGTCTTCCTGTCATCCGTCAAGATGAGATGGTCAAGAAGGCATGACTTCATCTTGCTGCTCTGTACTCAAAGGGGGCTTAAACGTCCCGCATCTATACTTTGTATGCAGACCTCTTTGCCCGTCCTTCTATGTCTCCTGATGCCGCTTACTAATAGGTCCAAGCTCTCGGGGCTGAGATTCTTCAACATCGCCTCTTCTCTGTGGATCTAGCTGAACAGAACAAGCACTTCCAAGAACTCTTGTTGTGTGCTACCTCCTACGGCTTCCTGATTCCTACGACATGATCCGCCAACAAATCTTAGGTGAAGCGGAGTCTCCCAACTTGGATACAACTACTGCATGCATTGCCGCAATTACTTCTCTCCTTCAGCGTCCACTTCTATCTTCTCCTCCTCCAGAACAATATGCTCACCAGACTCAACAGAGTGGCTATGGTAGTCGCAACCACCATTCTGGTGGCCGAAGTTTTTTGTGCTTCCTCTGCTCTCACTGTGGCCGCATCAGGCATCTTGTGGATCGCTGCTGGATGAAACATCCACATCTTCACCCTTCTGGTGACTCTTCCCCCTCCTCTTCTAAGCCATCTGCTTCGATGGTCACTTCCTCAGGTAGTGCTCATATGGTTACTCAAGATAAATGACTCATCGACTCTGGTGCAACTAATCACATGACGGGCAATCCACAATGCTTTTCTCTCCTTGAAACACATGATCGGTTGCCCCCGATCCTTGTTGTCGATGACTCTCCCTCCCCAATTCATGGGACGGGAGTGATTCATGTCACTCTGTCTCTTCGCCTGGCCGACACTCTCTATGTGCCCAAGTTTCTATGCAATTTATTTTCCGTTACTTCTTTGTGCAAGCAACTTCAATGCTCCGTCATGTTTACTCCAACTTCTTGCTCTTTTTAGGATCCGAGCTCCCAACGGACAATTGCTACTAGGACTGAGAGCGGCGGCCTCTACTTCCTCGACAACATTTTCGCTATCAGCCTTCTCCTCCTCCTCTACAGATCTCCTACAATGGCATCTCCGCCTTGGGCATCCTCCTCCATGACTTCTTCATCAGCTTCTGCCTCACCTCCCTCCGCACAGTTCCCCTCTTAACTGTGATGCCTGTCAGCTTGGCAAGCATCACCGTTCCTCCTTCCCGCCGAAGCAAGATCATGGTTCTACTCCTCCGTTTGATCTTGTTCACTCCGACATCTGGGGTCCTGCTCCTACCCTCACCGTTGGTCGGGGTAGTTCTTATTTTGTTACTTTTATTGATGACTTCTCTCAATATACTTGGGTGTATCTATTACAAGAATGCTCTGAAATTTTTGATGTATGGACATCTTTTTATCATTTAATTAAAAATCAGTTTGATGTTTTCATTAAAGTCTCACGCTCTGATAATGCAAAAGAATACGTTAGTCAAGCTTTTCCCTCTTTTTGTATGCAATATGAGATTGTTCATCAAACAAGTTGTGTTTGTACCTCACAATAAAATGGAGTGGTGGAACGCAAAAACCGTCACCTCCTTTATGTCACTCGCACTCTGCTTACGCAAATGCATGTCCCTCGCTCCTAATGAGGCTATGTTGTTCTCATTTCTTGCTATCTCATCAATCGCATTCCCTCTACCGTTCTCCGCGGTCAAACCCCTTTCTCCATTCTCTATCCAGGAAAGGATCCTTTTCCTCTCCCTCTATGTATCTTTGGGTGCACAACCTCTGTGCATGCTCCCTCTACCACTCGCGACAAATTATCCTCTCGCTCCACCAAATGTGTCTTTCTGGGCTACTCTATCACTCAGAAAGGCTATTGTTGTTTTGACCTCATTCTTCGCAAGCAGTTCGTCTCTGCGGACGTTACCTTCTTCGAGAATGCTCCATATTTCTCTAACAACTCCTCTCCTCTCCCTGTGGCATCCAGTCCTCCTCTTCCCTCCAGCCCATCCCCTCCTACCGAGGTATTTCCTCCTCCACCGTCTCCATTGTCTACTCCTCCCTCTTCACCTCCGTCATCTCCCTCCTCTTCGCCGTCGTCGCTCTCTACTCTCGGGTAAGCTCTCTCCACCACGGATGCTCCGGATACTGAGGAACCTACTGACCTGGACCTCCTCATTGCCCCTCGCAAAGGGGTTCAGGCATGTACCAAGCACACGCTTGTTGATGTTGTTTCCTATGATCACCTAACCCCAGCTCGCAGGAAGTTAGCGCTGGCTATCTCTTCCACTTCCACCCCCCGTTCTCATCAGGAGGCTCTTACCCTTCCACATTGGAAGGCTGTCATGGATGAAGAGATTACTACTCTCACTGAATGAGGTACCCGGACCCTGGTTCCTCCTCCTTTTGGCACAAATGTTGTTGGTTGTCGTTTGGTCTTTGTGGTGATGTTCCACCCCAATGTCAGTGTGGATCGTTGCAAGGCTCGGCTTGTTGCAAAGGGCTTTACCCAGACTTATGGAGTTGACTACTTTGACACTTTCTCTCCAGTTGCTCATCTCAGCACTATCAGGGTCCTTCTCTCTGTGGCTGTCAACAGGGATTGACCCATTTCACAGCTAGATGTCAAGAATGCCTTTCTTTATTGGGATCTTCAGGAAGATGTCTACATGGAGCAACCTCCATGGTAAGTTGGTCAGGAGGAGACACGGGTTTGCCGGCTCAAGAAGGCTATCTATGGCCTAAAATAAAGTCCTCGCGCTTGGTTTGACAAGCTTAGCAGGATTGTGGAGGCCATAGGTTTTACGAGAAGTTCTGCTGATCACTCTTTATTTACTCGTAAAACTTCTCTGGGTCTAGTGACGCTTGTGGTTTATGTAGATGATATTCTTCTCACTATAGAGGACCAAGATGAGATAATCTTGACAAAGAAGCATCTTCAGCAACACCTGGTTACAAAGGATGGGGCTCTCCAAAATATTTTCTAGGGATAGAAATTTCTCGGAAGCCCGATTCTCTTGTCCTCTCCTAACAGAAGTACGCTCTTGACTTATTAAAAGAAGCAGGTTTGACTGGGGCTAAACCTGCCCGATGTCCCATGACGACTGGAGAAGATAAAACATGAACAGATGACTCTCCTCTTCTTTCTGATGTTACGAGGTACAGAGGTCTGGTTGGTAAACTTATATATCTCACGGTGACCAGACCCGACATTGCCTATGTTGTATGCAATGTTAGAAAGTAGAGAAAGGAAGCGAAAAGAAGAGAACAAGCCGAATAAACTTTTGAATAATCAAAATTTTATTATCCAAAAATGATAACTATTACAAAGGTATGCCCTCCCTTATATAGAATGGAGGAGAGAAGAGAGAATACAAATAAGAGATGTGGGACTAAAATTTACAAGCTAAGCGGACTGTACAAAGTAAACCGCACAGGCCGCGCGGTTAGACAGAAGGACTAACCGCACGGCTTACAATAAGAGATGCAGAGAGGTCGCCTGTGAAGATTGCTTAGACCGCCCGGTTTACAAGTCGCCGAGTCAAACCGCCAGACCGCGCGGTCTCTAACCCGCCAAGACAGACCGCCCGGTCTCCAACTTCAACACTCCCCCTCAAGCTGGAGCATATATATCAATCATGCCCAGCTTGTCGCAAACATGCAGAAACGAGGCGGAGACTGGCTTGGTGAAGATGTCGGCTAGCTCTTTATCAGATGTGACAAACGGAGTGCAAATCTGTTCTTTTAAAATCTCTTCACGAATGAAATGGCAGTCAACCTCAATGTGCTTTGTTCTTTCATGGAATACCGGATTTTTGGAGATGTATATGGCGGCCTTGTTATCACAGAACATAGGTAGAGGATGGTTGTACACCTCTCCTAAATCTAGCATGAGAGCCCGCAACCATTTCAACTCACAAGTGGTTGACGTCATACTGCGATACTCAGCTTCTGCACTGGACCTGGAGACAACAGACTGCTTTTTACTCTTCCAGCTCACCAGATTTCCCCCAACAAAGGTGCAAAAACCTGAGGTAGACTTGCGATCCCCTTTGTCATCAGCATAACTTGCATCTGAGTAGGCTTCAATCCTCAGATGACCATTCTTCTGAAACAGTAATCCTTTCCCAGGCGCTGCTTTGACATATTCCAAGATCCGCAAGGCGGACTGAAGATGACAATCCCTGGGCGCTTGCATGAATTGACTCACCTTGCCCACAGCATAAGAAATGTCGGGTCTGGTCACTGTGAGATATATGAGCTTACCAACCAGACGCCTGTATCGCGAACTATCTGAAAGAAGAGGCGAATCATCTGTCCAGGTTTTGTCCTCCCCAATAGCCATGGGACATCGGGCAGGTTTAGCTCCAGTCAATCCTGCCTCTTTTAAAAGATCAAGGGCATACTTACGCTGAGAGAGAACTAAGGAGTCGGGCTTCCGAGAGAGTTCGATCCCCAGAAAGTACTTTGGAGAGCCCATATCTTTAGTGATCAGATGTTGGCGAAGATGTAGCTTTGTCAGGGCTACCCCTTCCTGGTCATCGCCAGTGAGAAGAATATCATCGACGTATACAGCAAGAACAACCAGCCCAGAAGGAGTTTTGCGAATAAAGAGAGAGTGATCAGCAGAGCTTCGCACAAAACCAACAGCCGCCACAATACCGCTGAACTTGTCAAACCAAGCTCGAGGACTCTGCTTGAGGCCATAAATTGCCTTCTGCAGCCGGCATACTCGTGTCTCCCCCTGAGCAACATACCCAGGAGGTTGCTCCATGTAAACGGCCTCGTGAAGATCACCATAAAGGAAGGCATTCTTGACGTCCAGCTGAGAAATTGGCCAATCCCGATTGACGGCCACAGAGAGAAGAACCCGGATTGTGCTGAGACGAGCCACAGGGGAGAAGGTGTCAAAGTAATCAACCCCATAGGTCTGAGTAAAGTCCTTAGCCACAAGGCGAGCCTTATACCGATCCACAGTGCCGTCTGGGCTAAATTTGACCACAAAGACCCAGCGACAGCCAACAACATCAGTGCCAAAGGGAGGAGGAACAAGAGTCCAGGTACCCCGCTCAGTGAGGGTCGCCATTTCCTCATCCATGGCCATCTTCCAGTGAGGAATAGCAAGGGCCTCCTGATAGGAGCGGGGTGTGGCAGTGGCAGAGATAGCCAGTGCAAAGGCCCTGCGAGAAGGAGTAAGACGATCATAGGAAACAACGGCAGCAAGGGGGTGTAAGGTGCACGTCCGCACCCCTTTGCGAAGAGCTATAGGAAGATCCAGGTCAGCCGGGCCCGCGGCATCCGGAGCATCCGTGGTAGAGAAAGCTGGCCCGGGAGAAGAGAGCGACGGCAGCGGAGAGGAGGGAGAGGGTGGTGGAGAAGGGAGAGAGAGAGGTGGAGGAAGAGGAGGGGGTGGAGACGGTGTAGTGGTGGAGAGTGTAGGAGGAGACGAGGGAACGAAGGGAATGGCAGGAGAATCAGAAGCTGGGAGAAGAGGAGAAGAGGCATCCGAGAAGTAGGAGGTATTCTCGAAGAAGGTGACGTCAGCAGAGACGAACTGCTTACGAAGGGCGGGATCAAAGCAACAGTAGCCTTTCTGAGTGGTGGAATACCCCAGAAAGACACATTTGGTGGAGCGAGGGGAGAGCTTATCACGGGTGGCAAAAGGGGCATGCACAAAGGCAGTGCATCCAAAGATTTGGAGAGGGAGATGAAACGGCTCCTTGCCCGGATACAAAATGGAGAACGGGGTTTGGCCATGGAGAACCGTGGAGGGAATGCGATTGATGAGGTAGCAGGCAAGGAGAACAGCATAGCCCCAATAGGAGCGAGGAACATGCATCTGGGTCATCAAGGTGCGAGCGACATCGAGCAGGTGTCGGTTTTTGCGTTCGGCTACACCATTTTGTTGTGAAGAATAGACACAACTAGTTTGATGAAGAATCCCATTTTGCATGCAGAATGTAGAGAAGTCACGACTGAGATATTCTGCGGCATTATCAGACCGAAAAACTTTGATAGAAACATCAAACTGAGTTTTGATCATGAGATAGAAGGATGTCCATACAGAGAATAATTCGGAGCGATCTTTTAACAGATACACCCACGTACAGCGAGAGAAATCATCAATGAACGTGACAAAATAGGAACTACCCCGACCAATGGTAAGAGTAGGAGAAGGACCCCAGATGTCAGAGTGGATAAGATCAAACGGACGGGTAGAGCTACGAACGTGCTTTGGAGGGAAGGAGGAGCGGTGATGCTTGCCAAGCTGACATGCCTCACAGTTGAGCGGAGGACTTTGAGGAGGAAGGTGGGGCAGAAGTTGACGAAGAAGACGGGGAGGAGCATGACCAAGGCGGAGATGCCATTGGAGAAGATCTGTGGAGGTGGAGGAGAAGGTGGAAAAAGCAGAAATGTTGTCGAGGAAGTATAAGCCGCCACTCTCAGTCCCAGTAGCAATCGTCCGTTGGGAGTCCGGATCCTGAAAAGAGCAAGAAGTAGAAGTAAATGTGACGGAACACTGTAATTGCTTGCAAAGAGATGTAACAGATAATAAGTTGCACGGGAACTGGGGCACATATAGAGTATCCGCCAAGTGAAGAGACGGGGTGACATGAACTATCCCTGTGCCATGAACTGATGATGAAGAGCCGTCAGCGAGAGTAACTGGGGGCAAGCGAGCATGTTTTTCTAGGAGAGAGAAACACGGGAGATGGCCGGTCATATGATTCGTAGCACCAGTGTCGATCAGCCATTTGCCCTGAGTAACAACGTGTGCACGACCAGAAGACGTGACAATCGAGGTGAAAGCCATGAAGGGAGGAAGAAGAAACTGCAGCGGTCTCGGTGACAGCACACCAGCGGCACGAAGGGCCACGACCAAGGTGCAGAGCACAAGCCGCGCGACTAAACCAGGAGGTCGCGGCGACTAACAAGAGAAGCGGCTAAGAGCGAAGAGGCGGAGAGGCCGCTCAAACAAGGAAGAATCCGTGTGAAACCGCGGCGGGAACAAAAGGGAAGAAGTCGCTTGAACACGAGCGGCTAGGATCCAGATCAAGGCACAGCGGGGAAGAAGTCGCGCGGACTGCAAAGGGCCGAGCGAACAGAAGAGAGGAGAAGAGCAGGTGACCGCGACCAAGATGCGGGTAAGAAAGGGACAACCCGCACGGTCAGGCAGATCACAGCAGTTGCGAGAATGCGGTCAAGGGCACAGCGGGGAAGAGGTCGCGCGGACTGAAAAGGCCGAGCGAACAGAAGAGAGAGGAGAAGAGCAGGGGACCGCGACCAAGATGCGGGTAAGAAAGGAACAACCCGCACGGTCAGGCAGATCACAGCAGCAAACCGCGAGTGCAGAGACAACACACGCGGACAGAGACAGACCGCAGCGACTAGGAAGTCGGAGCGGCAGGAAAAAGCAAGGAGCGCGGCGACACGGAAACAGGTCGCTGCGACAAAGAGCAGGAGGAGAAGAGAAACAAGAAGAGCAAGCCGCGCAAACAGGCAGCGGACAGAAACAAGCCGCGCGGATAGAAACAAACCGCGCGGACAGAGGAGAAGGCAAGCCGCGAACAAGCCGCAGAACGCGGAAGACAAGCCGCGAACAACAGAGAGCGCACAGAATCAGGAGGAAAAGACCGTGTGCTCTGATACCATGTTAGAAAGTAGAGAAAGGAAGCGAAAAGAAGAGAACAAGCCGAATAAACTTTGAATAATCGAAATTTTATTATCCAAAAATGATAACTATTACAAAGGTATGCCCTCCCTTATATAGAATGGAGGAGAGAGAGAGAATACAAATAAGAGATGTGAGACTAAAATTTACAAGCTAAGCGGACTGTACAAAGTAAACCGCACAGGCCGCGCGGTTAGACAGAAGGACTAACCGCACGGCTTACAATAAGAGATGCAGAGAGGTCGCCTGTGAAGATTGCTTAGACCGCCCGGTTTACAAGTCGCCGAGTCAAACCGCCAGACCGCGCGGTCTCTAACCCGCCAAGACAGACCGCCCGGTCTCCAACTTCAACATGCAAGTTAGCTAATTCATGCAAGATCCTAGGGAGTGCCATCTACAGTCCGCCTTGAGGATATTGGAGTATATTAAATCAGCTCTTGGGAAAGGACTTCTCTTTCAAAAGAATGGATATTTGAGGGTTGACGCTTACTCTGATTCAAGCTATGTCAATGACAAAGGAGACCACAAATTAACATCAGGGTTTTGCACCTTTGTGGGGGGGGGGGGAGTCTTGTGAGCTGGAAAAGCAAGAAACAGTCGATCGTCTCCAGGTCCAGTGCAGAAGCAGAATATCGAAGTATGGCATCCACCACGTGTGAGTTGAAGTGGTTACGGGCTCTCATGCTTGACTTAGGAGAGGTCTACAACCATCCTCTACCTATGTTTTGTGACAACAAGGCTGCCATATACATCACTAAAAATCCATTCTTCCATGAGAGAACTAAGCACATTGAAATTGACTGCCATTTTATTCGGGAGGAGATTCTGAAGGAACAAATTTGTACTCCGTTCGTCACCTCTGACAAAGAGTTGGCTGATATTTTCACCAATCCGGTTTCCGCCTCTTTTCATCACATTTGCGACAAGCTGGGCATGATCATCATATATGCTCCAGCTTGAGGGGGAGTGTTACAGAATAGAGACCGGGCGGTCTGGCGGTCTGACTCTGGCAGATTGCAGTCCGGGCGGTCTGGCGGTCTGACTCTGGCGGATTGCAGTCTGGGCGGTCTATCGGTTTCTCTCCAGCGGTTTGGTTGCAGTTCTGTTGTTGTTAGTGCCCTGGCGGTCAGCCAATCTATCCATGGAGACTTGGCGACCGGGCGACCTGGCGGGCTCTATTGCGGCTTGGTGTCCCCTTTGGTGGTTACCGGGCGGTTGCCCATTCATCAAACTGCGCAGCTTGGTCGGCTTGTATTTAGGTTAAACCGCTTATACATGTAATTTTTTTAGTCCCACATTGTTTAATTGTAATCTCTCTCATCTCCTCCATTCTATAAAAATGAGGTTATACCATGTAATACACATCTTTTTTGGAATATAAAAAATTTCAGTTTTTCCAATTTCCAGTCTCGCTTTTTCTGTTCGCACAGGGAGAAAGTCGGGGGTGTCGCCGGAATATGTCGCTTCGGCGGCACCCGAAGAGCAGAGCAATTGCTCTATTTTACCTTTGGCGGCGGCCGGCGGCGGATGGTTACCAGACCACCACCACCGGAGAAGAGCCCTACCCCCGGCGCACCAATCGGGGGTGGGTCCGGGGCTGGGTTCAACCCTGGTGAGGCGGGTTGGCGCGGTGACGTTGGGAGCAAATACACAGCCACCCCGCTCTCGGGTTGGCCGAACCAGACGGTGGCCGGCGGCGGCAGGACGTCGGGCCACCGCCTAGGGAGTCGCCGACCCCCGGTGAACTGGCCGAGGGCAGCGCCGACGCTCGGTGATGACTGGCCGGCGGTGGCAGCAGATATTGCCGATTGCCGCCGGCGACGAGCAGCTGCCGTCTGATCCATGATAGGGATCAGACGGCCGATATCTTCTTAAATCCCGCCCACGCCTCAGCATCAGCGCCCCCTACAGCGAATCTATGGCGGATCCGCTGTGGGGACAAAAGGTTAGCTTCTCAAGTGCGGCTCGATCTCAGCCGTGGGATCAAGCTGGTATGGATAGCTGCAGACCATATTAATTAATGGAACCTTGAGAAAATACTAGAAAAAAATTGGAGCCTCTGTGGGCAAAGTGGTCAACATAAAAAATGCCCCCCCATGATAAAAACTATCACCACAAAAATTTGGAAATTTTTTGGAGTTGATTTGGTATTTTTAAAGGCTCAAATAAAATTTATTTGGCCGAATTAAAGGCTCAAAACTCTTCAAAAAATTATGAAAATTTTTCTAGACACATTTTAGACCTCCTTAAAAGCTGTATCAAAATTTGAGAATTTGGAGATCAAAATTGAACTTTCCTCTATTTCTTAGAGCCTAGAGCCACGCTCGAAAAATATTACAATCATTTTCTTCAAAAATGGAAATTGGAGTGCGCGACTATCCTCTCTAATTTGAATAATAAATTCAAATTATCGTATCGACGAGAGTGGTTGAGGCAAGTGATCAAGCTCCGTGTGTTCCGAGACTTCGTGAAACTGTCGAGCGCCTCGACTATAGGGTGATCTGGGCACGCTCGGAAAATGAGAGTATGAGTAGTGAGTTGCAAATTATTCTCGATAAATAATGAGGGTGTAACTCCTGATAAGCCCCGATCCGATTAAGCCGTGATTAATAAGGCACAACCAAATCATAATCAGATCTTAATAATGGGTGTAACCCAAGGAAACCTTATTAAAAACTGAAATAGAACTGAATGTGTCTCATGTGAACAGAGATGGAACTGAATGTGCCTCCTGTGAACGGAGATGAAACAGAAGCCTCCTAGATTGAGTGATTGGACTACTAACCATTTTCTTTGTGATTATTCTAGTCTTGCACTGGTCCAGCTTCTTTATTCATTTCAGTTCAGTACTTTCAATTCAATACTACTCCAGTCTAGTACTGGTCAAGTTCATTTCAATTTAGTACCTTCAATTTAGTACTACTACAGTCTCGTACTGGTCAAGTTCATTTCAGTTCAGTACTTTCAATTCAGTACTACTCCAGTCTCATACTGATCAAGCTCATTTCAGTTCAGTACTTTCAATTCAGTACCACTCCAGTCTCATACTGGTCAAGTTCAGTTCAATTAAGTACTTTTGTTTCAGTACCACTCCAGTTTCGTACTGATCACGCTTCATTACAGTGCTTAAATTATGCAGCTTTTGTTTGGTAGCTTTATTTACCCCACTTTATCTCGGCATTTCACTAATATAAACCTGGGTCCTGCTCTGACGGGCAGTTATCTTTTAAAGTCGAGCCTTACTTGAGGAAACCGGAGTCAAGGTGTTCCTCCAAGTTTAGCCTCAAATAAAGCGCTCTCAAGCTCCTTGTTGAAAGTTGAGATGAGTGTCGCTGCCTGAAGGTTAACATATAGTAGGGCAGGCCGCCGCAGACCCGATGCATATTAGCATGGTTATTTGATTGATTGCTTGTGAACTGCTTGCGGTAAATTGTGGCGGGTCAGTTCCTTTCGCATACCGTTTGTATCGGTGTGGGAAGGTCGATGACTCAAGGCGACAAGGATATGTATACCACATGTGACCGACCGTTATGTTGTCCCTGTTGGGTTTTCCTCCGTTGGTCGGCCAAAATATTGAATCGCCGGATGTTGCTCACATCAAAGAGTACACAGGGTTGTAAGTAAAGGCATGGGCTGTGCGGTACGACCACATCCAGAAGTGGCAGGACTGGCCACTATCACCAGCGGCCACATCGGTGAGGCTCGCGGGGCTCGCTACCCTGCTTAAAAAGAAGCGGTTCATACTATGTCGACATAGGGTTGTGTGCGCGGCTGTGAATGCCTACGGTATATGCGCAGCTGTGAATGCCTGCGATAGAATACAAGTTGAGAATACCTTATAATTGCTTCTAGCCTATATATATGAAATGTGTACTAACTTTCCCTTGCTTCGGCTATCTACTTTTGCTGGGTGGGTGAGTGCTCGTCCCCAAGATATGGATTTGGGGAGGAGATTTGTTTCTACTTAGCTCTGTGACTGACGGTTATTTAAATAACCATTCACAGGAAATGGAGCACTGTAGTGACCCACAGTCGCAAGAGATTGCGCCAGCAGAAAGAACTACTCGAGCAGAAACACACCCGATGTCTTCAGAGTTTCGTGACGTGAGTACTAACGAGCTGATTAGGGAGAGAGAGTGAGGAGTTGTATGCAGTACTTGTACAACCTCTGGGCTTATATATATATATATATATATATATATATATATATATATATATATATATATATATATATATATATATATTATATATATATATATATATAATATATATATATATATATATATATATATATATATATATATATATATATATATATAATTATATATATATATATATAGGCTAAGACCTTATACTCATGTAAATATATATGATGATATATATATATTATATACTGGTTTCATGTTAATGTTTCTGTAAATCTTTGATGTGTTGTGAATGTTGTGATTCCAGCCAAGCAAGGCGGCTACCACCAAGTGTTTATATAAGGTGAGATGTTGCCCCTAAAGAGCACTGAGTTGGGTATGAGAGGTTGGCTAAGACGCCTCTTGTAAAGGAGGTCCCGGGATCAAGCCCCGGGCCTCAACAACCTACCCGCCTTTACCCGATATGTGGGACCCCAGGAGATTTGGTTGGGGATGCATGTTTGTCATTCGACTACAGTCGTGCAGGGCTGGGCCTTTACCCGTGTGGGACCCCCGGCCTGGTTTCTAACATATATAAAGCTTATACTAGCCGTATAGTAGTAACGTTACAAAATACTTCAAGAAATAGATCTGGACCGTTGATGTGATCCTGCGCTGGAATGTCTCCTGGTTGTGGACTTGGTCAATGATGATTCCTGGCCCTTGGATCTCCTGATGATGTGAAAATACTGAGGGCTGATGAATGAGGCGTGATGTGCGGCTGTTGCTTTGGCCATTGTTGAGTAGATCGTGGAATTCTGAGACCATCGGGATGTTTACCCTAACAAGATCCCATGGCAGTTGTTGGGATCAAGGGTTGGCATGATTTTTTTTATTTGAGCTGGAGTTTTGGGCTAGCTCTCAGAGTTTGAATCGGTGCACAAATTGTTCCAAATTTACTGTAATCCTTCTCTTCCTTGGTATCATTCCTTATTATTTCATGATTTGAGGAATATTTCACCGTAAGGCCATTTAGAGTTTTCTTATTTTGAGATCTTTATGTGTTCGTTTCGCTTGTTGTTGGCCTTTATTTACATGATTGTGGTAGCATGATATGAGATTTTTGGCCGGCAGTTTGGATAGCTTCTGCTTGGCTGTTGGTAATGGTTGGTCGTTTGCCTTGATTTTACTTGCAAAACAGTAAACTGCTAGGAGTATATTGGGGACTTTTGTAGTGCTGTCAGGATCCTTGCTCCATGCTGATTTGGGTTTAAAAAAAAGGAGTTGGATCCTTGCTAAGTATTATATTTACTTGTTTTGCTTATTTTGACCAGCTTTAATTTATTTGGTAGTGGTTGTTGTGGGTTTATTTTTGGCCAGCTATATGGTCTTACTTATGTTGGTCAACTATTGTTCATAAGTTGAGTCAGTTGTTCCTATTAATGTTTACTGATTTTGTTTTGGGGCTTTGATTTGCCTTCTGGCCGGCTGATGTTATTTCAAATTTTGAGTGTTCATTTAGTTTGTAGTTGGTTGTTAAGAGTGGAGGGTTGGAATTGAGTTTTGTAATTGATTTGCACTTGCGTCTCTTTTATGGCTATGCAAATTAGAGGGTTGGTTGAGCAGCTCCTAAGTGATGTCATCATAATCGTCAACATCATAGCTATAACGAGGTGCAACCCCGGTATAAAAGACTCTAAATGTTAAGATTCCTATACAGATATCGCGAATGATGACATCTCAGAATAGACACGACAATGACATAAGGAGCGATAAAAGGAAACAACAACTGATGATGAGAGCTGTCTGTTTAATTTATGTTTTATTCATCTATTTTTAATTATGTGCACTGTAACTTTAAAGAATATTACATACATAGATACTTGCATATGACAGGATGGATTTTCTATATCACTGATAACGTAAATCTCTATAGTATATAGTCTTGTACGAAGGCAATCAAGCAATTAACTTCTGAGGGATAAGAATGAATAAACAATCTTATGTATATTAGTGAATTGAATACGACTAACATAAACGAAAATGCATCGATATGCATGATAATGTTAGGAGTGTGACTGAATGTAAATGCTCATAATTGAGAATGATAGTTTGCCAAATCAATCGGTCAGATCCAAAGACTGAATACTAGAATATGGATACTGATACAGTAATAATTACCTTTAACATTTCCTAACTGTTAAAATTTCTACTGTAAAAGATGATATCTTAACATTGTTTCTTGTTACTACATAACTTACAAACATAGGATCTTATACAATTATACGATTACATGGATATATTGCTAAACTACATATATGACAAACATCGAAACTTATAATGTTAACTATTACATTGATAGATACATTACTGCTAATGTGCCCTTACATTTTTCTTCGCTCTACCATGCTACTTATATGAATGTTTATATGGATATATTGTTACATAGATTATTTACTTGCATTGTTAACTGGAATATGTTACCCTTCAAATGTTTTAAGTGTTAAAAGTCTTGTTGTAAAATATAAAGCTTTACTTTGTTATTACATGTACAGCTACACAGATTTTATGCTACTAACATGTCCATACAGTCATACTCCTGCCTCGTAGTTTACTTACCTACTCAGAAAATGGTTATCATAGGACTCTGCATATTGGTATAATTAATCCTTCTATTTGTGTGTACATCAATTAAAGAGTTATATTCCTTACTCAGTCATATTTTTATGACTATGTCCGTCTAGAATTTTATTTAGATAACTGTAGTGGCTCTGAAAGCAAAGTGAGGTTTACCGAGGAAGGTTAGTAAGAAATCGCAGTAGAACGATTCAAGGTATGAGTTACGTTTTTATGATGTGTCTTTATTTTGTACTCATTCTCCTTACTTCCCCCGGGACGAATGACTTGAAAGTAGCTTAGATAAAGTTTTCTTATGGGGTCTGAATTGGTGCCTCACACGACCCCCATGGTCGGCGCGTCCACAAGCAGCCTCCCCCCCAAGCGCGTATGCGGCCGCCCTCATGGTTAGTTGCGGCGCGTGGCCAACCCCCTCGCAGCCGACCTCCCCAGTCGGTTGATGTCGTGAATAATGGCCGCTAGATAGCGGACGCAACGCATGGCTGGCATTGCGATTGGCCGCGGCGGCGCCCAGTGGTCGCAGCGCGCTACTGGCTTCCACGTCCGACGCGCTCGCGGCCGACCTTCCCGACCAGCCGCGACCGCGCCTTGCGGCCTAAAAGCTGCAGTAGCAAGGCGCCACCGGCCTCCCCAACCCTCGACCCTAGAGTTGTAGGGAGCCTCTTATACCTAACAATCTCACGAAAGTGAGGAAGATCAAGGCTCCAAGTCTGCATCATCGCCACCTTTGAGTACTATCTTCCCCTTTCTATCGCGAACCAGTGGAACAACGGCTTCAGGCTCGGGAACAGCAGAAAGTCCCCACAACATCAAGCGTTTTTCCTCCATGAATAAGGAGATACTAAAGAGATGACTTGCCAGCTCATGAGGCTCTGTGAACCCCAACATTGGGAAGAATTTCCGCTCACGACCCTTCATGCGACGACAACAATCAGGGAGCGATGTCCCAACTCCCAAGCTCCACTAGGCCCCTAAAAATTTACAAAGTATTTGCATGAAGGAGATATGTCTGGCTCTCAAAATCAAGCCAACAATTATTGTTGTGGATCTCAATACGTCCGCCATCGTCAACTCGAATATTGCACCATTCTCTAAACAGGACCAAGGAGAAGCTCGAGTCGTACTCCCTAAAGAATACAACCAGTCTTATAAGGTGTGTCAAACGCAACCTAGACAACTACAGGCCAGAGCTCTGCCGAAATCCTGCTATGAGCCTCCTCCCTTCGAGCTCTTCAAGAATTTGTCCAAGTCCACGACGCTCCCGCGTGTAAGGTGTTATGTCGACCTCTCTAGGATTTCTCATACGTGCAAGACATACTGTCAGCCTTCCTCCTCAATTCTCCTACGAGCTTACCCTCTAGAGTTTTGCGTCCGGGAAACGACGGAGAACATTCTACATCATCAGCAATAGACAAATATTGAGCTTCGCGAGAGGTGGTATGTCACCCTCCAAGCAAATCTATACTTCCTCTTGTCCCAAAGTTGTAATAAACGAAGATTCTGCTTGTCCTTTCAAGAATTCTTTACTCCGCTTTATCGTTTCACGATTTCTTTTCAAGAAAGAAAAATGGATCATGCTCGATCTCTACTCATCGACATTTGCAATCTATGGCTCACTTAGGGCTAGAAAGATAGGATTCAGTATATAAAGCTAACATGTAACCTAAACAAACGAAGATTCTGGAAGACAAAAGACTTTCCAATGAGAACCGACAGTTTTTTCGAGTTGGGAAGGATAATGAAATTCTCTGAATTCCTGTAGGTTGAGCTATTCTATTCAGGAAAAACCTCAATTAGCCCAAGCCATGTTGTGTCGCACCAGATGCGAAGGTGAGAAAAGATCAGGCACCGGTTGTCGCCTCGAGCAACAGTGTTTGGCCTACCTCCCCTGATTTCACGAAATAGAGTCTCTGGATGTCGTCGAGGTCCTGGACGAAGGAGTTAGGGGCTCGACTCAAGGGAGGATGCGACGCGTGGTCGAGGAAGCTCGATGGCGGAACACGGAACTTCGGAAGGAGTTAGAGCACACTCCGTTTTGCTGTAACAATAACGCATGGGAAGCCTTTTCCAAAAATTTAAAATTCATACTCGGGCACATGCTCGGATATGTTTGCATGTCGGTCCGCCCTTGGTCAAGTGCACATTAAATTTGGATACGTGCTGATCTTTGATATGAGCTTGAAAGTATGGCGCGACTGCCCATTTTACCAGTATTCCAGATTCCTCTAACTTCTGGAGGATTGTACGGAGCGGGAGCTCGGTCAGCACTTTAATTGTATGAGCTTGAAAGTATGACTGAAGCTTTCTTGCAGAGAAGACGGGGGGCTAAGGTTGTTCTGTCTGCCGCTGGATACTGAGTTTCAGTATTTGTGAGGATCTTATTGAGGTAGTAGATGGGTCGCTGGATCCCTCCTTCGTCTTTGACCAATACTGAGCTTAAGGCCACTGGAGATATTGCCAAGTACAGATATAGAAATTTTCTGGGGACTGGCTTTGACAAAAGCGGGGGCAAGATCAGGTACTGCTTGAGATGCTCAAAAGCTGCTTGATATTCATTTGTCCACTGAAATTCGGAGTTGTGCGCCCCCGAAGAATTAAAAAGAAGGGGAGGTACCTGCCCCTGGTGCGTGCCAGAAAACGTGAGAGCGCGGTGATTCTCTTATTTAAACGTTGCACTGCTTTGTCGGTTCTAAACACAGTGTGTTCTTCATCATCTGGATTCATCCTTATCTGGTTGTAACCGGAATATGCGTCCATGAAGCTAAGAAGCTGGTGCCTTTGGGTATGGATGGTTTAAGTTGTTACAATCAACGAACATCCTCCACTTGTCGGAGGCTTTTTTACCATGACAATATTGGCAAGCCAAGTGGGATATTTCGCTTCTCGAATAAATTACGCTCCTAGAAGCTTTTCCACCTCTTCCTCGATGGTTTGGAGTCATTCAGGGGCAAAATTCCTCTTTTTCTGGATTACTAGCTTGCATGCATGAATAATGTTGAGAGAATGCATGATAATATGAGGATCTACTCCAAGCATGTCTCCACGCTTCCAGGCGAAGATATCCTTGTTTGCGCGAAGAGAAATGATGAGTTCCTCCTTCTCGACCTCAGACAGGAGGGACTCCAACTACACCTTTCGGGTTGGGTCTTGCTCGGAAAGTGAGATCTCAATTAACCCTTCTATGGGAGCCCCTCTCTGTATTGTTGTTTCTTCACGCAGATCAAATTCATCGATGTGGTGGGTAACTACTGTCGTTGGGTAAGACTGCTTTGAGTAGCAAGTGCGAGCCGCTTCTTGGCTTCCTCTGACAACCCCTATCCCACCGGAAGTTGGAAACTTCATAGATAGGTGTGGAATCGACGGGATAGCTCCAAAGATAGATTGGATTGGTCTTCCAAAGATGGCATTGCAAGCCGAGCATGAGTTTATGACAATAAACCAGGAGTTATGCGTAGCCTGCCTCAGGAATGTACCTATAGTGACTGGCAAGGTGATCAATACTTGGACAGGAACTGGGTGGTTGCCGAACTCGTAAATAGGTCCGGCTGCAGGACTGAGGTGTTGCTTAGTGAGCTTCATGCATTGGAGGGTAGACAAGAATAAAATGTCGACAGAACTCCCATTGTCAAACAGGATCCTTTTGACATTATAACAAGGATCCCTAATTCTTGCGTTGATCCCGAGCGGGTCATGGCGGGGAATTTGAAATCCCACCAGGTCTTTATTGTCGAAGGTGATGATGTTGTCTCGCCTGACTTTTTTGTCTTGATAACCCCTCCCAAAGATGCCCATTGAGAGTTCCTAGGGGCAGAGATCTGGGATCCCTGCGATGGTCTTAATGTCGCCCACCATTTGCAAAGGATAAGGACTATCGATCTTTTGAGGATGTTAGTAATTCGCTTCCCACAGACGGTGACACACTGTTGCGGATAAACTCGACGCCCCGGTTAGATCGGAATAACGTGGGCAGCCCTGGCTCACGGAGCGATCGAGCGCGCACACAGTCAATGAGAGAGAAAATGTACACACTAGGTTTTGATGTGGAAAACACCTTAATTAGGTAAAAAACCACACGACCGGGTCTGAGCCAGTCAAAATTCACTATCTGCTTGCGGGTACAACTTTCTTGGAGAATTGAGGGAGATAGGTCGCTCCTCGTTACACTTTGGAGGAGAGAGATAGTTATTTAGGCTCACGACGAACAACAGGCTGCTCTGCGTGAGTCCGTTTGTTGTGAAATTATGGACGAACAGAGCGCTTGCTGTAGCAGGAATTTTCTTCTCGTCGCTCGTTTGTGGACTTAGGCGGATTTTGGTGATGAGGCGATGACTTGTGGGTGGCTCAAAGAAAGCTTGAAGGAGGCTTGAAGATGGCCTGAAGATGGCTTGAAGATGACTTGAAGGTGACTTGAAAGTGGAATCTGACAAAGCTTTGCTCTGAGGAGAAAGAAAGCAGATGAGCAAAAAGGTGAGAAATGAAAAGGCCTGAAGGTCTTTTTATAGCATACAGGAGGTGGTTGCGGTGGTTATGTAGCTATCTGCACACCGTAACCAAATATATCATAATTATGAACATAGTTTTGGGGAAATATTAATTATATATTTTATTTTACTAAATACAGACCACCACTAAAACATGTCTCCCCCCATTACTGGAGGTGGTTACACGGGTGGTTACCCGTGCATCGGACGACGGCGATAGTGGCAGAATGATTGAACGGCGAGGATGATGCCCAAGGAGGGCAAGAGAGGCGGTCGGCCACCGCCCAATTGGTGGTCGGCCTCGGCGAAGCCGGTAGGCTGCACCCGGGTGGCTCACCGGGTACGACCATGGCGGAGGGCATCGGGCGCGGCTCCGGCACCGCCCACCGGGCGCGGCGTCGGCCGGCCACCGGGCGCAGCGCCGGCCGCAAGGCTCGGTACCGATCGGTCGCATGGCGCGGCCAGCCAGAGCTGGGCTGAGCAGGGGGTGGTCGGTCGAGCCCTCCCCGCCAAGAGGCGGGGCGTGGTCGGCCGCGCCCGGGCTCTCCCACGGCGGCCGCGGGAGGGAAGGTCGCCCGCCGGCCACAGTTGCTGGCGGGAGCATAGCGCCTTGAGGCAGCGGGCTCGTGGCCGCACGGTGCGGCTTCCGTCCGGCCGGCAACCGGGCATGCATGAGCCGGCCCGCCGACGGCGGCAGAGAGGGGCCATCCCCGACGTTCGGCCCCTTAACGGTTCGGGGAAGATAATCCTGCGCGTGCGGATCGCACGCGATCGCACGCGCCGATCGTGTGCGCGGCGGTTCCCCCATGATCCTCATTTGGATAGTGGAATCATGGGGGAGTGGGCTAACCACACCCCAAATGCAATATAAAAGGGACTTGACCTCATCAAGTGTAAGTAATGAGGCGCGGCCTGTCGCCCTCGCTCTCCTCCTGAAAGTTCTGTAATAAACTCTCATATACTGTAAGTTAGGTCGGCACCGTACCGACCGCTTGGTTTTTCACCCCGATTGCGGGTTTTTCACGCCATCAAACCCTCGACTCAACACCCAATAAATTTTTAACTATTGGTACGCTCGACCGCTCCGCGAGCTAGAATGGTTCAGAAGGTCCGGTCTACCAAGAGCGACGTACATACCCCAACTATACTATGACGCAAAAAATTAGTTACTACACAGTATTTCAAAGATCGGAATAATTGACTATAGCTCCGTTTGGGAGGGCTTATTTTCACCGGTCAAGCGGTCACGACCGCATGAACCGGACCTTAATTAAGGTCCGGTTCATGCGGTCGTGACGCTTGACCGGTGAAAATAAGCCCTCCCAAACGAAGCCTATATCATCTTCCGGTTGTTTTTGTACACTCGACTCTCCACAATTTGTTCATGATATCTTACTCACGGAGAGAATACAAGAGATAGTTGACATATTTTTGTCATCAACAACCGAATGAAATTATTGCTAGTTACAAATGCGGCTCTCCGTAGGTATGAAATATAATTGTAGAAATGTGAAGGACTAATATTTTGAATAATGAACGAAAACGATATTATGGCATGCATGATGCATTTATTGGTAGAGTGGAGCACCAAAATCCCATTCTTAAGTGGCTCTTGAATTATATTACAATCTAGAGACACTGCCACTCTGTCGTCTTGCATCTCCAAATGTCTGATTATACAACGCCTCATTAATGGCAATTTCCAATGTTAATTCATTTCTTACTTGTAACCAATTTTCACTTTTATTTAGGTTGCACTTGGCGCTGCTTATCGCAGCTTATTTGCTGCGGTGAGTGTTAGGAATGGTGCCTACCAACTCTCACAAAACCCCGTAGTGTTAAGAAGGGCGCTACCAATTCCTTTATATTAATTTAGCAGGACCGGTCAAACTGTTCGCATGGCTCTCTCGCACTTAAACTGTGCCCCGAACTCCCATGTACTCATGCCCGGAGCCAACCCGACTCCCTTGCACTAAACCGTACCATGAAGTTTCTCTGCACCCATGCCAGGAGCCAACCCGGGTGCGCCCGGGAGGCACCCCATCCAACACCTGGATGGCGGGTCACACCCAACAAACTCCCCCTGGAACGCCATCCAGGGGGATCGAACCCATGACCTCCCCCTCGCTCTGATACCAATTGTTAGGAATGACGCCTACCAACTCTCTCAAAACCCTGGAGTGTTAGGAAGGGCGCTACCAATTCCTTTATATTAATTTAGCAGAACCGGTCAAACTGTTCGCATGGCTCCCTCACACTTAAACCGTGCCCCGAACTCTCATGTACTCATGCCCGGAGTCAACCCGACTCCCTTGCACTAAACCGTACCATAGAGTTTCTCTGCACCCATGTCAGGAGCCAACCCGGGTGCGCCCAGGAGGCACCCCATCCAACACCTGGATGGCGGGCCACACCCAACAAACTCCCCCTAGAACGCCATCCAGGGGGATCGAACCCATGTCAGGCTGGACAAAAACATCATTATCATAGAATGTATGTTTGATGTGACACATGTTACTACCGTTGCCCAAAAAAGAAACTAGTTTGGGCATAAGATTTTGAATCAGGTATTTTTTGTTTCATTTCAAAAATAATTGAATTGTGAATGAATTATTATATTTCACGAATATCCCATCAAACTCTGCATGTATGTATTATATTGGCGCGTTCTCCTCCTTAACTGTACTTGTGTCCTGCATATGACCCTCAATCTGTCACTATTTCCAGTACTTACGTATCATTCACAATGGACAAACATTTAAATTAGTAATTTATGGAATTAATGTTGAGGTTCAGCCCCTAAAGGTGCAGAATTTGTGCAGGATTTATGAAGTTGCAACCTGGATTTTCTGAGGTTGCAATCTTATTTGTGCTGGTTGCTTTTGGACTGGGTGGACAGTTTTTTTTATTTAAAAACTGTGATCAGTTTGTCTAAATTCTGTGTGCCTTTTTAAACCTCTTGGTCTCCCGATGAAATAGAGAGGCTAGGGTTATTAGAGAGAGCGGAAGCCCCCAGCCCGCGCGCCTTCCGCCGTCCGCCATCCCCGCGCCCGCGTCGTCCGCCGGCCGCCATCCCCGCGCCCGTGCCGTCCGCCGGCCGCCATTCCTGCTGTTGCAAGGTTCTTTGCCGCTGCTGTTGGCGGGAGTTCATCGCTTGAAGGAGGTGTTTCCTCTGTGCTATTGGAAGGAGTTTTCTCTACCGTTTCAAGGGCTTCTTCATCTACGGTTTCAGGTGTACTCTTTCTTGTCTTCGTTTGCTATTATGCTTGAAGAGAGAGTATGATTTTTTATCCTGTTGTAGAGAAGTTGTGGTTTGTCTTGGTGGTAGAGAGGAGTGGATTTGTGTGTCAAATCCGGAGGGCTTTCTAGGTTTGGGCAAACTTAGATAAATTTCTGTAATCCTTATTTATTATAGTGGATTTTCGTTGTGCCGTGCCCCGTGGTTTTTGACCTTCAAGTGGTGAAGGTTTTCCACGTATATCTCTGTGTTCAGCTGTGATGTTTTTGTTTTGCTTCTTATTGTTTTGACTCTATTGATCGGTGGGAGTTGTCGTTATCTTCGGGACCCCCGTTCTCTATCAAGTGGTATCAGAGGGAGGTTCTTTGGCTAGTCGTTGTTATTTCTCGGTTTCTAACTTGGTGCGGTAGGTGACGACCATCGGTCCGCTCCCTATCCTCTCTTGTTAATCCTTTGAAATAAATCGACTTGTGGACCGTAATAGAGTTACTTATTTGAGAAAGCAATGTAACAGAACAAAAGGATGGTCAGTATGAATGGCAAGAATTGGAGCATCTGGAAGCCTCGGATGGAGGATCTCTTATATTGTAAAGATCTCCATGCTTCGTTGACGGGGAGACCTGCTTCAGTTAAAGATGATGAAGAGTGGAAGAAAATGGATCGAAAGGCAGTAGGGTTCATTAGACAGTGGCTCGATGACTCTGTTTTTCATCATGTTTCCACGGAGACCTCGGCTCAGGCACTATGAAAAAAGCTTGAAGCCTTGTACGAGCGGAAGACTGCAGGTAACAAGGTATTTCTGATTAGGAAGCTTGTCAATTTGAAGTACCGGGAAGGTTCACATATGACTGAGCATTTGAACCTTGCTCAAAGTATTATCAATCAGCTGGAGTCCATGAATATCACTTTGGAAGATGAACTCCAAGCTCTGATGATCCTTAGTTCTTTACCCGAGAGTTGGGAGACTCTAGTAGTGTCGTTGAGCAACTCAGCACCTGATGGCGTGGTAACCATGGAGATGGTGTCTGGTTGTCTCCTGAACGAAGAGTTGAGAAGGAAGGATTCTGGATCTTCCACTTCGGGTGTTTTTCTCATGGAGGGAAGAGGTCGGTCTATGAAGAAGGATGTGAAGCACATGGACAGTTCCAGGAGTAAGTCCAGGGGCAAGTCTAAGAAGGATATTGAGTGCTACTATTGTAAGAAGAAGGGTCATTTCAAGAAGGATTGCTTCCAAATCAAAAGAGACCTGAAGGGAAAAACCAAGGAGGTTGGAGAATCCAGTGGTGATGCGACGACTTCGATTGTGGAGGCTGAGCCGTTATGCTTGCAGTGTAGTGAGTCGTCTTGCCAGGACTGCGTTGACACAGACTGGATCGTGGACGGAGGTGCATCCTATCATTGCACTCCTCATAGAGATTTCTTCTACACCTATTCTGAGGGAGATCTTGGTGTGATCCGGATGGCAAATTCCGGTGAGTCGTTGATTGTTGGTAGTTGTGATGTCCATCTGAAGACTGAATTGGGGAAGATTGTTCTCAAGGGAGTCAGGCATATTCCTGACTTGAGAATGAATCTGATTTCCATTGGTAGACTTGATGATGGTGGTTTCACGAGCATTGAAGGTGGAGGGACCTGGAGGTTGTTAAAAGGTTCTTTGTTAGTAGCCAGAGGAAGGAAGTGTTGTGACCTTTATCGTACTAAAGCCAAGATCTGTGGTCTAAGTGTGAATGCGGCAGAGGGCAACTCTATGGAGTTATGACATCGAAGACTTGGGCATATCAGCGAGAAGAACTTGAAGATCTTGGTGAAGAACAAGGTCCTTCCGGAGCTATCAGGAGGGCTTCCTGATACGTGTGCGCACTGCTTGGCCGGTAAGTAGAAACGTGTTTCCTTTGCTGATTCTGAACCAAAGAGGAAGGCAGAGTTACTATACTTGATACACACTGATGTGTGTGGTCCTATTGAGCCCAAGTCTGTGGGCGGAGCCGCTTACTTTGTCACGTTCATTGACGATCACTCCAGGAAAGTCTGGGCATATTATGTGAAGCAGAAGAGTGAAGTTCTAGCAAAGTTTGAAGAGTTCAGAGCGAAGGTGGAGAAGATGACCGGGAAAGAAATAAAGCGAGTTCGATCTGACAACGGGGGAGAGTACACTGGTGCCTTCGACGCTTACTGCAGAAGGCGTGGCATAGTACATGAAAGGACAATCCCGAGGACGCCGCAACAGAATGGGTTAGCAGAAAGGATGAACAAGACGATTATTGAGAAGATCAAATGTATGATTTCTCAAGCTGGCATTAGCAAACAGTTTTGGGCTGAGGCTATGCAAACTGCTGTACATCTGATAAATCTGTCTCATTCTGCACCTCTGAATGCTGATATTCCAAAGCGTGTTTGGTCCGGGAAGGAAGTGTCGTACAGACATGTGAGGGTGTTTGGGGTGCAAAGTTCACGTTCATGTCCCCAAGGAAGAGAGATCGAAGCTTGATGAGAAGTCCCGGGAGTGCATCCTGATAGGATTTTCCCATGAGGAGTTTGACTATAGACTCTGGGATCCTGTGAACAAGAAAATGATCAGAAGCAGAGATGTGATATTTGTTGAAGATCAAGTGGTTGGTGAGCATAATGTTGCGGAGTCACAGGTTCCACAGTTTCCACCTACGGAGGAGAGACTCTATGCTGATGATGGGCCAGTAGAGACTGTTGCTGATGATGGGCATGCTGAGGAGGAAGTTGGTGAGTTTATTCCTGATGAGGAGATGATTCCGGATGCAGGGGGGCTCTGCCAGTTAATGTACTTCCTGTGGTGGAGGGTCCTCTTGTCAGATCTGAGAGAGTCAGAAGGCCCAATACCAGGTATTCTTCTCATGAGTATATTTTTCTTACAGATAGTGGAGAGCCTGAGTCCTATGTGGAGACTCAGAGTGCTGAAGATCGTGAGGCCTGGACAGCTGCCATGGAAGAGGAGTTGTACTCCCTTCAGAAGAACGAGACGTATGATTTAGTCTCATTGCCTAAAGGGAAGAGAGCTTTGAAGAACAAGTGGGTCTTCAAGTTAAAGTTGGATGAAAATCGCTCTCAGCCAAGGTACAAGGCGAGACTTGTGGTGAAAGGTTTCAGTCAGAAACAAGGTGTCGATTGCGACGAGATTTTTTTTCCCCAGTGGTGAAAATGTCCTCTATCAGACTGGTGTTGGGTATGGTTGCCTCCATGGATCTTGAAGTCGAGCAGATGGACGTCAAGACGACATTTCTGCATGGTGATTTGGAGGAAGAGCTATATATGGAGCAGCCCGAAGGCTTTGTGGCTAAGGGGAAGCATCATCTGGTCTGCCGGCTCAAGAAGAGCCTTTATGGGTTGAAGCAGGCATCCAGGCAGTGGTATAGGAAATTTGACTCTTTCATGATGAAGAGCAAATTCCAACGGACCAGGGCTGATCACTGTGTATATGTGAAGATGACTGAGAAGATGTTCACTATTCTGCTATTGTACGTAGATGATATGCTGATTGTTGGGGATGACAAGGCCAGCATAGCTGAGTTGAAGAAGGAGCTCAGTGAGTCCTTTGAAATGAAGGATTTGGGACATGCAAGGAAGATCCTTGGAATGAGAATTACCAGGGACAGGAGTGCTGGTCAACTATGGCTGTCTCAGTCTGAGTATGTGGAGAAAGTGCTGAATAGGTTCATGATGGACAAGGTAAAACCCTTTGCTACTCCTCTGGCCGGGCACTTCAGACTTTCCAGTTCTCAAAGCCCCTCATCTGAGAAGGAGGTGGAAGAGATGAGCCAAATTCCTTATGCATCTGTAGTGGGGAGCCTGATGTATGCTATGGTGTGCATTAGGTCAGACATAGCTCACGTTGTGGGGTCTGTGAGCCGTTACTTAGCAAACCCAGGGAAAGTCCATTAGAGTGCTGTGAAATGGATACTCCGCTATCTCCGAGGTACCTCAGACCTTTGTTTACAGTTTGGTGGAGGTCCACCAGAACTTATTGGGTACTCGGATTCGGATATGTCAGGAGATGTTGACACGAGGAGATCTACTTCTGGATTCGTGGTCACTTTTGGAGGGGGAGCAGTGTCATGTCAGTCAAGGCTTCAGAAGTGCGTGGCATTGTCGACGGCGAAGGCTGAATATATTGCGTTGACTGAGGCGTCAAAGGAGCTTATTTGGATGAAGAAGTTCATGTTAGAGCTTGATCTCCGACAGGACGTGTACACAGTTTTCTGTGACAGTCAGAGTGCTATATTTTTAGCCAAGAATCCCGTCTTTCACTCCAGGACGAAGCACATTGACATAAAGTATCACTGGATTCAGGATGCTGTGGAGGAGAAACTGTTGGTGGTGGAGAAGATCCACACGGATGAAAATCCCTCGGACATGATGACGAAGGTCATCCCAAGGGAAAAACATGATTTCTGCCGGCGGTTGATCGGTATGATCCCCACCTGAAGGAGTCAAGATGGGATACTCCCCTTTTATGGTCTGAAGGGGGAGTTTGTTGGGGTTCAACCCCTAAAGGTGCAGAATTTGTGCAGGATTTATGAAGTTGCAACCTGGATTTTCTGAGGTTGCAACCTTATTTGTGCTGGTTGCTTTTGGGCTGGGTGGACAGTTTCTTTTATTTAAAAACAGTGAGCAGTTTGTCTAAATTCTGTGTGCCTTTTAAAACCTCTTGGTCTCCCGATGAAATAGAGAGGCTATGGTTATTAGAGAGAGCGGAAGCCCCCAGCCCGCGCGCCTTCCGCCGTCTGCCATCCCCGCGCCCGCGCCGTCCGACGGCCGCCATCCCCGCGCCCGCGCCGTCCGCCGGCCGCCATTCCTGCTGTTGCAAGGTTCTTTGCTGCTGCTGTTGGCGGGAGTTCATCGCTTGAAGGAGGTGTTTCCTCTGTGCTATTGGAAGGAGTTTTCTCTACCGTTTCAAGCGCTTCTTCGTCTACGGTTTCAGGTGTACCCTTTCTTGTCTTCGTTTGCTATTATGTTTGAAGAGAGAGTAGGATTTTTTATCCTGTTGTAGAGAATTTGTGGTTTGTATTGGTGGTAGAGAGTAGTGGATTTGTGTGTCAAATCCGGAGGGCTTTCTAGGTTTGGGCAAACCTAGATAAATTTCTGTAATCCTTATTTATTATAGTGGATTTTCGTTGTGCCGTGCCCCGTGGTTTTTGACCTTCAAGTGGTGAAGGTTTTCCACGTATATCTCTGTGTTCATCTATGGTGTTTTTGTTTTGCTTCTTATTGTTTTGACTCTATTGATCGGTGAGAGTTGTTGTTATCTTCGGGACCCCCGTTCCCTATCAATCAACTCAAGCCCGCAAGGTAAATTCATAGTGTGCCTTTCATCGTAAGTACACATTATTAAGATTGTTTGTCAGGACTTGACCAAATCCTCCTCTTTTTGAATTGCTTACAAAGCAGGTAGAGAAATGGAACCCAATTTGGTGTACAATGGCTCTCTAAAACATGTATTTACTTGTATGGAACTTTGATCAAAAAAACATTTGATCTCAATGTGTTGTATGATGATCATTTGATCAAATGTTTTTCAAATAGCTGTCAAATTCCAGATTGAGACTTGACGAAATCTTTTGAGCTAATTGTATTCATTTTCTACTCCATTTGTTATGTAATTCTCTAAGTGCAAGAATTTATCTTCCCAAGCTGAAATAAACAACTCCTTGTACGTATGTCTAAGGCTGCGTAGGGCGTGGCTTATTTGCTCTGGTAAGGTTGGACAAAAACGTCATTATCATATCAAAATTTTATGTCTCAAACTAATTTTTGTGTTGTAATGGTGGTAACATTTGTCATATCAAACATAAATTCTATGACAATGACATTTTTGTCCAATCTCACCAGAACAAATAAGTCGCGTCAAACGCAGCCTCAATCCATATTGTAACATGTAATCTCTAGAAATTTCTCAACATAGATATTCAATAAAGAAATAAAATGATCACCAAAATAATTTACTATGGGAGAATTCATTAAAATTTGTCACCGTCGCCAGTAATCGGCTGGTGTTCTCCCCAAGATCAGCGACGGTCAGCAAGGCAGGGGAGGGCTCTTCGAGAAAGGAGAAATCACGAGAAGTATCGGGCAGACGATCTAGGTTTTAAAAAAAAATGCACAAAACGACGATGGTGCTGCGAAAATGGAGGAAGGACAAACCACGAAACTTCCCCTGTGTCAGCGATGGAGGAGAGGGTTTCGATTCTTTTTTGTCGCAGGCAAATTGTGCGAACTGGGGCCCTTGTTTTCGTCCCCGATGCGATTCAGCGAAGGATGAGGCGAGGGAGAAGAGCAGCAGAGGCGGGTAGGCGAAAGGCCGAGGGAAGTGGTTTGCCCGAATAATTGGTTTGCACATATAATTTCTTGGTTTGCCCGCATAATTGACTTGCCCCTATCTAAAATCGGTTTGCCCATAACAATCACCAAATAATAAGGGATTTAGGTTGGTGTAGGAGAAATGGAGTTTAGGTTTAGCCAAACCTAAAGGCGAGCTGGTTCGAGATCGGGAATGGCAAATGGCCTAGAGGCGGGCTAGTTCAAGATCCGGAATGGCTAAGGGCCTTCGGCGGGATGCAGTGACTAGGCTCGAAGCAGAAGGGGGTAGACTCGTCTATGGCAGTGGCGAAGGCTCGAGGCTCAGAGACGAAGGCGTCAGCGAGTGAAATAATTTTTTTCCTGCGCTACCCGCTCCCAGAGGAAGGAGCGCAGGTAGTTCAAGAGCCGTCTCATGAGCTTTAAAGAACGGTTCTGTTTGTTTTTTTTTTGGTTTTTTTATTATTGTAAATCACAAACGTTGGATTTAAGGCTAGATGGCTTGGAACGCACCCGCTCCCAGATGAGGGAACGCTACCAGTACGGTACAATGACAGCGAGAGGGGGTGAAAATAACGCACTCTAAGTGACAAACAAGAGACAACCAGCTGCTTTTGGGTGTGCGCTTAAAGGTATCCGGGTGGAGGAGGATATAAAAGGGTGTTGTTACTAGCAAACCTAATTTGATTTCTAGCAAACCATTACTATTAGCAAACTCTTATTTTTCAAAATGGTTATTTGAAAACCATTTTGTTACCAACACGGCAGTTTTAGCTAATCACAGCGCAATTTTTCCTAATTTTTCATTAAATTTACTCTTCAAAAAATACAAGTCGCACTGCGCTAACTCGCGCCTCAGGAGGACCTAGATCCGTTCGAGGGGAGGTGCAGAAGGACTTTTGTCCATCTCACCTGAGTGGTAGAAGGTCTCGGGGTATGTTCGTCTTTTAGAGATTTGTTTGTTATCAAAAGGGAAAGTAAATGTTTTGCTGCTAAAATGTAAGATACAAATGCTCACGAATTTCTCCTTGCGGGTTATTCTGTTGAAAGTATGGAAAGCAATAGATAGTGCAGAGAGCGTTTTCCCCCCGAGTCTGGCTTAAGCTCAGTCTGGTCCTGCGCGACCCGTATCCTGATCGGGGTGTACTGTTAAAAGTAGAAGAGTTGTGTTGCCTCTTGATTACCCTGTACGACGTCTATTCCTCCAGGTGTGACGAACTTCATAGCCAGGTGCGAAATAGAGGGGATTGCCTCGAAGAGCATTTGGAGCGGCCGACCGAAGATCACATTGTATGCAGAGCTGGAGTTGACTACTACGAATTAAATGTCATGGTTGGCTTGCCTTTAGAACTCACCTAGGGTGATAGGGAGAGTGATCGTCCCTCGTATCGGAACTGGTGTGTAGTCAAAACCGTATAGCGGTCTAATTGTTGGCTCAAGGCGCTCTTGGGAGATCTTCATGCTGAGCAGCGTGGATGCGAACAGGACGTCCATAGAGCTTCAGATGTCGATCAGTATCTGACTGACTCTGAAGCAGCGATTGTTGATTCCTGCGCTGATGACGAGGGGATCTTGGTGCGGTGTTCACACTCCGTTTAGGTCTTCGTCCCAGCAGCTGATGGCGGTATCAGATAATGGCTTTGAGTCTTCTATATCCTTCTCGGGTTAAGCGACGAAGAGGACCTGGGCAACGAGGAAGGGTGACCTGGCCAGTTTGGTACTTGGTTTTGTAGGTACCTCCCTAGATGCCCTTGTCATATGAGGCTTTCAATCTCCTCTTTCTGCAAGATGCAGTCCTCTGTGTTGTTCCTGTTCCCCTAGTGGAACTCGCAATATTGCGCCGGGTCTCGGTTCGGTGTTAGCGGTTTAGGTCGGCGAAGCATCCCAGAGTCCTGTATGGTCATGAGCACTTGAGTCCGGGCGGTATTTAGTGGGATGAATTCTTGGTGTCCTTGAGAGCCTTGATCCCTGCGAGGATTGATGCGGTGGTCGTCGCTTCTGCAGTGTCCCGAGGGTGCAGGCTCTGGTTCCCTTTTCCGTTTGGAGGTTATTTTGAATTGTTGGCGGTGGGCCTCGACAACCTCATCTGTTGCAATCTGCTCCTCGACCTGGTGAACACGGTCTACGTAGCTCGGTATTGCCTCCTGCATTAGTGCATAGTAGAATCCGCCTGGGTGGAGCCCCCCCACCCCCCGAGGAAGACGTCGTGAAGGAGCTCGCAGTCCACTCCCGAGATTTGCAGTGACTCAGAGGTGAAGCGACGAAAGAACTCCTTGAGTTATTCTCCCTCACTTTGGCGGATGCCGGAGAGGTGAGAGGGGTCTCTGACGATCCGTCGGTTAACTATGAATTGGTCGTGCGCGCAGTCCGTGTGCGAGGGCTGGCTGCGCGTGCGCTCTGGCCTCACGCGTTTGCGCGCCACTCGCACGGGCGCTTGCTTGTCGCTTGCGCGTCCCTGTGTGCATGGTTTTGCCGTCCTCCCGAGGTGTTTTGGGTCTTTGGGCGAATGGGGCTTGGTGTGCGGCTCGTTTGGTCGGGTTGGCACTCATTCATGTCTTTGGTCAAAATCTTTCCCGTTTAACTTAGAAAATTCAGGGGGGGCCCCACCAAAACTCATTTTCTTCGTTCGTTCATCTACTCCATCACAGGGGATCGCAAGCAAAAAAAGCCCGTCTTCTTAGCTTGCTCCTAGTCGTCTTCTTGGTTTGCTACAGCCGCAAAACCAATCAAATTAGGTCGATTTTGTGAATAGCCTAATTTCTAGAAAGTCATCCGCCCAGAAAAAGGTTAAGACGCACAAGAAAATTGGAATTGTCCCAATTCCTTCCTCTCAAAATTGATTATCCCAATTCCATCCTTCAAAAATATCAAACAAACACTACAATTGTATTTAGTTGGTGCTTTGCTTATGGAGGAGAGGTCACTGATAAGGTCCAACAATCAGGCCTGCTGCAGAGGGGTGCAGAATCAACAAGAACAACAGCTAAGAAGCTTCGTCTGGGTAGAGTGCCTCGGGATCACAAAGAGCAGCGCATGTGAAGCTGCGGATGGAATCATCGGGTTCGGATGGGAACGACGGAACTGACGACTGGGATCAGGATCTGAGCTCGGGATCATTCCCCTGAGGGGTTGCGGCCGGCGTAATGGAGCTCTGGCCGGCGACATAGGGCTCGGGAAGGTGGCCGACGAAATTGGCGCGAGGATGAGGGAGTTTCGGCAAAGATCGAGTGCGAGCATCGTCGGATGTGCGGCTAGTAAATTCATGTGACGAGTGTGATTAACAAATGAAATCTCCAAAACATGACAACTTAACCTTGTGTGTTTGTATGGTGCTATCTTGAAGTTTCATATAAACTTTAGTGATGATTTGTGATAACATATTTGACGACATTTTCCAATTCAATTTAAAAATATATTTAGAAAATTTTATAATCGTAATTTTTTTTTAATATAATGCTTTTTTATGAAATACATGTATCAATATATTATTTATTTCAAAATTTAATTTTTTTTTCATCATCAATAATTTCTCCAAATAAATTATAATTTTTCTGTCAGTTCTATTCTCAAAAACACTTTCATTCTCATCTTCAAAGCTGCCTCAAATAGAATCTTAGCAATTATGACGGCAAACGGAGCCTTAATGTGTCAATAATCAACTTTGTGATATCTTTAACAATTCCTATTTTAATTAAATAATTATGAATTTTTATTTTCCATAACCAACACATGATAATTGATTTGTTTAATACGTATATTATTGATTTTTATTATCCACAGGCCAGGATTATATTGTCCTAAAGTAGTAACGATTATTAATTTTTTAATACATATTATTAAATTTTTTTAATATATACATAACTGATTTTTATTATCCACACGCCTGAAATATATTATTGTCTTTTTTATTATCCACATTTGGATTCATTATTTTCGAATCAAACTTGGAATTCAGAATGTATTCAAATCGGCAAATCCTAATAATAATGGTTCTGTTTGGGAGTACTTATTTTCACCGGTCGATCAGTAAGAACCACATGAATAATAACAATATATATTTAAATAGACTTTATATAATTAAATTCAAATTAGAATCCCAATTCAAGTCCTTTCGGGACGAATCTAAATTCAAATTAAAGATTTTGGGACGAATCCAAAAATACTTTATTTTTACTTTGAGCTCTGATATTAGAATCAAAGGAGGCTCTTCCCTCATCATATAGTACATATTATACATACAACCATACAAGTAATATCAAAGGAAATTATTGCTTCAGTTTAGTGTTCTGGAGAAGTGTAAACCGCAAGATCTATATACAATTTTTCTATTCTTTTTTTTAATTTTTTTACAAATAATATATAATCTAATATGATTTAATTATATATAAAAACTAATTTTAAAACCAGAGAAAGAATATAAACGATGATTGACAAAACAAACCTCCACAAAAAGGAATAATTGTTAGGTACCCGTAGCATTCCTAGAGGAAGGAGCGGGTGAGATCCAAACCGTTCAGGTTGAAATCCAACGTTAGCCACCAATCGAAATAAAAAATTTAAAGAAAAAGCAATGCACTCCTTTTAAAGGCCCATCGGACGGCTATTTTTCCGTCCGCGCTCCTTGCTGTAGGAATGCTACGAGCAGAAAAAAAATTTCTCGCAACAAGGGCTAAACTTTGTAGGGAAGAAAGAGTCTATCGACTGATATTTACATCAAAACGCTGGGGATCCTACAGAATTACAACAAGTACCTGGAGGAGAAGCTACATGCCACAGGCTCCTAGTGGTCTTCATGAGGATCCACGGCCTTCGATCTGTTGAAAGATTTTTGAGGCTCGAGCACGGGAATGTACGGGGCTGTCGATTTTTGAAAGAGATCCTCGGCGAGTTTCTCGGATTCTCGCGGGCTCACCAACTTCTTCTCCACTTCCTCGAACTTGGCGGTGGCCCATGGAGCCGTGCCGACGTTCCCTCCCACGCTGGGAGTGTTGATCGTCAGCGATGAAATGGCGTCTCGGGATGCGTACCACATGTTGCCGCACGCAATGCACTCCAGCTGCACGATTCCACGAGAACGACAACAACAAAAAAAACTTGGCTTACATGTATCCTCAGCTTCCCCCAAAAAAATAATATTAAAACTTGGTATGAAGATGAGGCATAAAGATTATTATGACACCGGAGAATGCCTTATTCATTGTAAACAGCAAATGAAGGGGGGGATGGAGACTACTTTGGAAGGTAATTCAAAAATCCTCTTACAAGTGAATAAAAAACATGTTTCTTTGAAGAGGAAGCAATCAATATTGATCATCAAATATTGTATCCAGGAGTATTTGGGGTGGGCTTTATGAATCCTAGTTTCTCTTTTGTTCCAGTAGTGTTGCTAAAGGTGTTCAGCTTAAACTCGCCAAACCACCTTTAACAAATTTCATCCATATTCTCTTGGGTCTACTCCTTTTTTCTGTTTGACGCTGCGTTTTTGCTCCGGTGAGTTTGGACAAAAATGTCACCAGCATAGAATGTATGTTTGGCATGACAACGGCTGTGACAGTCACCCCGAAAAGAAAATTAGTTTTGAACATAAAAGTGGATGAAGGTCATTAGATGCAATGTTTTAAATGTCCTCTAAAATGATAGCCGACATGTCATTTTTGTAGGTAAAACTATGTTTTTTATATATAAAAAAATAGATTATGTCATTTTGTAAATTGTAATATATCGGTCGATATATCCAATTTTTTCCGATATGTCGGCCGCCGACATGACTTTGGATCATAAAGCCCGATATTTTATTTTATATTATGTTAGCAGCATAAATTTAAATCATCTATATGTATTTACTATATATACTTAAATCGAGTGGACTTATTGTTTCATTCTCTTTAATATTTGTTGTTCTTATAATTGTTTTTAAAATTATTTCTCGCTCTACATTTCTTATTTTGTATTTTAAAAATTTTTAAAACTTTCAAATATTTATTAATTGATCTTTTATTGTTTTAACATAATTTTTTTAAAGCATGAAAGAGATTATAATAATTCAAAATATTTAACTTTTAATTTTTTTTATTTGCTAGGACTTAGTATTATGCAAGTAAACATATACTACTAGATATTTATTGAAAAGTATCTATTTGTACTTGGTAATAATACTCATAGTGTGTTACTAGTATTTCATTGTTGATACTCACTGTTTATAAACTTGTTATACCATTTTTTAGAACATATAATTATAATTAGTAATACATAATTTTTTAAAAATTATTTAATATATATGGAAATCCGATATTTTAAAATATCTCTGACGTGTCTCCAACTTCCGATATCGGAAATTCAAAAACTCAATCTGATATGTCGTCGAGATCCGATATAGTTACAACCTTACTTAGGTGAGGTCAGGTGTTAAGGTTCATAACCACCGCGTTCACTGACGACACTGCCAAACAATGAAACAATTGATGAATTTTCTAATATTCAATATACATGTCCAAATCATACATGTTCGATCATAGTATCTTTGATAGATGACACAAATTCTATTTTTAGATATAATGACTCTTTTTTTACTTTTCAACATTCAGCACCACAAGATCGATCCTAGGAACAATTTTCTTCAATGTATTCTCCCATCTCATTGTTCTTTCCATTTTTATCACTCAACATTAACTTCAGATATTATATTTTCATTTATATTATCATGCATTTAAAAAATCAATTCAACACTCAAACATGCCACATCTAGTATTTTTTATCTTCTAATAAGATAAAATGAAAATGGTTAATATCGCCCCCACTAAAATTATAAATCAAGCACACTATTTTTGTCCTAAAAATTTGAAGCTCGCTAACTTCTATGATGCAGTGGTCCAGAGTCGCCCCGCTCTGGTTCTGCGCCAGAGGAACACGTCTAGTCCCACCACCGCTCAGGTTCTGCACCCATGACCGCACTTATTCTCAGTTGGTGATAGTCCCTGTTAGGAAAGGGATTTATCAAGGGGGTTGGGTTCGAGACTCCGCCTCAACATCCCGCCGCACTAAGAATAGGTGCGTTCATGGGTGGGGTGCTTGGGCTGCAGCTCGGTGGTGGGAAGGGACGTGTTCCACTGGTGCAGAACCAGAGCGGGGCAGCTCTGGACCATTGCGTCATTCTACACAAAATCTCCATTGTTCAAAATTAATATTTAACTCAGAATCGGCACATACAACAAGACAAATCTTTGCGTGTGTGTGTGTGTATTTTTGTGCAAGTGATTTCATTAATATTGCAAAAATAATAATAATGAATAAATTATGATCCAACTACTTGAAAATTCTGTGATCATTCCACTGCCAATATAATACTTGTTAATCATCCAGTATATATCTCTTTAATAGTTTCAACATACATTTGACACATCTTCTTCCTAACATAGTATCAAATCGATTCCTGTTATACTCTATCATACTTATTTAGATAAATAAAAAAAATCATACGAAGATCTTCTCTTTGCTCTACTTCACCATCAATTGTCATAATACAAATCATTTTCATCATTGATCTTCTTGACATGAACCAAATTGAATCTCCAAAATTGACGTATATTCTCCAAGTTTGAACCTTCTCCAAAATTGACTCTTCCTTCAAATCTTTCAAGAGTAAGACCAGGCGGTAGAGACATATACCTTCTCCTTTAGATCCTCACAGAGAAAAGCATTTTTCACATCTAACTGACTGAGGTTTCATCCTTTACAGGCATCACAAGGCACAACAGAGCAAGGACCATTATGAAATTCATCTTTGCTACCGGAGCAAAAGAATATTGATAATCAATCCCGACAGACTGGGTATAGTCTCTAGTCATCAATCTTGTCTTGTATCTTTCAACAATCCCTTGGGACTTTTGTTTGACCGAGAAGACCCACTTGCACCCAACAACAGTCTTCCCTTGAGAAAGGTACACCTGATCCCCTGTGCAATTTTTTCAAGAGCGTGCATTCCTCAATTATTGCTTTCTGCCACTTCGATGTCAACTGGCAAGGGCTTCCTGCCAAGAGGACGGAATAGAAATAGAGGACAAGGATGAAACAATGGCTCTATGTGAAGCAAGATAAGGACAAGGCGGAAACAAAGGCTCTATGTGAAGCAAGATAATGAATCGCATGTCACAAACTGAGATATAAGATGGATCTGGCATTCCGATATTATGGGCAAAACTTGTGTGTTTATTCCCTTATTTCTCTAAGAATAAAACTACAAAGGGTGAGGAGATCTCTCCGACCATTGGGGGCAATAGGAGAACTAGTAGGACTAGGATTAGGGATAGTAGGAGTAGGGCTAGGACTAGGGAAAGGAGGCCGACATGAGGGAGAAACGGGTAGAAGAATAGTTAGGGGAACTCATTTTCATCAAAAAGAACTCCCCCAGAAATGAGGTCCTATAGTAAGCCTTTGATTTCGGAAAATTACGTCCATGGAACAAAGGTTTTCTTGGTCACAGAGAGAAAGCATTTATAACATTTTGTGTCGGAGAATGCCCAATAAAGACACTTCAAAGCTCGGGAGTCAAGTTTGGATTTGTGATGCACATGAACTAAACACGCATTCCCAAAGATACGAGGGAGAAGTTGAGTGGGAGTAACTTGGAGAATACTAAGGGGAGTTTTATGTCCAAGGGCACGAGTGGGGATGTGATTAATGAGATGGGCGGCGGTAAGAACAATGTCCCCCAATAATATTTAGGGAGGTGCATCGTAAATAAGAAGCACCGTTCTACTTTAAGGAGATCACGATTATTGCGCTCAAATATCTCATTCTAAGCAGGAGCACGGACTATGAACACAAGAGATCTGGAGGATAATGCCTAGGTTGTTGAGGTATTTCTCAAACTGAGAGTCATTATACTCACGACCATTATCACTACATAAAATTTTAATGGCATTGTTGAATTGAGTAACTATCATTTTTTGGAACCACTGATAAAGACAAAATACTTCATTTATGTTTTTCATCAAGTAAACCTAAGTGTAACGAGAAAAATAATCAATGAAAGTAACAAACAAAGAATAACCAAAGATAGAGACAACGGGGCAAGAGCCCAAACATTAGTATGAATAATATTAACAACAAAAGGCATGACGCTAGGTGAGGAAACAAGATTAAATGAAATGGAATACAATGATATTTACTAAGTTCAAATACATCACAGTTAAAAGTTTCAAACAATAAATTAGAAATAGTATGAAAAAGAAGTTTAATAATAGAGATAGAAGGATGTCCTCGGCGATAATGCCAAGTATCCAAGGTAGATGTCCAATCCGCATGAAGAGCTTGCAGAGGGGAGGTAAAAATTGAAGGGTCAAACATGCAGAGGCTTTTTGCATAGTCTACTAGGGCTAATCACAGTCCTCATCTTTAAGTTCTGAAAAATACGTAAGTTGGGAAAAACATCATAGAGCAATTCACAGATTTGGTCAAGTGACTAATAAAGAAAAGGTTACGAGTAAACTTAGAAACATAAAGAACTGAAGAGAGAGTGAGTGATGAACAATTTATGGATCATTTTCCTGCAATAGAGGAAAATGATCCATCCATAATGCTCACTTTGTCACTATCAGACAAAGGTATGTAGGAAGTAAAATCTGTGGCAGAGCCAGTCATGTGGTCAGTGTTAATGATCCACTGAGTAGAAAAGCGAGTGGATGCAGAATGGGCACCTGGATTCCCTAGTGTGCATAAGAGGATAACGATGAAGTAAATGGCTCTACAGAACGACCATGCATAGAGCATCATAACTCATAAAGTCTTTCTCTCTTCTGCAGAAAGGACAGCAGGAACTCCAATAGGATCTAGGCCAATTTGGGTGTATTGTCACTCATAACATCAAAAAATGAGGAGACCGAGAAGGAGGTGGCCGGCCCCTGAGAACAACCATAACCACGACAACCCAATGGAGCGAAACCTCTTCTCTGAGGAAAAAATTGTGAAGCTTGAAGCACGTCCTAGGAGTGACGGGTCTTCCCGCAGTAAACACAAATCAGGTGGTCCTTCTCTGTTGATTTCGACTTAGGGTCACGAGCAGAACAACTTCCAGATTTGTACTAGGAAGCAAGAGCATATCATTCTGAGATTGAGTCAAGAAGTCAGGTCTGTCTTCGATCACATTTTTCTTGCACTAGATTGGGAAAAGAGTGGGAGAGCGCCCAAAAATCTAGACACTTATCTGATCAAAATCACAATGCGGGCCATGAAGGAATTTAAAGATTCAATTGCACTCTCCCGAGCTCGAAGGAACACTTCATCCACAGGAACACAATGGTGAGAAAATCAAAATGATCATACTTTCGGTACGGTTGAGTAAATTCTAGGTAGTTGGCAGAAAGAGGGCAATCACCCTGTTGCAGAAAGAATATGTCATTGCAGTTGGAGGATTTGAGTTGCATTCCCACGAGAAGAGCAAGTGACCTTGGTTTTTTCCCAAATATCTATCATTGTATCCAAGAACAGTGTTGGAAATGGATTCCTGCATGTAGTTGATAAACTATGACATAACCAAAGAGTTTTTATATTCTCATTGTAGTCAATCCGGTGAAGCCGAAGCGATTCCCTAATGGTACCACTGACATATCCAAACATGTGTGGGCATAATAATTACTATTGGCACATTTTGTATGTAAATATAACAAAACTACACTAACTATACAAGAATACAACGTCCAGATGAACAAAATGCAAGGGGAACTGAGATTAATGTAACACTGGCATAATTTGAGAAAATAATTTTGACTTCACGCACAACAAAATTAATATGGAGATTCACAAACCTGGTATCTATCGCCATGCCCTCCAGCATGGATGATGTCTGCTACACCAACTTCTTTCTTTGAACATCTCGAACAACGAGCATCCGTCATCTGGTTATGAGTGAACATATTTAGTAGATGTACAAGACAAAATTGGGAATATAATTGAAATGGCTATTATAATTCTAAATTTTTAAGGGTAATTGAGCCCATTGATACATAAAGATGGATACAACAGATGTAATAAGAGTGTCATAAAGACCATGAAAAAAACAAGAAAAATGCAAGATAGACCAGGAATCATACGCTCTCATTTTCAAAGGAAATACCATTAATTATTCAAAAATTATATTTTGTTGTCCTCAAAGAAGAAAAGGTATAAAATGAGATAATCAGTGAAACAGTGAATATAGATAATTTAATCATCATCTAGTTTGAATTAACGCATTCAAATACTGAAGAATGTAAAACCATACCTCTATTAAAAATTAGACCAAAAAACAAAGGAAATTCACATTCAAATAAGACTAATTTTATTAATCAAAGAGTTATTTATTGTCTCAAAACCTTATTCATAGATATTCCTTTTGTTGAACTGGTAAATCACTATCATTAATTCATCACGAGGGGATTACTCTAATATATAGAAGCGAGAGGCAACGAGGAAAAATACATAGAAAGGAGAAATACATAGCGAGAGGCAACGGTGTACATACAATTCCACTCAATATATTTTCTTTAATGAAGTGTCTGTCAACATCAATATGTTTGGTGTCATCGTGATGAACAGGGTTATGAGCAATGTTAATGATCACCTTGTTATCACAATATACTGTGATTGACTCACTTTTCTCAAGGTCAAGGTCTCTCATAATAGCGAAGCCACGGTCCTTCATAAATTTCATGTGTCATGGCTCCGAATTTAGCTTCAGCGTTGGATCTAGCCCCCACATGTTTTTTTGCTCCTCCAGGTAACCAAATCCCACCAACAGAGTGCAATATCCTAAGATGGACTGTCAATCATCAACCGATCTAACCCAATCTGCGCATATGTAGACTTCAATATATAGCTCAGTATTATGTGAGAATACGACACCGCTCCCAAGAGAGGATTTGAGGTATCTAATAATACGGTGTGCAACATCAAGTCGACGAGTCTTTAGTGAGTGCATGTACTGGCTGACCACTCCAAGTGCATAAGAGATATTTGAGTATGTATGTGACAAGTAAATCATCTTCCCCACTAATCTCTAAAAAATCAGGGATGTCCTTCTATTGTTTCTCCATCATCTCTCTCTATCTCGTGGTTTGCTTCGATAAGGGTGTTGGCAAGTCTACACCCACTCATTCTTGATGTCTCAAGCAAATCAATAATATACTTCTACAACGAGATCAAATTTCATGCCTGGACCTGACGACTTCAATACCCAGAAAATACTTGAGATTCTGTAAGTCCTTTACCTCAAATTCTCTAGCCATCATTTCTTTTAGAGTTTGAACTTATTCCAGATCATCTCTGATTATAACTGTTAGAAAATAATTTGTAAAGGCCCATTTTAGGCTTCTTCCTCTTCTTGTATTAGTCTCACATCTTGTAATTGGGACTCCCCTCTCTATTCTCTCCATATATATATGTATTCATACTTGTATTTACATATACAAGAAGTATGTGCAAAGGTTTAGAATTTTTCCAAGTATTTGTGGTTTTTTCTCTACATGGTATCAAAACCCTCGATCCCTCTGTTCGGTCTCTGATTCTCTAACCGCAATCCTCTGTGCGGTTTGCTAACCGCAACTCCTCGGCGGATATAAATCTTCTACCCACAACCCTTTGTGCGGTTTCCTATTCGCATCCCTCGACGGATAGATTTTTTTGACCGCACGGTTCACCTTGTGTTGCTCCCTCCTCTTCTGGACCCGTTTCTCCTCGCTTTTATAGACTTCGCTGCTGGGACCCACCGTGCGGCCTGTGCTGTGTCCGCCACGGTCTGCTTGGTTTGTCTCATCCTTTCTGCTGCTTTCTTAACGCAGCAATTTGCCTCTTCTAGCCGCAATGGTTGTTTATTTAGCTGCAGCGGTCTGCCCTTCCGAGCCCGCATCGGTTTTGCTAGTCGATCTCTGCTTCTTTACCGCACTCGTCTTTTCTTCAACAGACTCTCATCAGCCCGCCGCGGTCTTTTTCTCAACTCGCTGCTCCTCAGCCCGTCGCGGTCGCTTCTTAGCTTGTTGTGGTGATTTCCCAGCTCGCCGATCTTCAGCCCGATGCGGCCTTCTTTCTATTAGTCGCTCAGTCTGTCGCGGTCTCGTCTCAGCTTGCTGCTCTTCAGCCCGCCGCAGTCTCTTCTCTGTTTGTTGCTCAGTCCACTTGGTCTTGCCGGTTTGCCTGCTTCAAACCGCGTTAGTCTTATCAACTCGCGGCGGTTTCGGCTTCTGCTCAATGTATTTTATCTCTATTCGTTGTTACATGTGCTACATGTATATTGCCAGTCCGCCAGTCACACTACTGCTGTCGCAGCTCCTGTCCGCGGTTTTTCTCCTAACCGCTTCTCCTAGCCGTCGGTCAGTGTTGTCATGGATTCCTCTTCTGATTCTTTTCCTTCAGCCCGCGTGGTCCGTGCTCCTGAACAGCGTGATGAGTTAAGGATCACCACCATCTCCCTTACTGGGACGAAGAAATTTGTTGAATGGGTACATTCGGTATGCCGAGTACTTCAGTCCAAGGGACTTCTGCATCATCTCACTAGGGATACTCCTTATGCACCTACTGATGACTGGTTGTGTGACGATGGTCGTGTTCAGACTTGGCTTCTTAATTCCCCTGATGGTGAACCGTACCGCATGTCCATGTATCATAAGACGGCCAGGACGATATGGGATGAGCTTAATTCTCTATACTCTAGCAAGGATAGTCTCCAACATTTGTACGACATTATCACCGATCTTCAGTCCCTTGACTCAGTCAGTGCTGCTAAGTTAACATCTTTTGTTGCTTGGTCCAAGTCGCTGGTTGAGGCCTGGATTCAGCATCAGCCCCCGATTACGGATCTAGCTGCCAAGCGTGCACAAAATATAGTTATTGGTATTGCCATGATGGTGGTTTGTGTTCCGCCTCATCTTCATAGTGCTCGGGCTCAGATCCTCTCCTCTACTACTATTCCACCATTCTCTGATGTGTGCTCCATGTTGTTAAAGTTTTCACCGCCTCCTGATGTCGTCGGCCCTCCGTCAGCGACTCTTCTCCAGCAATTTTCTGCGACATTACTCCCTCTCCCTTCCTCTACTCGTGGGGGCCGTACCGGCTCTCGGGGGAGGGGCCAAAATGGCCGGCCAAGGCCTAAGTGCTCGTTCTGTGGAAAGGATGGACACCTTGAGGCAACCTGCTATCGCAAACATGGTTTGCCTCCTCGTCCAAATGCTCTGTTGTCGCCCTCAGTCCTTCTGCCACTCGGGATGATCTTGATGAAGTCCGCCTTCAGCTCCAACAACTTCAAGGGTTGCTCCACAACTCACCTGCCTCTATTACCTCCGTCTCTCATGAAGGTATCGTTTGTCTCTCCACTACACCGTGTTGGATAGTGGACTCAGGTGCTACTCATCATATCACCTTCTTGAAGTCACATCAATACTTCAATTCTCTGTATCCCAAGTTTATCACTGTAGCCAATGGCAACACCGCTCGTCTCCAGCTCTGCTGATATACCTCTAAATCTTTCTATTTCTCTTCACTCGGCTCTCAATGTCTCGGGCTCTCCATTTAATCTACTTTCTGTTAGTCGTCTCACTACTGATTTGAATTGCTCTGTCATATTCGCCTCTTCTTTCTTTCTGATGCAGGACCGACGGAAGCAGAGTATCACTGATAAAGGACGACTGCACAACATGCTCTATCTTCTCGATGTCTTCCCCATTGTTCTCTCTTTTGTCTCCTCTATTGACTGGCATCGGCGTCTTGAGCATGCTCCTTTCCCTGTTCTCAAGAAGGCTCTTCCAGATGTTCAACTTCCTACGTTACTTGTGATTCTTGTATTTTGGGGGGAAACAACATCGTTCATCCTATCCTCCTCATTGTACCCGAAACTCTACTTCTTTTATGTTAGTACATTCTGATGTTTGGGGCCCGTATAAAGTAACAAGTTTTTTTGGTTATCGTTATTTTCTCAGCTTTATTGATGATTATTCTCGCATGACATGGTTGTATTTACTTTGTGATCATTCTGAGCTTCCTCGTGTATTTCGGGTTTTTGTTCTTGAAACTCGTACTCAATTCTCCGACAAAATCAAAACAACCCGGACAGATAATGCTCACGAATACATCAGCCATGAGGTCGATAACCTCTGCTCTGGGTTCGGAATTATTCATCAAACGTCATGTGCTTACACTCCCCAATAAAACAGTGTGGTTGAGCGTAAAAACAGACATCTTCGTGATGTTGCTCGATCTCTCATGATTCAAATGCATGTTCCCAAGACATATTGACACTTTGCGGTTTCGATTGCGTGCTATCTCATTTACCATTTGTCATCCTCCCTCCTCGACAAAGCCACCACGTTCAACCTTCTCTTTCCCTCCACACCTCCATTTCCTCTAACACCTTGAATACTCAGTTGTACCTGCTATGTTCACTTACTTGGTCCTTCCACCGACAAGTTCAATCCTCAGGAGGCCAAACATATATTTGATGGTTATTCCCGTACTCAAAAGTGTACGTTTGCTACTCTCCCACTACCCGCAAGGTGACTGCTTCGGCTGATGTTACCTTACTGGAAGATCAAATATTTTCTTTGCTTCACCATCCTCTCTACCACCACCACCCTTACCAAGACCATTCATCCCAATTACGTCTCCTCCATCACCACCAACTTTGTCTCATCTACATCACCTCTCCTCCCCTCACCAACTCCGGATCTCTACCAACCAACCACCCCACCCCCTCTTCGTGTCTATACTGGTCGAACTCTCCACTCTGTCGCCCAGCTGCAATTCGCTTCAATCTCTGGCACTCTGCGCTCTGTCGACCCGGCTACTACCTCAACGGCCAATCCTCTGGAAAATTATGTATCCTTATATCGCTTGACTCTGGTGCTTCAAACTTTTGCTACCTCACTATTCTCTATTTTTGTACCTAACTCTGTGCAGGAGACTTCAATATCCGGGCTGGCGAGCAGCCATGGACGAAAAAATGATGACCCTCTGGGCTAATCAGACATGGGATCTAGTCTCTCGTCCTCCCGGCAAGACTACTGTTTGATGTAAATGGGTCTTTGTCATCAAATATGCTCCTGATGGGACGATTGATCGACTTAAAGCCCGTCTGGTGGCGCGTGAATTTACTCAACAACAGGGTCTCGATTATGAGGAAACATTCTCTCCAGTGGTCACGCTCAACACGATTCGTGTCCTCTCTGTAGTTGTACATCGTCACTGGCCCTTACATTAACTTGATATCAAGAATGCTTTTCTCAATGGTGATCTCCAAGAAACAGTCTACATGCGACAACCTCCTGAGTTTGAGACCGCGGGGGAGTTTCAAGTTTGTCTCCTTAAGAAGTCGATTGGTCTCAAACAATTTCCTCGGACTTGGTTCGATAAGTTTAGCAAGGTTGTTCGAGAGGTTGGCTTTATTCGGAGCTCAGTAGATTTTTCTTTGTTCACTCGACATAGCACAATAGGAACAATTCTTCTTTTGGTGTATGTTGATGACATCCTAATCACAGGAGATGATTCAAAAGGAATACAAATGGTCAAACAGCGCCTCAGTTCTGTTTTTCAAACGAAAGATCTAGGGAACCTTCAATACTTCCATGGCCTTAAGATCGCAAGATGTTTGATAGCCTTGTCCTATCTCAACGGAAGTATTGTCTCGACCTTTCTCAGGATGCTAGATATTTCGAATGTAGGCCGGTTAACACTCCTATGGATGTCAATCACAAACTGTGTGTTCATGCCTCTGGTACAGATCTTCTTCCAAACCCAGAATACTTTCGAATGTTGGTGGGAAAACTGATATATCTAACAGTCACAAGACTAGACATATCCTTTGTTGTTAGGGTTGTCAGCCGGTTTATGCATTCTCCTCGAGTGTCACATCTACAGGTTGTCGAACGCATTCTGCGATACCTGAAAAATTCTCCTGATCAAGGGCTGGTATACAGAACTTCCTCCTCCTCTCTACTCCAACATTGCTTGCATATTCAGATGCTGATTATGTTGGTTCCATGGATGATCGGAATTCCGCCAGTGGTTTTTATACTTACTTCGGAGGTCATCTTGTTACCTGGCGCAGTAAGAAACAGTCTGTAGTTGCTCGATCTTCGGCCGAAGTTGAGTACCGTTCAATGGCGTCTGTTGTATTTGAGTTCACATGGCTTGAGAGTCTCCTGAGTGATATGGGAGTAAAACTTTGCTTCACCAGCCACCATACTCTGTGACAGTCAAGTTGTGATTCACATAGCCAAGAATCTTGTCTTCCATGAAAGAACGAAACACATTGAAGTTGACTGACACTTCATTCAGGAAAAAATTCAAATGAAGAAGCTAGAAATGAAACATGTTCCGGCTACTGACCAAGTTGTCGATCTTCTCACTAAGGCCTTGTCAAGTGCTCTATTTTATCAGTTCTTGTCCAAGTTGGTGCCCTCAACTTGTACGCTCCAGCTTGCGGGGGAGTGTTAGAAAAGAATTTGTAAAGGCCTGTATCAGGGCCCATTTTAGGTTTCTTCCTCTTCTTGCATTAGTCCCACATCTTGTACTTAGGACTCTCCTCTCTCTTCTCTCCATATATATATGTATTCATACTTGTATTTACATACACAAGAAGTATATTCAAAAATTTACACTTTTCCAAGTTTTTGTGCTCTTTTCTCTACAATAACAATGTCATCCACACAAACTATAAGGGTTGTCAATTTTCCTTCGTTGTGCTTGATGAACAAAGTATGATATACATTGCTCTGAGTATATCTAAAGGTCATCATAGCCTTGTGAAATCTCCCAAAATAAGTTCTAGGAGATTATTTGAGGAGATATAAAGCAGGCCTTCCCTCCAGATCCTTCAAGGGCAATTCCAGGTGATAGGGACATAAACACTTCCTCTTCTAGGTCTCCATGAAGGAACATTCTTCAAATCTACCTGACTGAGGTTTCATCCCTTACAGGTAGCACATGATAGGAGAATTCTTATGGAGACCATCTTTATTACAGGAGCAAATTTCTCCTGATAATTGATCCCAACAATTTGAGTGTATCATCTTTCCCTAGCCTTGTCTTGTATCTCTCAACAATTTATTGTGTTTTGTTTAACAACAAACACCCGCATGCATTCAAAATGTCTTCCCCTAAGGAAGATGCACAAGATCTCATGTAAAGTTTTTTTTGCAAGAGCATATGTTTCTTCGAGCATGGCTTCTTACCATTTGCGGCGACAAATGGCTTCCTGCCAGAATGATAGGATAAAAATAGAGGACCAAGAGGAAACAAAGACTCTATATGAGCAGTGAAAAAATCATAAGATACAAATAGAGACAAAAGGGTGTTTGCGTAGAAGTACCTTATCATATTGCAATAGATTCTGAACATGGACCAGATGCCAGCCCAGGAATCTTGAGAGACTTACGTGTTTGTACCCCTTTTTCTCCGAGAGTAAACTTGCAAAGGAGGGGCATATGTTTTCTCCTGGCCTTTAAGGGCAACGGGAACATAAGTGGTAACAACAAGAATGATAACAGGAAGAGGCTGGTATAGAGGAGGAATGGGTAAAGGCGTATGTAAGGACTTCTCTAGAAGAGATGATGAGCGCACTTCCAACATAATAACTCTCAGATTCGAATGGTGGCATCTATGGTTACAAAAACCTTCTTGGTTGTAGGGTTAAAGAATTTATAACCTTTTGAGTGAGAAAATACCCGATGAAGACACATTTTTGGGCACGTGAGTCAAGTTTAGTTTTTTATGTATATGAATGAAACACACATCCAAAATGAGGATGAAGGTTAGTGGGAGGAACCTGAAGAGTGTTCAAAGACGTTTGAGAACCCATGTAGATAAATTGTTGTGAGAACAATATCCCTACAACAGTATTTTGGAAGGTGCATCTTAAGTAAGACGCAAGGCAACCTCCGAAAGATGATGATTATTGTGTTTTGTCACGCAATTTTGACCAGATAAGCAAACACAAGATGTTTGGTGGATAATAACAAGGTCACTGTGGATATCTGTCAAACTATGAGTCTTTGTACACAAGACCGTTGTTAGTACGAGGAATTTTAATGGTGGAATTGAATTGAGTGGATATCATTTTTTGAAACCACTGAAATAACAGAAACACTTCATTTTTAGCTTTCATTAAGTAGACTCAAGTAATGCGGGAAAAACAATTAACGAAAGTAACGAACAAGAAACACTGAGAAATTGAAGCAATGGGACAAGACCCTCAAACATCATTATGAATAATAGCAAAAGGTGCAATGTTAGGAGAAGAAACATGCTTAAAAGAAGTACGATGATGTTTGTCTAGTTCACATACATCACAATAAAAACTAATCAATAACAATAAAGGCATGGTAGGGAATAAAACCTTCGTAGAAGGGATAGAAGGGATGTTCTAAGACAGTAATGCTAGGAATCCAAAACAGAAGACTGATCAGCAAGAAAATTTTGCGGAGGTGAAGCAGGGTGGAAGAGTCAAACACGTACAGGTCATCACAAAGTCTACCAAAGTCAATCACCTTCCCTGTCTTCAGGTTCTGAAACCAAAAAAAGTGGGAAAAGGTCACGGAGTAGTTATGAGCAAACTTAGGGACACGAATAATAGAAGGAAGGGTGATAGAGAAGCAATGGATGGATCCTTTCCCAACAGTAGGAGAGAAGGATTCATCCACAATACTCACATTATCTCTATCAGACAAGGGAAGATAGGACACAAAACCTGTAGTATACCCGGTCATATGATATGTCATTCCAGAATCAATGATCCAGTGGGTAGAAGGGTGAGTGGACATGACATGAGCACTTGGTAGTCTCTGATGGGCATATGAGGACGAATAGGTGGACGGCTCAGTAAACTGTCCATGCATCAAATGGCGGAACGTATGCATCTTAATAGCAGATAGAACCACTGGAAGACTCGCAGTGACAGGGCCAGCACAGGGCAAGACCTCCTCTAAGGCATCAGAAAGGTGAGCAGACCTAGACTGAGATGATCAGCCCTGAGAGCGACCAAAGCAGCGACCCTCTCTAGGTGCAGAACTGCCTCGCGTAGGCTGGAAGCCATGAAGCCTGAAGCATGTGTCCCTTGAGTGACGAGATTTCCTACGGTAGTCACAAATCAAATGATCTTTGTTAGTGAGCCTCGATCTGCAGTTATGAGGAGCCCAACTACCAGAATCAGACTAAGCAGTCAGGGCAGATCCCTCGAAATCTGAGTCAGGTGGCAAAGTTTGTCGCCGATCAAACTTTTATTTGCTGAGGATGTAGACTTCAAGAAGAGAGAGAGTAGGGGAGCAACCAAGGATCTAAACACTGATCTGATCGAAGTCCCGACATGGGCGGACCCACGTGCAGACGCACCCGGGCACGTGCCCAGGTGTGTATTTGCATTTTTGCTGTCGTGGGCCATGTGACCAGTGAATCAGTGATCCTGCACATCTCCCTCCAACTTTTCAGCGTGAGTCCCTCAGCTGAGACCTAGCATTTCTATGCGAGAGACTCAGGCACGGGTCACACGACAACGAATCGACACTCTCCTTCGAGCTTCGACGATTATGTACAGTTTTGAGTTGGAAACTCAACAGTTCCGCTTTTGCCGAGACCTAGCCGTTCTGCTCTTCAACAATCTTGTTCGGCTCCATTTTTTTGCTTCCCTTCAAGTTCGGAGATTCTTCTTTGAACGTAGCTCCCAGAAAATGCACTAGTGAAAGAACCGGGCTATTTGGGGAAAGACGTAGGCATGTTGTTTTGTAATCTCATCAAGATCACGTTCCTTTCTTTATCATTAGGTTAGTTACCCATCATCCCTTTGCTCATACTAGTTCTCTCAAACTATTTGGAAATGCTCTAGTGAAATGCTCCTTTCATTAATCAGAAAATGCTCTGGTGGTTTATCATCAGGAAATTTTCTAGTGAAAGAACCGAGCTATTGGAAAAAGAAGTGACATGTTCCTTTCATTAATCAGTAAAATTATGAAATGAATCATTAAGATGCTCTCAAATTTTTACCTTTTTTTGCATTGTAGTTGTTTGATAAAAGGCTTCTAAGAAATTTTATGAATCAAAAAGTTGAGGCAATTTTAAGAGTTTGCATTTTAGGTGTTTAATAAAATGCTAGCCTTCATGAGCATTGTGTTTAGTATAATGGAGGCTGGTTCCTGCAATCCTGCTCTTGAATCCTGACTTCAGTTGAACAAAGATATGATATAGTATCTAAACTGTGTTGAACTTATTATGTTCTAGTATGCTGACTATGATACAATAAATTGATGTTCTTTAATCTTGATTGTTGATACATTGACTTAATTATTAAAAAATTGTGAAATTTCTGATTATTATTATTAAATTTTAATTTATTGTGTCTGGGCTTAGCGAAAATCTAAGTTTTGACACTGTAGTCCATGTAGAAATTCAAAGACCTTGTTGGTTGTTGCGTTCTTCCCGGGCTTGAATTTCCTCCTCAGGAGATACTAGGGTAAGCTAGTCAAGGTGATCATATTCCTGATAAAGCTGAGTGAACTCCAAGTAGAAGACTGAAGGAGGGAGAACCACCCTGTATTAGGATAAATAACTTTCATCGCAGTTGGAAGATTTGGCTACATTCCCTCAGCACTAGTAAGTAATCTCAGCTCTCTTCCAAATATCTGCTGCAAGATGCAAGAACAGATAATTTTGGGCAATTGATTCCACCATGAAGTTCATAAGCCAGGACATGACCAAAGAGTTCTCATATTCCCATTGCAACCAATTTGGGCAAAGTCTTTGCAGGCTCCGGTGTAGTACCCCGAACATAACCAAACAATAATATGCTCTTCAGGGCAATAGTAAAAGATCGAGCCCACATGAAGGTGTGTAGTAGTAATTTGAGGCGCATTGTGAGCATGGCCCCGGCGCCGGAAAAGATGGTTGAAGATTCATCGCTCCACCGCATGATGATCCGAGAATAGAAACAAAGAATCAAGGGGAAAACAAGAAATGGACCTCTAGCGTTTGCTCGTAGAAAGAGGAGAGAACCATGATCCATGAAGATGCCTAATCCAAAGCTAAATCAGTGAAAAGATAGAGGAAGAATCAACTCCTCAAAAAAGAAAAGAAAAGAATGACACAAATAGGTTTATGTTAAGCACGAACTAGGGAAGAAGAAGAAGAACTAGGGAAGGAGATAAAGATTAGGGTTGAATAAGAAGGAAGGGAAAATACCTTGGATAATACTTGCCTGCTCCAAAAGAGAGGGGTCCGGGTATATATAACCCGGGACCCAAGGCCGGCCAACCAAGGGGGCCGGCCGGCCCCCATGGGGCTGAACCAAATGTGGTTCAGCCCCCCTGAGCCGATCTTTTAAGAAGAGGGGGATGAACCCATTGGTTCAGCCCCGTTGTTGCCTCGCACGCGCCGTTGCCGCCGCTCGTAATGTTGCCCAAATAGCCTAGCCTCGTCTGGAGGCCTAACATTCCCTGCTCCATCAAAAACCAGCTTGTCCTCAAGTGGGTAATCGGGGTAAAGCTCCCGGAACTCCAGCAAGTCCACCCAAGTATTGTGCTTCGCGGAGAGATCCTTCCATTTAATTAGCAGCTCGGGACAGTACACCGTGCCCCGACGTTTCCACTTGATCAAAAGTACATCTGCCGGAATGGGGCGAAGCTCGCCGCTAGAAGTAGCCTCTGGCAGCACGGGAAAGATCGGAACAGCCTCACCCAGCTTACGCTTCAACACGGAGACATGAAAGGTAGGATGAATCCGTGAGCCCTCGGGCAAAGCCAAGGTATACGCAACTGGCCCGACCCGTCGCGTGATCCGAAATGGTCCATAGTAGCGAGGTGCCAGCTTCTGATTTGTCCTCTGCGCCACAGACAACTGCCGGTAAGGGCGAAGTTTGAGGAAAACCTCATCCCCCACCTGGAACTCTCTTTCCGTCCGACGTCGATCTGCATGTGCTTTCATACGATCCTGCGCCGCCCGAAGATTCTTGCGCAAGGTGGCGAGGGTCCGATCACGATCACGGAGCGCCCGATCAACTGCTGTCACTGCGGTACTGCCGGACTCGTAACTGCTTAAGGAGGGAGGTGGCCGACCATAGACGACCTCAAAAGGGGTGAGTTTGCTAGCAGAGTGATACGAAGTGTTGAAGCAGTACTCCGCCCAATGTAACCAACTGGCCCATGTCCTTGGCTCATCCATGATAAAGCAACGAAGGTAAGTTTCCACTCCCCGATTCAAGACCTCCGTTTGTCCATCGGTCTGGGGATGGTGAGTCGTGCTGAAACGTAATGAAGTCCCCTGCAAGCGGAAGAGTTCCGTCCAAAATCTGCCAACGAAGGTACGGTCTCGATCGGAAATGATCGCCGGGAAACCCCATGCAATCGAACAATCTCCCGAGCAAATAAAGCCGCCACAGACTCCCCCGTGTAAGGGTGGCTCAGAGCAAGGAAGTGCCCATACTTGGACAACTTGTCCACCACCACTAAGATAACTGTTTTACCATGCGACTTGGGCAGCCCATCAATGAAGTCCATCGAAACCGTATCCCAGATTTGATGCGGAATCTCTAAGTGAGTGAGTAGCCCGGCTGGAGAAGTAGTCTCATATTTCTGCCGCTGGCAGACATCACATTTCTGAAGAAACTCCTGAATGTCACGGCGCATCCCCTTCCAAAAGACATTTGCCCGAGCCCGCTGGAGAGTGCGAAGAATACCCGCGTGACCGCCCGTCGGCGACGAATGGAACTCATGCATCATCACCGTCCGCCAAGCTGACTGCCCAGGAATGACCACTCGTCCCTGATAATATAGCCGGTCATTTTGTAAGTGATAACCGGGGGTTACCTCACGAGCCTGCCGCAGGTTCTCAAAAATAACCCGTAACTCGGGATCTCGCTGCACCGCCTTCTGAATCTCATCCAGCGACTCCAACTGTGGCATAGAAATGTGCGCCAAGGCCCCCTCAGGTAAGCGCGATAGGGCGTCAGCCACCCGATTGTCCTTCCCCGGCCGATACTCGATCTCATAATCGTATCCCAACAACTTGGTGACCCACTTCTGTTGAAGAGGGGAAGAAATCCGCTGCTCGAGAAGGTGCTTCAAGCTCTAATGATCTGTCCGTATTTTAAAATGATGTCCCAGCAGGTATGGCCGCCATAGGGCCACCGCATGAATAATCGCCAGCATCTCCTTTTCATACACCGATAGTCCCAGTGTCTGTGGAGCCAAGGCCTTACTGTAGAAGGCGATCGGCCGTCCCTCCTGCATCAAGACCGCTCCCATTCCCACACCGGAAGCATCCGTCTCCACCACAAACTCCTTAGTGAAATCTGGAAGTGCCAGCACTGGAGTCGTCGTCATCGCCCTCTTCAACGCCTGAAAAGCGGTCTCGGCCTCCTCCTGCCACGAGAAAGCATCCTTCTGTAGCAGTTGCGTAAGTGGCCGAGCAATCTTCCCATAATCCCGCACAAAACGCCGGTAGTACCCGGTGAGGCCCAAGAACCCCCTCAGCGCCCGAATGGTCAAGGGCCGTGGCCAAGCAATCATACTCTCGATCTTCCGTGGGTCGGCTTTCACCCCATCCGCTGAAACTAGATGCCCCAAGTACTCCACCTCCTGTTGTCCAAAAGAACACTTGGACCTCTTAGCATAGAGCTTATGTTGCCGAAGAGTAGAGAAGACCTGAGCCACATGACGTAAATGATCCTCCCAAGTAGCGTTGTAGATCAGGATATCATCAAAGAAGATCAAGACGAAGTGTCGCAGGAATGGGCGAAAAATCTCGTTCATATTGGCCTGAAAAGTAGACGGTCCCCCCGTCAATCCATTCGCCATCACTAAGAACTCATAGTGCCCGTCATGAGTCCTGAAAGCCGTCTTATGCACGTCCTCCTCCTTCATAAGAATCTGATAATAGCCGGATCGCAAATCCAGCTTCGTGAATCTAGTCGCCCCACTCAACTCATCCAACAGCTCCTCAATCACGGGAATCGGAAACTTGTCCTTCACGGTGACACTGTTTAAGGCACGGTAATCTACGCAGAAACGCCAAGATCCGTCCTTTTTAACCAGAATAATCGGTGCTGAGAAGGAACTGTTACTAGGCCGTATAATGCCGGCAACAAGCATTTCTTTCACACTACGCTCGATCTCTGCCTTCTGCATGTGGGGGTACCTGTAAGGACGAGTGTTGGGCGGCTCCGCCCCAGTCTGTAGCACAATCTGGTGATCACGGAACCGTGACGGTGGAAGCGTCCCCGGTTCCTGGAAAATGTCCCCATACTCCTCCACTAATGCCCTCATCTGGTCAGGAACCTCCGTCGGTCTATCCTCGTCAGACCTCACCCCCAACAGGACCGTCATCAAACTATTGGACTCCTGAAGCTGTTGTAGGCTGCGAATGGAAATCTCTTTGACCGGAGAAGATCTGAGCCCTTTCAAACAGAACTGGCGCTCCCCTTGCGAGAACTCCATCGTCATCTGGTCCCAGTCAAAAGTCACCCTCCTCAACTGCTGCAGCCACTGCACTCCAAGCACCATATCTGAGCCTCGGATCGGTAAGAGATAGACATCTGTGCACCCCACATAACCCTGCATCCGAAGCTCCATCGCCTTCAACACTCCCTGGCACTGTAGTTTGCTGTCCGTCTGCCACCATAACCTGGAACGCCGCTCCTACGTCAATCACGTGCCCCACCCTTCGTGCCACATCTGGATGAATAAAATTATGAGTACTCCCACTGTCCACCAGAATGGTCACCCTCTCCTGCCGAATCCACCCCGCCAGCCGCATAGTAAGCGGAGGTGGATTGCACCCTTCCATGGCATGTAGGGACACACCCAACTCCGTCAAGTCTAAGTCCCCCCCAGACTCCAACTCCTCCTCCGGAAACTCGTCCTCCTCCAGCCGCTCCTCCTGATGCAGCATAAAGACCTGGACCTTCTGGCACTTGTGTCTTGGCGTAAATTTCTCATCACAATTAAAGCAAAGGTCTTTCTCCTTCCGTGCTTGTAACTCGTTCCAAGACAACCGTGTCACCGTCGGTCGGCCGGCCACTGGAGTCTCTCTCCTGGCCGCGGCCGGTGTAGTAGTATGCATTGCCATACTGCGGGCTCGTTGCCTATTTAACTTTTCCTCTTGGATGCGCGTCAAGCTGATCGCGTGGTTCAGACTACGGGGCATGTAAGCATGAACCTCATCGCGTAAGTGATCCTTCAGTCCTGATACAAAACAGCTGAGGAGTGTCTTTTCTTCCCACTGAACCCTGTTGGCCAACTTCTCAAACTCCGTTCTGTACTCCATCACTGTACCCTTCTGCCGTAGCTTCTGTAAAAGCGCCTCAAAGTCTTCAAACTCCAAAGGCCCAAACCAAGCCGTGAAGCCTTCCACAAACTCCTCCCACGGAACATACTCCCGTCCCCGCAAGAACCACTGTGTCCACTGGAACGCGTCGTCCTCCAGATGGAAGGACGCTAGTTGCACCCACTGAGCCTCTGGCACCTCCTGATAGCTGAAAAACAACTCATCTTTTTGTACCCACTCCAAAGCGTCGCCCCCACTGTACCGAGGGAAATTCATCCGAGTTAACTTGGGAGCCATGTACGGCCTTTGGCCGCGTTCCCCCGCCATTGGGGCCCCATGACGGAAAGGCCCCCCTTCTCCCCATTGCACCCCTCTTCCAAAGCCTGGTGGTTGCCCTCTTCCTGTCGGTGGGGGTAACAACCCATCCCGACCTTGCCTCCAAGGAGCGTGCTCGGTAAAATTCTCAGCCCTTCCGTCAACACCAGTTGCGAAGCCGACACCCCTGCCGGCCATGTCCAGGCCTGCCGGCCCAAATCCGGCCCTCCCCGTGCTTGACCCGGGGGGTCCAGCCACTCCGAAGCCACCCCCAGCCATGCCGAAGCCACCCAGCCCAAACCCGGCGCCCTGATGGCTCGCCGGCCCCGATCCAAGCCCCTCAGGGGCCGCTGATGCCCAGCCGACCCCGCTGGAGCCTCCTGCGACATTTCCCGCCACTCCGTAGCCCGCCAGGACAAACCCGACCCCCTGCATGCTCGCCACCCCCGATCCAGCCCAGCCACCGCCAACAGCTGCCGATCTGGGCCCCTGCGTGTGCGCTGAAGCCGATCCCGACCAACCGACGCCGCCCCAGGCTGATCCGGCCCCTCCGTGGTACGCCGCACCCGATCCAGCCCTCGCCTGGCTCGCAGCAGCAAGTCCGACGCCAGCCGCCCCCGATCCGGCGCTTCCCGCACCCGATCCACCAAGTCCGGGCATTTCCGGCCTATTCCCTGTAGATCCGCCCGGTTCCTCCTCTGTCACCGCCTTGCCCTTCAAATTTTGCGCTAATAGCGTCATGATATCGTTCAAGCGGTCGTCGATTCGCTCTTCCAACCTTTGAGTGGACGTTTTGACATTTTCTTCGATGGCGGCTACCAAATCGGTAAGCCCCATCAAATTCTCCTCTAGGGTTTCCAAGCGGTCATTCTCCTCTTGCGAGCGTGTAGTCACCATGATGGAGGAAGGAATCCTCTGATACCAAATGTTAAGCACGAACTAGGGAAGAAGAAGAAGAACTAGGGAAGGAGATAGAGATTAGGGTTGAATAAGAAGGAAGGGAAAATACCTTGAATAATACTTGCCTGCTCCAAAAGAGAGGGGTCCAGGTATATATAACCCGGGACCCAAGGCCGGCCAACCAAGGGGGCCGGCCGGCCCCCATGGGGCTGAACCAAATGTGGTTCAGCCCCCCTGAGCCGATCTTTTAAGAAGAGGGGGCTGAACCCATTGGTTCAGCCCTGTTGTTGCCTCGCACGCGTCGTTGCCGCCGCTCGTAATGTTGCCCAAATAGCCTAGCCTCGTCTGGAGGCCTAACAGTTTAACTATTCATTTTTGACGCATGTTGAAGGGTCAACCGACGGCAGTCTAGGACGCGCGCGGGACGTGCGAATAATGAGCAGGGCAACACGTCCGGATGCTCCCGAGATGTGTGCGGGAAACTGGATGCGAAGACTGAGCGGTGGCGAGTCAGGAGTCGGGATGTGGAGACAGATCAGGGAGGAGGAGGCGGAGCGGGACGCGGCCGGGATGCGGAAGGACGGAAGCATGTGGGAGACAAGGGTTTCACCCTAAACTTGGCTCTAATACCATGTTGAAATGGTAAATCACAGTCATTAATTCATTACAGTGGTCCTCACTTTAATCAATTGTCACGGTTGCACTATATGATCTCTGGATTCTAAGACTGCATTAGAAGACTAGATAAACAAGATTGGTAGTTGTAGCTGAACATGAAAGGAAGCCACATGTGATACGTTTGGAAAAAAGAAACCATAAAGGCTGATAAATTACTTCCATACAACATTTTTTAGAAAAGTAATGCTATGGCTTTATCTGAATTGATTTATCTTTTAATAAGCCTTTGTTTTCTTCAACGGGCTTTGGTTTCTTAGAAGTCCTCTTGTGAAATCATGTTTGAACGACTGTATTTTCTTGTAAAATCATAATTGAACAAGTGAAGATACTCGTGGCTGAACCGTCTTTTACTGATGCGAATCTGAGCCTTGCATCAACATGACTAGAACATAAAACCAGAAGGATTTTGCAATTTGAATCAAGGTAAACTGAGCCAAATCTATATCTGCAATGCTAACCAACGGTTAAATTGCAAAGGATAAATCTCTTTTGCAAAGAACAATTGCTGAATTAAAACCTTAAAACAAAATAAACAAGCAAATTGCCTCAAAATTCATCTCAGCCAAAAAATGTGTTTTTGACCGTCTATATTCACATATTTGCATAATTTGACCCGGCTTGGAAAAATTGGCACAAACTTTCCAGCAGATAATTGTTGAATTTATGAATATCCAGGTATACATGGGTATTATAAATATTGAGTCCCTAAGCGGGCATTCATGTATGTGAATGTATCAACCGCCTCAAATTTCTCAATAACGATTGGCTACCACTTCATCAGTCAGAGCTATTTGGAGTTCATTACAGGCACACCAACATGATTTTCAAGATGTTGAATATCTAGAAAACAAGCTGATCTTCTTGTTTTCTTACTACCATGCTCCTAAAATGAGTGCCTTATCTACCTCCTCATTGAGTGCTTCTTCCTCACATATTAGTAATTTTCTCCCTAAAGGTCGCAGTATGTCACAACAAATTTCCTGTCCTTACAGCACTGTTATTTCAATATGAGATTTCCAAAGTCATCTTCTTATGAGACCTTCCTATGCTTTCTTCAATCAGGTAACAACCAACATTTCCTTTGAAGCAAAACACGTCTTCTCCAGAATAGGAGTCGAAGTGATCCTAAGATGCACAACCAATTTTTGCATTCGAGTCCATAATCCGTGACAATCGCCTTATGAAGACTCGTTTCCGCTACGACTATGGTGGATTTCCTTAACCAAGACATTACTTGTGAATTACGACTTACAAGTCACCAACTCATTGTTCAACAGACACGTAGTTAAATATAACATTCTCCTTCCACTTCTTGGAAACTCACATTTCATATTTTTGTTCACTCCCCAATAGAGGTGCTTTTCTTTGTTGCCCAACAATAGTACTAAACTATCGGTCACTCGGCAGTATTTAGCCTTGTAAAATGGTCCTTGATGATTAACAAGGGATTCCACTATCTCATGCCACTCGGATCAAGCCCCTTCAATGCAGAACAAGTTGCATCTATTCACAGAGTCTACCTTCCCCTTCGACACAAAATCCATCCCCTAGTCACAAAGCTGATTGTTCTTTTGATGTGGAAAAGAAAAAAACAATAAGTTGTGGCAAAAAGTAATGTAAAATAGGTCTAAGAGCTCTTCCACATGGCAAATGAGAAGTCACATGGTTAAAAAGAATGATATAAGAATTAAGAATGACATTTCATCACTCATCAAACTTAAATAACAAAGCTATCATAAGCATCTCTGCGAACCTTATCCACCACAAGAAGACTAAACATAAGGAAGATCGACATGTCATCAAAGAAAATTGAAAATGAGATTGTTTGACCTATGCACCAACTAAACTACAGCATGCAAATGTTCTAACAAAAGGGAGTTCACAACCCCAATTTTGGGACGACTATCAACATTCTGAACATGGTTTTTTTATTGTCCAACCCATGTCTCAAAATTAATGAAAAATAGTGTTTCTACTGATCGACGAACGATCAGCGATCCGACAAATTGTCGACCGCTACTCCTGAAAGGACTTCCAATCAGCGAACGATGAGCAATCCCGGATTGGAGATCGGTGATCGCCGATCGACATTTGCGACTCTCAATTTGCATCATCGATGGTTGATATCCGACCGCGGTTGTCTTAGGGCGCGGGATCAGAAATAGAAAAGAAATATAAACGTAGAAGGCGATAACGTACGAAAAAGGAAACTACTAAACTAATAAAATCATTGGTCGGTTCTCAAGTCGATTCCCGAGTACCTGACTGGTGGAACCTAGAACAAAACCAAAATGTTGGTTCTTGTATTATGGGAAAAAAACTTGAATCGAACCTAATTGGAACCGACCGGAACCGTTCAATTTGGTTTGGGTTGGTTCTCATTTTTTCGGTTGTTTTTGTACATCCGTATCAAGAATGGTAGCTTTTTGATGATTGGATAAATACTTACATTGTTTTGAATTTAGTTTTCTGAGTTTTGAGAATTTGTCGGTGGATATTGTGATAGCTATTGAATGAAGAATCTAATCAGGAAGATTTATGTTTGATGCGACCATTTAAAATGGGAAGTGATTGTGTTGCCCCGGTCAAGCGCGTACTGACACCTTACACCTAGGCTTCAGCACCCCTTTGTGCATTGATGTGTTTCAAGCCTTTAACAACAATGATGTGCAGATAATATAATATAACGGTTTTTTAATATAATGTTTTGCTTGTAAATAAAATGGTGTGCTAATAATATTGCTCTAAGAATATCTATTTATGTAGCTATTTATATTTATAATATATATACATATTGTAAAAATTGGATGCCCGCGGTAAGTCCGATTGAGTTTTTAAAATGTTGGGCGTCAGATGTCGAAGATATTTTAAAATATACAATTGTCATATCTCATAAAAAAAATATTAAGTGTACTTATATGTTCCAAATTTCCAAAATAAAAAATAATAATATAGCAAATAGACAAACAATGAGTTATGTACATATCCAAAAATAATGTCAAAGAACATTCAAAATAAAAAAGTAGCACCACGCACCCACTACTACTAACATGTATAAAAAACACCATTAGATAAATTATGAAATACATTTAACATTGCACAATAATTTTATTTAGCTAGAATTAAGTTTTATAGCAAATAAAGAAGATTAAAAATTAAATAACCTTGATTGATAATAAGTTTACACGTGCTTAATAAAATAGTATTAAAAGCATAAAAACCATTAACTAATAATATGTTGAATATTTTAATATTTTGTTTAACATAAACGTAAATACATATAATATGAAATAGTTGTATAAAATTAACTGAATGAAAGATACTCACGTAATAAAATGAAACTGTTGAAGATGTTAGTATTTTAGTAATTTAAGTCATTTAGTATTTGTGGTTTTAGTTCCACATCTTGAGTCTAGGTTTAAGTATTGTTTGTAATGATATATAAAGCCCCTATGTGGATGAATAAAATGAACTCTTCAATTCACTTTTCTAATCTCCAACATAGTAATGAGGGAATTGAATCCTCCCTGAAATTTTGGCGCCTTAAATTGGTGGCAACCTAAATTTTTTGGCGGCTTCCTCTCTCGATTCATCCACTTTCTCAAATCCCATTCTCAATGCTCTCGATCGCGTTGTGTCGTCACGCTTCTACTCCCGTTGACGAGTTTGATTTCGATGACGGAGCGACCTCTCCTCTCGACGATCTCAAGGACAAAGGGCCCAGTTGCCTCTGATTTCCATCGACGGTCTGCTTTCCACTCTCTCTCCCGCTCTCGAGCGTTTCTCTCAATCTCCAACGGCAACGTCGTCCTCGACGACTTCGACTGCTACGTGCGTTGATTCTTGTCGCAACTCCCATCGATCTCATCTGCCTATCCGGACGATCCCGTCAAGCTTCTTCGGTGCTATGAAGATCCCACAGTCGTCCCCTTCTGTCCACGATTCCATCCATCTAGCCGCGCTGAGGACAAGGCGGTTGGTTTTTAGTAGAGCATCACCGAAGTTGTTGCAGTCGTACTCCCCATTTGTGGTTTCCTCTGTGTTGGAAATACTGAAGTGCCTCTTCTTTGAATCTCACCACACAATTATTAAGGCATCAAATATGTAGAAAACAAAAGGCGAACCTTGTACATACTTCTTTCATATATCAAATACAAGAGAGAATACAAATATATAGGAGAAGAGAGGAAGGAAGAATCATATACAATAGATGTGGGACTAAAGGAGAAGGAAGAAAGAGGCCCATAAATGGGCTTTTACATCATTTATCCTTATGTCTTCTAACACTCCCCCGCAAGCTGGAGCGTACAAGTCGTAGGCACCAAGCTTGGACAAGAACTTGCCCAAACGCAGGAACATGTTCAAGCTTTAGCATCTTTGTTTAGTCCACTCATGGAACACAGGATTTTTCACAATATGTATTGCAGCTTGATTGTCACAAAACAACGTCGATGGTGAGGACAACCAAACTCCCAAATCCATTAGAAGACTTTCCAGCCAGGTTAGTTCTGATGTAACGGCTGTCCATCGCACGGTACTCAGCCTCAGCAGACAAGCGAGCAACCACCGTCTGCTTCTTACTCCATGTGATAAGATTTCCTCCAAAGTACAAAAACCAGTAGTCGAACGTCGATCATCCAATGAGCCCGCATAATCCGCATCAGATTATGCAATAAGAGAAAGGGAGGAAGATGACTTATACACAAATCCTTGCCCAGGGGCAGTCTTCAGATATCTGAGAATCCGTTCTACTGCCTGAAGGTGAGAAACTCGTGGGGTATGCATAAACCGACTAACCACTCCAACCACAAATGATATATCTGGTCTCGTAACGGTTAGGTACATCAGTTTTCCCACAAGACGACAATAGTATTCTGGATTTGTAAGTAGAGATTCAGCCTCAGATCCCTGAGCACACATCATATGGTTGACTTCCATTGGGATCTCCGCTGGTTTGCAACCCGAAAGACCAGCATCTTTCAGAAGATCAATGCAATACTTACGCTGGGATAAGACAAGGCCATCAGGTCGCCGTGCTACCTCTAGTCCAAGAAAATACTGAAGATTTCTCAAATCTTTGATTTGAAAGATAGAATTTAAATGTCGCTTAACATGTTGTATCTCAGCGAAGTCATCACCAGTGATCAGAATACCGTCCACATAAACCAGAAGTATTATAGTCCTCGTTGATTAGTGACGAGTGAAGAGAGAGGAATCTGCCGAGCTTTGTTTGAAGTCAACCTCACAAACATCCTTGCTGAATTTTTCAAATCACGCCCGTGGAGACTGTTTGAGACCATAAATGGATTTGCGAAGTAAACAGACACGAGACTCCTCTGTGGTCTTAAACCCGGGCGGTTGTTGTATATACAGAGTTTCAAGAAGATCGTCATTCAAAAAGACATTCTTGACATCCAGCTGGTGAAGGGGCCAATGGCGATGAACAGCTATGGAGAGCAAGACCCGAACCGTATTTAATTTGGCGACGGGGGAGAACGTTTACACATAATCAAGCCCGTACTGTTGAGTAAAATCATGTGCCACAAGCCGAGCCTTTAAGCGATCAACTGTCTCATCTGCGACATGTTTGATTGTAAAGATCCACTTGCAGCTAACACAACTGTGGTCAGGAGGAGGAGACACAAGATCCCAAGTATGATTATCCCACAGAGCAGTCATTTCTTCATCCATGGCGGCACGCCACGCCAGATGTTGGAGAGCTTCCTGCACATAGTTAGGTATAGAGATAGAGGAGAGAGAGAGAGAGCAAAGGTAAGAAGAGGTGGAGAGAGCCGATGTAGAGAGACATAATTGGCCAAGGGATGATCTGTCGAGGAGGATGCCTGATCAACAGACCGCGAGATCACACTGGTAGAGGGAAGTTGTTGTTGGGCAGCTGGACGTGGAGGACGACGAGTATAAACTTCAATGATATGAGATTTGGAGGGGGCGGGTTTGGAGGGTACTGGTGGGGGTGTAAGAGTCGGAAGCAGAGGAGGAGGGAGAAGTGGTGGAAGCGGAGACGTGATGGGAATGATGGGTCTAGGTAGCGCAGGAGGAAGAAGGGGATCAGAAGGACTTGCATGATATGGTTGGGCTTCATGAAAGGAGACATCAGCAGACACAACCAACTTTCCATTGATAGGATTAAAGCAGACATACCCTTCTGAGTGCGTGAGTACCCAACAAACATAGCTTTGGTAGCACGAGGGGCAAGCTTGTCAGTGGAAGGACCAAGATGGTGGACATAACAGGTACACCCAAAGACACGAGGTGTGAGAGAGAAGAGATTCGTGGATGGGCAAAGGAGAGTAATAGGTGCCACAAAGTTGAGGACAGACGAAGACATGCGATTGATGAGGTAACAAGCAGTAGAGACTGCAAAGTTCCAATAGAGGGGAGGAACCTGCATTTGGATCATAAGAGATCTAGCCACATCAAGGAGGTGGCGATTTTTTCTTTATGCAACGCCATTTTGTTGAGGGGTGTAGGCACATGAAGTCTGATGGATAATCTGAACTCAGCGCATAGATTGGAAAAGGTGCTACCAATATATTCGCGAGCATTGTCTATACGAAGAGTTTTGACATAGGTAGAGAACTGAGTGCGAGTTTCTGTAAGAAACGTACGGAACGTGATTGGGAGTTCGGTACGATTACGAAGTAAATACAACCAGGTTACCCGTGAGTAATCATCGATAAATGTAATAAAGTATCGATACTCAAAGACACTAGGGACCTTATAGGACCCCCAGATATCAGAATGTACTAAGGATAAAGAAGCATCGCTCCGGGTACATGAAGGAGAAAAAGAGACACGGTGTTGTTTGCCGAAAATACACGATTCACAAAAGAACTCTTGAAGAGAGACGGTAGGAAGAGCTTTCTTGAGAATTTAAAGAGGGGCATGCCCAAGACGACGATGTCAATCAGTTGTGGAGACAGTAGTGAGAGCAGTGGGAGGAACATCAATAAGATATAGCCCGTTAGACAGTCGCCCTCTACCAAGTATATTCTGCGCTAGTCGATCCTGCACCACAAAAGAATAACGTGAGAAAGTAACACAGCAATCAAAGTCTTGCGTAAGACGGCTAACAGAAAGGAGATTAAAAGGAGAGCCCGGAATATGAAGAACCGAGGATAAGGAGAGAGTAGTAAGAGACAGATAAGCAGCGCCAGAAACCGGGATCCTGTCACCATTGGCCACGGTGATGTGCTTGGGGTAAGCAGTATCTAAATATTTGGGCGGCTAGTGCAGAGAGAGATGATGTGTAGCACCCGAGTCCACAATCCAGGGAGAGCTGTGTGAGAAGCATGATATACCGTCCGTGAAGATCGAGGTCATCGAGCCAGATGAGCGACTAACCACCTCCTGAAGCTGATGGAGTTGAGCACGCAACGCGGCAATATCATCAGCAGTGGTGGAATCAGATGTCATAATCCTGAGTTGCGAATAGGCACAGAAGCCGGGCGACAAGGAAGCAGGCAGCTTGCCGGATAGAACCAGCGGTTACTACGGAAGAATGATGAGGGCAGCGAGAAACAAATCCGCGCGGGCAGCAGCAGTAAGACGAGGTCGCACGCGACTAGAGGAGATCGCATGAGAGGTAGCGAGTAGAAGGGAGCCCGTAGCGAAAAGAAACAGGCCGCGGCGGGTAGAACCGTGAGCGAAAGTGGGTAGAAAGAACAGAGGCCAATGAACAGGCACAAGACCGGGCGGGAGAGACAAACCGCACCAAGATCCGGAGCGGTAAGAGAAGAGAAGCCACCAAGACTAGAGAGCCAGAGAAGCCGCACGGTCCTGATGTCAACACACCAGTGGCAAGAGGCCGCGACCAAGATGCGGAGCGGTTAGCTGGAAGAAGCCGCCACGCCGAGACACGAGGAGAAGCCGCGCGGTCTCAGTGTTAACACACCAGCGGCAAGGAGGATGCTGCGACCAATATGCGGAGCCCGCAGCAGAGAGGAGAGGCCGCTAGCGACAAGACAAGACGCAGCGACTAAGCACAGAAGAAACCGCGCGAGAAGTCCGCAAGGTCACGGTGAGCACAACAGCGGCAAGAAAAGATGTCGCGACCAAGAGCGGAGCTCGCAGCGGGAGAGAAGCCGCAGCGGCTAAGAGAGCGCCAAGTAGGACGCCTGCAGAGATAGAAGAAGGCAGACTGAAGCGGGTAGGAGAGCAGCAGCGGTAAGGAAAACCGCGCGGTCTCGGTGATAACACGAGCGGCACAGAACGGTGCCGCGACCAGACGCGGTGCTCGAAGCGGTTCGAAAGAACCGGTAGCGGAAAAAGAAGTCGCAGCGAAAGGAACGAAAGTCGCGGGATTAGGGCTGAGCATATTATTCGAAACTCGGAAGTCGCTCGAAAATCGCTCAAATATTGAGCCGATTCGGAATCAGTTAAAATTGATTCGACTCAATTTGAGTCGATTCAATTTGACTCGAATCTAATTTCGAGTCGATTTCGAGCCAGCTCTGAATTGCTCGAAAAATGATTCGAATCAACTCGAATTGTTTATGTAGAGAAGGAAAAAAGCCAACCTTGTATATATGTTCACTTGTATAAAATACAAAGAATGAGTACAAATATATAGATGAGAGAAAGAGAGAGGAAGCTCCTATACATGATGTGGGACTAAAGAGGGGAGAGAAAAACAATAAATGATACATAATGGGCCTAGATTAAACGGGCTTTTCTAACACTCCCCTGCAAGCTGGAGCGTATAGGTCATATGCACCAGCTTGGACAAACACTGGTAAAACAAGGTACTTGATAAAGCCTTTGTGAGAATGTCAGCAACCTGATCAGTGCCCGGAACATGCTTTAATTCAAGTTTCTTCAATTGAACTTTCTCTCGAATAAAGTGACAGTCGACTTCGACATGTTTTGTGCGCTCGTGAAACACCGGATTCTTTGTTATGTGTATGGCGGCTTGGCTATCACATAATAGAACAGCAGATGAAGGAAGTTTTACTCCCAGGTCAGTAAGGAGACTTTCAAGCCATGTGAGTTCTGAGACAACCGAGGCCATCGATCGGTATTCAGCTTCCGCGGAGGAACGAGCGATCACGGCTTGTTTCTTACTTTTCCATGTAATGAGATGACCAAAAAAATAAGTACAAAACCCACTGGTTGACCTCCGATCGTCCAGGGAACCGACATAATCGGCATCAGAATAAGCGGCCAATGCGGGAGCCGAGTCGGAGGTTTTGTAAACCAGCCCTTGACCCGGAGCTCCCTTAAGGTACTGGAGAATCCGTTCAACCGCCTGGGGATGAGAAGCCCGGGGGGCATGCATGAACCGACTGACAACCCCAACTGCAAACGATATATCAGGCCTCGTGATCGTTAGATAGATCAACTTTCCCACAAGGCGTTGATAGTATTCCGGGTTCTGAAGAAGCAAATCATCATCAGAGGCATGAGAACATAGTTTGTGATTTGCCTCCATCGGGGTACAAGCTGGCTTGCAACCAGACTGCCCAGCGTCTTTGAGAAGATCGAGACAGTACTTCCGTTGGGAGAGGACAAGCCCGTCCGGCCGTCGTGCGATCTCGAGACCAAGGAAGTAGCGAAGATGCCCCAGGTCTTTGGTCTGAAACCCAGTGCTCAGATGCTGTTTGACCTCTTGAATCCCCTTTGAGTCATCCCCAGTGAGCAGTATGTCATCAACATAAACCAACAGAAGGACAGTTCCAGTGGCCCGGTGTCGGATGAATAGGGAGAAATCTGCAGAACTCCGAGTGAACCCCATGTCCCGAACCACCTTGCTGAACTTGTCAAACCACGCCCGAGGGGACTGTTTGAGACCACAGATGGATTTCTTGAGAAGACACACACGAGACTCCCCCGTGATTTCAAACCCGGGCGGTTGGCGCATGTAGACGGTTTCCTGAAGATCGTCATTCAAAAAGGCGTTCTTGATATCGAGCTGATGAAGGGGCCAGTGTCGGTGCACCGCCACGGATAGAAGAACACGGACGATGTTGAGTTTAGCCACCGGAGAGAAGGTTTCCTCATAATCGAGGCCCTTCTGTTGAGTGAAGCCACGGGCCACAAGGCGGGCCTTCAATCGGGCAATAGTGTCATCCAGAGCATGCTTGATGACGAAAACTCATTTACACCCAACAGGGTGCTGACCGGGAGGTAAGGGAACCAGGACCCAGGTCTGGTTGGCCCAAAGAGCCGTCATTTCTTCGTCCATGGCAGCCCGCCAGCCTGGATGTTGAAGTGCCTCCTGCAGAGAGTTAGGGATAGAAACAGAGGATAATGATGTGGCAAAGTGAAGAAGAGGTGGAGAAAGGCGATGTAGAGAGACGTAGTTCGCCATCGGATGAGCGGTGGATGCGGGAGCCGGAGCAGCAGGTAGCGGAGCACCAGAGGTCGAAGCCGACTGCAGGGGGGCAACAGGATGAGGAGAGCGACGAGAATAGACCCAGATAACTGGTGGCGGTGGACGGACCGGAGGCATGGCAGGATGAGGAGATGATGAGGAGCGGGGAGCGGGGATGACAGGACGAATGACGGGGTCTGGACCAGGAGCGATATCCAGATCAGAGAAGAAGGGAAGATCTTCGCGGAAAGTGACATTCGCGGAGACAGTAACCTTGCGGGTAGCAGGCGAATAACACACATAACCCTTTTGAGTGCGCGAGTAGCCCACAAAGATATGTTTGGCGGCATGGGGATCCAACTTGTCTGTAGAGGGACCAAGTTGGTGAACGTAGCAGGTACAACCAAAAATCCGGGGAGGAACAGGAAAAGGCGGAATGGAGGGAAAGAGGAGGTCGAAGGGAGTAGCATACTGGAGGATGGAAGAGGGTAGACGGTTGATGAGAAAACAAGCTGTGGAGAGCGCGAATTTCCAGTACGGTTTGGGAACCCGCATTTGAAGCATAAGGGAACGGGCGACATCAAGATGGTGACGATTCTTGCGCTCGGTGACACCATTCTGTTGTGGAGTATACGGACACGAGGTTTGGTGAAGAATGCCGAACTCAGAGCAGAGGGTTGCGAAGGCATGACTAGTGTACTCGCGCGCATTGTCAGTACGAATAGCACAAATGAGTGCAGAGAATTGAGTGCGAGTCTCAAGAATGAAGGCCCTGAAGACGCGGGGAAGCTCAGAGCGATCCCGTAGGAGATACAACCACGTCATGCGAGAGTAATCATCAATAAAAGTAAGAAAATACCGGTAGCCAGAAATACTAGTGATTTTGTACGGACCTCATATATCGGAGTGTACCAAAATAAAAGGAGCGGAGCTCCGAGTACAATGAGAAGGAAAAGATGAACGGGGTTGTTTGCCCAAAATACATGTGTCACACTGAAATGCATGAAGAGAGACATCCGGGAGAGCCTTCCGGAGGACTGGAAGAGGAGCATGACCAAGACGGCGATGTCAATCCGAAGAGGAGATAGATGCGAGGATAGTAGGAGAGTCGTCAAGAAGGTAGAGCCCATTCTGCAGTCGCCCCCTACCAATGATAGTCCGCGTCTGCTGATCCTGTATCAGAAAAGAAGAGGAAGTAAATGTCACGGAGTAATTAGAATCAGTAGTAAGGCGACCAACAGAAAGTAAATTGAAGGGAGAGCCCGGAACGTGAAGAGCCGAGCGCAGGAGGAGAGAAGAGGTGAGGGGAATATCAGCACATCCAGAGACAGGAACAGATGCCCCATTGGTCACAGTAATGTACTTCGGGTGAGGGGAAGACAAGTACTGAGGCGGCCGAACAGAGGTGATGTGATGAGTGGCACCAGAATCGAGGATCCATCGCGGGCCAGAGGAGAGGCAGGAGATACCTTCATTGGAGATGGAGGCAGCGGAGGCAGCGGAGGCAACCGAGGCAGGTGGGCGGCTAAGCAGTCCATGAAGATGCTGGAGCTGAAGACGAACCTCGTCGAGGTCAGTACGAGTGGAAGAGGAGTCGGTGGCAGCAACAGAGGCCTGCGGACGAGGAGGGAGACCATGTTTGCGATAGCACGTGGCTTCAAGATGCCTGTCTTTGCCGCAGAACGAGCACTTAGGCCGAGGCCATCCACCCCGACCCCGTCCTCGAGAATCAGAGCGGCCTCCACGAGCGGAAGATGGAAGAGGCAATAAGGGAGCAGGGGCCTGCTGAACAAGGGCCGGAGAAGGAGGCCCGGGCACATCCGGAGGCGGGGATACTTTGAGAAACATCGAGCACACATCGGAGAAAGATGGGGTAACAGTAGAGGAGAGGATGTGAGCCCGTACACTGTGAAGATGATGCGGTACCCGAGCCATCATCATGGCTATACCCACAGCTTCCTTTTGGGCACGTTGGGCAGCAAGATCCAGAGTAGGAGGCTGATGGTGGATCCAAGCCTCGACCAGAGACCGAGCCTGAGCAACGAAGGATGTCAGATCGGTCGCGCCACTGCTATCAAGGGCCTGGAGAGCAGTGATAATGTCATACAGATGGTGGAGACTATCCTTGCCAGAGTAAAGGGTATGGAGCTCGTCCCACATGCCTTTGGTCGTCTCATGGTACATGGTCAGGCGATAAGATTTGTCATCAAGAGAATTAAGAAGTCAAGTCTGCACCCGACCATCATTGAGTAACCAATCATCAGTAGGAGTACCGGTAACGGCCTGAGTCAAGTGATGAAGGAACCCCTTGAATTGCAGGACACGGCAAACAGAGTGCGCCCATTCCACAAAATTCTTCTTGTCGGTCAGAGAGATTGTAGTAATACGAAGCTCATCTCGGACTTCCGGGAGAGAGGTCGGGCGGTCAGTAGGAGGAACCGCCGTGCCAACTGAATCAGCAGAGGAGGTCATGGAGAAGAGAGGCGGCTAGGAGAACAGACCGGTCAACAAAGGAGACCGCGCGACCAGAGCTGAGACCGCTCAGTCACGATGGGAAGACACCAACTGCGGAAGGAGGCCGCGACCAAAGGCGGAGGCCGGGAGAGAGAGCAAGCCGCAGCGGACAGATAGAAGCCGCGAGGATAGGAAAGAGGAGAAGACCGCGACCAAAATGCGGGAAGGCAATAGTCCGCACGGTCTGGCTGAGCACAGCAGCGGTCCGAGAAACAGGAGGCCAGCGGCGGGCAGAGAGAAGAGACCGCGAGTAGGGAAGACTCAAGCGGAAAGAGAGAAGAGACCGCAACGACCAGGATCAAACCACAGGGGACGCAGGCCGCAGGAGAGGCAGGCCGCAGAAGAGGCAGGCCGCTGCGAGCTGGAGCAGGCCGCAAGAGAGGCAGGCCGCAGTGAGGTGGATCAGGCCGCAGCGAGCAAGATCAAGCCGCAGCGAGCCGGAGCAAGTCTTGAGAGAGGCAGGCCGCAGCGAGGTAGATCAGGCCGCAGCGAACCGGAGCAGGCCGCGAGAAAGGCAGGCCGCAGCGAGCAAGATCTGGCGGCTAGAGCAGCAGGCCGCAGCGAGCTGTAACAGGCCGTGAGAGGGACAGGCCGCAGAGTGAGAAAACAGGCCACGAGAGAGAGCGGTCTGGAGGAGAGAGAGGGAAGGTGGACCCGACGAGAGAGAGAGGGGGGGGAAGGCTATAAAATGTCGGAGGGGAGGGGTGGAACCACGGAGAAGAAGAGGGAGCGGAAGAAGAGGAGCGGAGTGGACAGGAATTCAGGCCGCAGGAGGCCGGGCGGACAGCGGACAGAAGACAGACCGCGCGGGTTAAGAAAGAAGAAGCCGCTCAATTAGAATCGGTGGCTCTGATACCATGTAGAGAAGGAAAAAAGCCAACCTTGTATATATGTTCAATTGTATAAAATACAAAAAATGAGTACAAATATATAGATGAGAGAAAGAGAGAAGAAGCTCTTATACATGATGTGGGACTAAAGAGGAGAGAGAAAAACAATAAATGATACATAATGGGCCTAGATTAAACGGGCTTTTCTAACAGTTTAAAAATATTATTTATTTATTTAAATATTCTTTTTTAAAATAAAAACACTAAAATTGAACCTAAATAAAAAGAGTGATGCCTTAAGTGTCTCGGTTGCTAAATTTAGAGGATGCCAAATTTAATTTTAGGCCAATTAGGAATTAAGAGAAAATTTGCTCGATTTCGAGCCGGTTTGATTCGATTTTGAGCCGACTCAATTCGATTCCGAGCTGACTCGGAATCGAGCCATTTCAAGTCGATCCAACTCGACTCGAAATCAATTTTGATTTCGAGTCGATTTCGAGCAGAGTTCGACTCAAAAATTTTGATTTCGAGCCGAGCTCAAATCGCTCGAACTCGACTCGATATCAGCCCTACGCGTGATAAGAGCAGAGAAGGATAGATTGCAGGTAGAGGAAGAAACCGCAGCGAGATGGAGAGAAGCCGGGAGGGAAGAAAGAAGAAACCGGTCGGTTAGGGGGAAGGGCCCACCAGACCGAGAGGTTTATAGAAGGAGGGGGGAAGACGAGGTGGAGGCCACGAGAGAGGAAGAGGAGCGGTCAGAAAAACAATAGACCGCGCGGGAAGCCGCAGGACCAAACCGCCCGGTTAAAAAGGAGAGCCAGGCGGAAGACCAAGTCGCCCGGTCAAGAAGAGAAATCGAGCGGATAGGGAAGTCGAGCGGTCAGAAAACAGGCCAGCCAACCTCCCTCTGATACCATGTAGAAAACAAAGGACGAACCTTGTATATACTTCTTTTGTATATCAAATACAAGAGAGAATACAAATATATAGGAGAAGAGAGGAAGGAAGAATGATATACAATAGATGTGGGACTAAAGGAGAAGGAAAAAAGGGGCCTATAAATGGGCCTTTACATCATTTATCCTTATGTCTTCTAACAAAATGCATCCTCTACAAGGAAGAAGAGAGCTCTGTCGTTGCTACCCCTTCTCGGGTGTTTTTCCTCGAGCCAGTGATGGAACTTCGTGATGATATGAACGTTTTCTATGTGCCTTTTAAGTTTCTTTGTTTGATTGTTAGTGTTTTCTTAGTATGTTATTGTTATGTATTTATGCTTATATGCATGTGTTTTCACATGAGGGAGAGTATTTGGAACAAAGGTGACACAGAAGATCTTTCCCGATCTCTTACCTTCGTTCTACACGGCCTCTGGGCTTATGTCATATATGGTTTTTGTCTCCCCATTTTTTCCTTCGATTGGTCATGTATTGGGGGACGATTGTTGTTGGTTGTTCTAATCTTAGCGGGTTGCCGCATGGGACCGTGTCGCGCGAGACTGTGTCGTGTAGGACCGCCCTTTTATGGATTATCCCCGACAGATTATGTCGACGATATATCCCAAGTTGCCCGTATGATGATTAGCTCCACATCGTTTGTTCCCTTCCGCATGTTGTGTGTGTAAGTGATATTGGTTAACCTGATTCTAGCAAGTTCACGTCTTGTGTGGGTATTGCGTCATGTGTGGATATGTGTCTTGTGTGGATATGTGTCGTGTGTGGATATGCGTCGTGTGTGGCTATGTCCCCGACTTGATTTCCCAGTTTGGAATTTCCTCAGGTGTCTCGTCTGATATTTTGTCTCACATAACCTACATCTGTAGCCTTTATTTGATGTGTCCAAGCTGGACGTTTCCCTTCTAGCTTGAGGGGGGCTATTGAAGATGTTAGTATTTTAGTATTATTCAAGTCTTTTAGCATTTGTAGGTTTAGTCTCACATCTTGAGTCTAGGATTAAGTGTTGTTTGTAATGCTATATAAAGCCCCTATGTGGATGAATAAAATGCACTCTTTTATTCTCTTTTCTAATCTCCAACATAAACAATAAGTCTAATCGATTTAAATATATATATAATGCAACATACATAGATTATTTAAGCATATAGCACAACTTAAATTAAAATAATAAACAATATTTTCAAAGGTTGCATCAGTCAATATAATGGAAAAAAAAAGCAGATAGGCCAACAACAAAACATATTTTTAAGGAAAACTATCATTTTGCGTTCAAAACCTATAATCCTTTAAAACCTATAGGTCAGTTGACATGTCAAGCGACATTTAAAACACACACACATATTGCATAAGTAACCTTATAACAAAGAGCATCCTTGCGCCAGCTATGTCGACCCAAACTTTTTAACAGCCCTATGAGTTGGGGAAAAGTATGGGTGGAAAATACCTAATTTATCATGCCATGTGATCGACAAAATTGTGTCCAATTTTTTGTGATTTGAAATATGTGTTAAATTTATGTCATAAGAATACACTGGAAGAACTAAAAACAACATACCTGCATTTGTTTTGCCTTCTCAGGTTCCTTTGTTACTCTCTCTGCAACTGTTAAACCCTCCTGAGATACTTAAACTAATAAGAAACGTAATCACTTAAACAAAAGGCAAAGTGTCAGAAAATAAAGTCTCCTCAGTCAAATCTAGAAAAAGTCTTAATGTGGTTCAAAAACTGTAATTTTAAAACTGCTTTCTAGTAAATCATATTCATTTAAAACTGACTGGAAGCACTTGTATTGGTAAATAAATAGCTTTAGGATATATTTGAAGACAGCTGAAGACTTGAGTATTTCAGAAGCATAAAAAGGAAATAATATGAAAACGTTTTCTGATAGTGTAAAAAAATTCTAATAAGAATGTATAATCTTCAGGTTGCTAACTAAATGTAGGTAAGAAAATGTGCACAATACAGAAAATTTGATAAAGAAAAAACCTTTTCTGGCAATATTAACAGAAATTTGAATGAATACCTTCAACTCATCTGGTGTCATGGCCAAAACAATAGAAGGCTCCAGTTCTCCGTTCAAGACACGTTCAGCTAATTTGTTCTGAAAATCAATAGTATAAGAAAAAATGAATTAATCGGAGAACCATAGGGAATTAATTATATAAGAAAGTTGTCCTCAAAAGGTAATCAGCCATCCTATCAGTAAATCTAAATAATATTGTAGCATGCATGATAGCCGCAACTAACAAATCTTTTGGCACTAGCAACACGTTCAGTCTGCCCAGCACAAACTACTAAACCATGAAAATATAACTTCTAACCAAAGCTGATTAAGAAGCATAAAAGGTGGATTGGAATAGAACACGGTTTCTGTAACACAAAGTGTGAGGCATGAAATTAGCACAAAACTACTGAAGGTGAAAACAAGACTGCACCAGAAAAATCATTACAGAACAATCAAATCATTCTGAAACCCTTAGAATATCATAACTTACGTATTGTTATAGTGGGCGTGCCTTTTCATATTCACGTTACTGTAATTCAAAATCATGTGTACTGCCTTCACCAACATCTACTTGAATTATTACAGATACTATTAATGAACTTCATTAAAATTAGCCATGTCGATATTTCAGTAATAATCAGAATAGTCAGATAAACTGCGGAGAACCTTATTGATGTTCAATTGTATTTCAGGATTATCACAAAATTATGACCCGTTAAATCATTAGACACCAAAAAATAATGCCGGCGCACAGAAAAGAAGGAAAAAAATCGACAAAACCTGATAGCATTGTACAACAATTTTATACGTGTATAACACCAGAGTTGATTCTTGAAGAAACATTATAATAAACATGAATTTTTTGACTCATAAAGATGTGCAATGCCAGTATATAAAATTTAAACATAAATATTATATTTCTGCGCTATCAAGATTTGACTTACACAGCAAAACTTCGCTCTCTTCCCCACACAACTTCCTCACATTCAACATGATTACCTGGATCTAGTTGATCGTGCAATTGCTTATGCAAAAATGACTCAGTTATCAATGGCAATATTTTTAAAGCAATTCAATGGCGAGCAAATCAGGAAAACTTAAGTTTATTACTAATAAATTGCAAATAAATAGAAAGAGGATGTACATGACAGAGTAATTTGTGATGTATGGTAGGCTAGGTGTGTGAGGAGGACTAGATATGCAACCCTAGATGCGATTACGGGCAAATTGAATCTTATCTAGGTCTAGGATAATGTGCATGCAAAGGGTGATCCAACAATAAATTGCGATTAATAATTAAAGCATAAATCCTATGTAGTTATCCCAAGCAGGTAGCAAATAATTTAAAAATCAACCAAATTAGGCTTTCCTTCATTCGGAGGACCGATATCTAAATGTGCAAACGAATAAATTCTACAAAGAGTGGTCAATCAAAAAAATGAATAAACTAGCATAGCAAGACATTCATAATCATATAGGAACAAGTTTGTACAATAATAACACTATACCACTAAACTCATGAGTGAGGAGGTCGTAGCTGAGGACACGAAGATCTGATGACCATAGGAGCGGTGGTGGCTACATTTCTTTTAAGCGTCCGAGCGACAATATTTTGCTTTGTGTTATATTTTGTGCATCTCTCGGAGTCAAGATTTGACTTCATTCTCGTCTCACTCTCATTTGGTGCTCATTATATCATTTATTATCGTCAACGCTTATTTTTGTGTAATTTATAAACATACATTATGTGTATATATGTTTATTGTATATAATTTATAAACATACATTATAAGTATATATGTTTATTGTGTAATTTATAAAAATAAATTATGTATGTAACTGCACATATTTATAAAAAATGTTTAAATATATATGAATAAATTATTTAAATATTAAAAATCCGACATTGTAAAATATCCTCGATATATCCCCTGCAATCAGACATACGACATTTCAAACTCAAACCGACATGAACTCGATATCTGATATCTGTAACCTTTATGGGTTGGTCATGTTAGAACTATTTGAACATTTTTATTTTATTTCTCCTCGTGTATTACTCTATTTATATATAGAGGGCTATATTATTATTCAGGTTATGATATGATTTCACGATTTGGCATGGTATCAGAGCAATCTCATGGTACGCCCTAGCCGCTCGTCCGTCCGTCTCCTCCGCTCGAACCTGCAACCCTGTCAACGGCCTCCCAACTCTCTTCTCTCCCTCCACCGCCGTCAGCAGCACTGACGATGCATTAGTCTGCCGATCAGCCCGTGCCGATCGGATGGCTGCTCCTCCGGCAACCGTCAGATGTTCCCTATTTTTTTTAGAAAAGTTTTGTTTTTTCCTTCTACCTCCAACTAGGGGGATTAAGTAATTGCTCCACTAGATCTCCCTATATCGTTGATCTAGGGATTCTCTCATGAAAAGGGTTCTATCTACTCCTTCAAGCCTCCTTTGACTTCAGCACTCAAGGATCTATTGCTCTAGGATCCCAGATGGTCATATTGGTGGTGTCCAGCATATTTTCCGGCAACGACCTTTTTTCGGCGATCTACTGATGGTTGTTTTTGACATAATCCGAAATTCTTCGGCGTTTCTTGGTTCTTTGATTTCATTATTTCTGACGTGGTTGATTCTTCTGACATATCACAACCCGCTGGATCTACCCGGGTGGGGCAATATCAAACGACGTCTCAAATTACCACAATTTGTCTTGAAACAACAAATTACTTATCCTGGTCTCGATATATTGCCTTGGCCCTTAAGAGTCGTCGTTTGTTTGGTTATGTTAACGGGACTATTAAGGAGCCAGAGAAGATTGCATCTACGTGGGCACAATGAGAATCAGAGAACTCTTTGGTTATGTCATGGTTGATTAATTTCATGCAAGAGGCTATTGCACGGAATTACCTATTCTTGGATACCGCTGCGAATATTTGGAGTCGTGACGAATCTACATATTCCCAGAAAGAAAGCAGTGCTCAGATCTTTCAGATAGGAAGGAATATCTTTCTCCTTCAACAGGGTGATCGACCACCGTCCGCCTATTATTTGGAGTACACTCAACTATATCGTGAGTATGATCATTTTACCTCCCTCGACCTTGTCTGCACTGTTGATGTAATCCTTGTTTGTGCTCATGAGATCCTTATTTGGAGTACACTCAACTATATTATTCAGATTCTTGGCTGCATTACAGTCCTTTGTTATCAGAGACCTGTAGTATTGTCCAGCAGGAATATGCATGTCGTCAGTCTTGGAGTTCAGAGGTTCTCTCTAGTGGTTCTGTTCATGCTGCTTCTCATTCTGGAGGCACCAATCCTCGAGGCTTTAAACTCAGGCCCACGGGCAACGACCACTTGATGCATGATTACTGCGGTCGGAGTCGGCATATTCACGACACTTGCTTCAAATTACATGGGCTCCCTCCATCGAGAGGTGGAAATGTGGAATGGCACATCGTGGGATCTGTGGTGGACGTGGTCGTGGCCACACCAATTTCACCTCCTTGCTCTTCTCACCTGACTGAGTTCATTGATGATAGTACCTCAAGTGGCCAGATCTCTGAGCCTATGTCTCTACCTAGAGACATTTTCTACTGATTAGATGATGACCCTTTGTCGCATGGTGCAGGGGTTATCCTCGGAGCCCACTTCTGGTCTATCCTCGACCTTTGCTCATTCAGGTACTTCAAGTGCTCACTATGTTGTTGTACCGAGTGCAACTCATTGTATCGTTGATTTTGGAATCACAAATCATATGACTGGGTCATCGTCAGGTTTTGTTTCATATTCATCATTGTCTGGCAGAGACAAGGTAAGCATTGCTGAAGGAACTCTTTCCTCTATTGGAGGAAAAGGCTCTATCAATTGCTCTTCTCTTACTTTGGCTTTTGCCCTTCATGTCCCTTCTTTTACTCAGAACCTCTTATATGTTAGTCATATTACAAACTTAATGAACTGCTCCGTCATTTTCTTTCCTTCCTATTGTGTCTTCCAGGACCTGCAGATGAAGAAGGTGAACGACTCTGGTAGGATGCGTGATGGATTGTATGTGTTTGATGTTGTTGTTCCTCATGCCTTTCATGCTCATCAGCTTTTTCAGTTGGCTACATGGCATCGTCGCTTGGGTCATCCCTTTATTACTACCATGCAATCATTATTTCCCAGTTTTTTATCTTCTATTTTAAAAACTTTTATGTATGATGTTTGTGAACTTGCTAAACATAAGTGTGTCTCTTTCAATCACGTGTCTAAGCCTTATGTTGTACATTTTCGTAATATTCATAGTGACGTGCGGGGCCCTTGACTTGTTGCTTCGATCTCTAGTTATCATTGGTTTGTTACTTTCATTAATTGTTTTTCTCGCACTGCGTGAGTTTATTTGATGCATAGTAAAAGTGAACTGCTCTCTCTTTTCAAAAATTCCATAAAATAATTTCTAATCAATTTAGTACAACCATTTAAATTCTTCGTAATGATAATGGTCGTGAATAAATGGATACCAAATTTGAAAACTATTTGAATGATCATGACATCGTTCATCAACTCACTTGTGAACATTCTCCTGCACAAAATGGTATTACTGAATGAAAAAATCATCATCTTCTTGAAGTGGAACGATGCTTGTTATTTACGATGTCTTCCAAAATACTATTGTGATGATGCCCTTCTTACCGCGACTTACCTCATCAATCGTGTGTCGTCCCATCATCTGGACAATTGCACTCCTCTTTATACCTGAGGTATCCCTCCTACTACTCGTATACCCGTGTGTTTGGATGTTTATGTTTTGTTCACATTCATAACATTACTCGAACAGAACTTGATCCTCGTGTCCTTCGTTGTGTGTTCATTGGTTATTCCCCTACACAGAAAGGGTACAAATGTTATCCCCCTCCTAGCAGAAAAATATTGGTCTCTATGGATGTCACTTTTCATGAAAGTATCTCTTATTATGAGTCCTCACTTCAGGGGGAGTCTTCATACTTGGAAGTGAGTGCTCCTACTTTTCATCTTCTTATTCCTCCTCTATACGTTACCACTCAGGCGGAAAGTGAGAATATTCCCAAAGATATCCCCAAAGAAAAAGAGTTGCAAGTGTACACTCAGAGAAACAAAAATCAAACACTCAATGCATCCCATAATACCAGAGCCGCCACGGGATTCGTCTAAAGCATCCCTGGAGTTACCTATTGCCCTCTGAAAAGGTATACGCTCATCTACTCAACATCCTTTATTTAATTGTGTCATATGCCTCTTTAACCTCTTCCCAAAAAGCCTTTGCCGCTTCTCTTTCTTCCGTTTTTGTTCCCGGTACATGGCAGGAGGCACTAGTCACCCAAAATAGGCAAAGGCGATGATGGAGGAAATATAGACTCTAAAAAAGAACCATACATGGTACCGGGTCGATCTCCCTCCTGGCAAGAGGACGGTTGGTTGTCAATGGTTTTTACAATAAAGCAGAACTCTGAAGGTATTGTGGAGAGATTCAAGGCACGATTGGTGGCAAGAGGCTACACCCAAACTCATGTTATTGACTACCAAGAAACATATGCTCCCATGACAAAAATGAATACGATATGGGTCATACTATCCTGTGTCGCATGTAAAGGATGAGACCTTCAACAACTAGATGTAAAGAATGTTTTCTTTCACGACAAGTTGGAAAAGGAAATCCATATGTCGATGCCTCCAAGTCTTGTTCCTATCAGATCTGAAGGGAAAGTGTATAAATTGAAGAAAGATCTATATGGGTTAAAATAATCTCGGAGAGCTTGGTTTGGGAGACTTCACAAAGTCAAGATCTCATTAGGCTATACTCAAAGTCATGTCGATCACACTCTATTTATCAGAAAGAAAGAGATGAAGGTGGCTCTCGTAATTGTATGTGTTGATGATATGCTTATTACAGGTGATGACATGGAAGAGATTTGTGCCCTGAAACTCAAACTTGCTAGTGAATTTGAAGTGAAAGACTTGAGTAAGTTGAAATGTTTTTTAGGGATTGAGATAGCAAGATCAAAATATGGTATTCATATTTCACAGCGGAAGTATGTCCTTGATTTATTAAAACAGACAAAAATCAGTGGTTGCAAGCCTCCTGATATTCCTATAGAAGTGAACCACAAACATGGACGTGATGATGGGGAGTTAGTGGAAGATATTTTTGGTTATCAGAAGCTGGTAAGTAAACTGATCTACTTATCTCATATCCGTCTTGACATTGATATGCAGTAGGAGTGTGAAGTCAATACATGCATTCCCCTAAGGTCAGACATCTTGATGTTGTGCACAGAATTTTGAGGTATTTGAAGACCTCACTTGGTAGGGGAATTTATTCTCTCCTATTGATCACTTAAAAATTAAAATATATACTGATGCGGAACTGGGCTGGATCAGTTGATGATAGGAGATCTACTACAAGATATTATTCTTTTGTTGGGGCTAATCTGATCACTTGAACAAGCAAGAAACATGTGTTATATTATACTTTATGTTTTATGTTTTAATTATGTATTGTATTCACCTCTATATATAGAGGGTTTCTTGTAATAGCAAACTATCCCGTCATTTTTACCCGGTTCAACATGGTATCAGAGGCAACAGTGTTTCGCGTGCCCTAGCCTCCGCCTGCTGTGTCGTTCGCCCGACCCCGCTCGATCCCGCTCACCTTCTCCTCGTGATTCGCCCACTCCCACTCCCGCTGGCTCCTGCTCCCGCTCGATCCCGTTCGCCCGCTCCTGCTCGATCCCTTCCGCAGCTTCTTCTTCTCCTTCTTCTTCTTCTTCTCCTTCTTCTTCTTCTTCTTCCAGCCGGTCTCCAACTCTTCTTCTTCTTCCAGCCGGGTCTCCAACCCACCATCCGGCGTCGGTATGCTTAAGCCGTGAGAGCCCTATTTTTTATTCGGCGCCGTTTTTTCTTGCTTTGGGTGTTCTAATGGAGTGGATCTCTCTGTTTTCCTCTCCGGTTTTTTGATGCCCTAATCCTGGGTTGTCTCTGGATTTCTATTCCTGAGTCATCATGTCTGGAGATGCTGAATCTCCCGCTCCCTCTTCTGGGGTTGCTCCCTCTTCCGGTGCCTCCACTCCGACGGTCCTCTTCCGTGGCACTAATGATCATAATACACTCCAAATCACTACCATACATCTTGACGACTCCAATTATCTCTCGTGGTCTCGCTATATCACTTTGGCACTCAAAAGTCGGCGTCTCTTTGGCTATGTCACTGGCAAAATGAAGGAGCCTGACATCAATTCGTCTGAATGGCCGCAGTGGGAGTCGGAGAACTCCGTGGTCATGTCCTGAGCTTACTAACTCGATGAAGGAGTCCATTGCCTGGAACTACCTATTCCTCGACAACGCTGCCGATACTTGGCGCCGCGCAGAGTCTACCTACTCTCGCCGCATCAATGCTGCTCAGATTTTTCAGTTGCGCCGGAAGATCTCGTTACTTCGGCAGGGTGACCGTCCGCCGTCTGCATACTACTTGGAGTTCACACAGCTATATCAGGAATATGATCACTTTGATCATCTTACCTTTGTGAGCCCTATTGATGAGGCAATGGTTCGGGCCCGGGATCACCGCAATTGTATATTTGAGTTTCTTCATGTACTGCATCGCGACTTCGATCAGATCAGTGTTCAGATTTTGGGCCGACTGCAGATACCATCCCTTCATGAGGTCTACAGTATTGTGCAGCAGGAATACGATCGTCGTCTGACTCTTCTTCCAGACCCGATGCATGAGGGGTTAGCTTTGGCGGTTACTGCCCCCTCTCTTCTTGGTACTCGTCCATCTCGGGATTCCAGATTGAAGAGCTCTGATAAGGATCATCTGTTATGTGATTATTGTGGCAAGAATCGTCACACTCGGGATACCTGCTTCCGGCTTCATGGGTTTCCTAACCCCAAAGGGGGTGCTCCGCCTCGTGGAGGTCGTGGTTCTAGGCGCTCCTCTGATCATCATGCTGCCCCACGTTCTGCTCATCTTACTGATGCTTCTGTCGCGGTCCCTCCTGGTTATTCCAGTTTTGATGGCTCGGCCCCTCCTGGTGCTCTCACGCAGGAATGACCTACAGACCTTCAGTTTACAGCGGATGAAATGTTGGCACTTCGACGCATGATGCAGGGCCTTTCTACAGAGCCTTCTGCCTCTTCCTCCTACGCTCACATGGGTCTCCCAGGTGCTCACTCTGCTGCTTCTCATCCTTCTACCCAGTGGATTATTGACTCTGGGGCCACAGATCATATGACTGGGTCATCTACAGGTTTTATATCCTATACTCCTCTCTCTGGCCGTGATAAGGTGAGCATTGTCGATGGTTCCCTTTCCTCCATTGTCGGCAAGGGTTCCATCTCCTGCTCCTCCCTCACCTTATATTTTGTCCTCCATGTTCCTAATTTTACTCGTAATCTTCTTTATATTAGTCATCTAACTAACTTCATGCACTGCTCTGTGACATTTCTTCCGTCTTCTTGTGTTTTTCAGGACCTGACGACGGGGAAGGTGATTGACTTTGGTAGCATAGTAAATGGACTCTATGTGCTCAACTCTGGCCAGGCTACGTCTCCTCTGGCTCTCCATTCCAGCACTGTCCATCCTTTGTACTCCTGGCATTGTCGTCTGGGACACCCTTCTGTTTCTGTTATGAAATTGTTATTTTCTGCTATGTCTACTGTTGTCTTTGACTCTTTTGTCTGTGATGTATGTAACTTAAACAAACATCATCGTACTTCGTTTACGCATGTTTCATTGTCAAGTTCTATTCCTTTTGTTGTTATTCATACTGATATCTGGGGTCTCTACCCGACATCTTCTATTTTTGGATGTGTGTGGTTTGTTACTTTTATTGATTGCTTCTCTCGTACTACATGGTTGTATTTGATGCGTAACAAAAATGATGTTTCTTCGATTTTTCGACGATTTCATTGCATGATATTCACTCAATTTCACTCTGAAATTAAAATTCTTTGTAGTGATAATGGTCGCGAATACATCGATTCGCAGTTTGAACAATATCTTGCTGATCGTGGTATCCTCCACAAGACTACTTGCGCGTATTCTCTCACACAAAATGGCGTGCCTGAGCGGAAGAATCGTCATCTCCTGAAAGTCGCTCATTGTCTTTTGTCCACTATGCATCTTCCAAAATTCTACTGGGGTGATATCGTTCTTACTGCGACATACCTCATCAATCGTATGCTCACTCGTATCCTTGGGAATGCTACACCCCTTGACACTCTTCAGGTGCCCCCTTCTTGGCTTCCCATTAGGGTGTTTGGATGTGTTTGCTTCGTTCATATCCACCACCCCCGTCCTTCCAAACTCGATCTTCGGGCACTAAAATGTGTCTTCATTGGCCACTCTCCAACGCAAAAGGGGTATAAATATTTCCACCCTCCTACCAAGAGAGTATTTGTCACTATGGAAGTTACGCTTCGTGAATCCGAGACATATTATCCTGTCTCGGATGCCTCTCCCTCGCATACTCCCATTTCTCTTCCCTCGGTTCCTCTGCCCATACCACCACAGTATTCCTCACTTCAGGGGGAGCCTCTATCTCTACCAGTGGAAGTGAGTCCTCTCTCGTACCCCCTCTACCAGTGGGAGAGAGCTCTACTCTCGTGGCTCCTCTACCAGTGGACATACGTCCTCCTCCTGGGCCTCCTCATCCAAGCTTGCAGGTTTATACCCGGCGTACAGAACAGACGAGCACGCAAGATCCGACTATGCTACCAGGTAAGTTAGTGGAACCTGACTCAGGGCCTTCTGATCAACCGATCTCCCTCAGTAAAGGTATCCGGACTTGCACTCGTCGTCCTTTATCACATTATATATCGTATGATTCTCTTTTTACTACCTACAAGGCCTTTGTTTCTTCCCTTGTTGTTTCTTCCATACCTGAATCATGGCAGCAGGCTCTGGAGGTCCCTATGTGGCGTGAGGCGATGGTTGAGGAAATGAATGTTCTTGAGAAAAACCATACATGGGATTTGGTTCCCCTTCCCTATGGAAAGAAGACGGTTGGGTGTAAACGGATGTTCACTGTGAAACAGAACTCGCAAGGGATTGTTGAAAGATGCAAGGCTAGGTTGGTGGCAAGGGGTTATACGAGAACCCTTGGTATTGACTATCTGGAGACGTTTGCCCCGGTGGCAAAGATGAATACTATCAGGGTCTTGTTATCTTGTGCTTCTTGCAAAGGCTGGGAGCTCTTGCAACTTGATGTGAAAAATGTCTTCCTCCACGGTGATCTATAGATGAGGAGGTTTACATGTTCATTCCTCCGGGCCTCATTCCTACAGGTGCTGCAGGGAAAGTCTGCAGATTGAGAAAGTATTTATAGGGGCTGAAGCAGTCTCCAAGAGTGTGGTTTGGGCGGTTTCTCAAGGTCATGCTATCTTTTGGTTTCCATCAAAGCAATGTCGGTCATACTCTGTTTATTAAACGAAGGATTGGAAAACTTACTGCACTTATTGTGTATGTTGATGATATTGTCATAACAAGAGATGATATCGAAGAAATCCAGAGGTTGAAACAGAAATTGGCTAGAGAATTTGAGGTCAAAGAACTGGGTAAACTCAGGTATTTCTTGGGTATTGAAGTTGCTCGATCCAGGCAGGGGATTTTCATCTCCAAGCGTAAATACACTTTATATCTCCTTGAGAAGGTGGGGATGAGTGAATGTAGACCAGCTGACAACCCGATTGAAGCAAACCACCGATTGGGGCGCGATGATGGAGAGGAAATTGTTGATATCTCTGAGTACCAAAGATTAGTGGGGAGATTGATATACATGTCTCACACTCATCCAGATATTTCCTATGTGGTGGGTGTCGTTAGCCAGTTCATGCATGCTCCTAAAACTCATCATGTCGATGTTGCTCACAGAATCCTCTGGTACCTCAAGTCTGCACCAGGAAGGAGTATCCTGTTTGCTCCCAATACCGGTATAAATATTGAATTCTATACTGACGCTGATTGGGTCGGATCTGTTGATGATAGGCGATCAACCTCAGGATATTGTACCCTAGTTGGGGGTAATCTTGTTACTTGGAGGAGTAAGAAGCAACAAGTTGTGGCAAGATCTAGTGCTGAGGCAGAATTTAGAGTTATGGCTCACGGGGTTCGTGAAGGGTTATGGCTTCGATCTGTGATGAGTGACCTTGGTCTTATTGAAGCAGGACTCATCTGGCTGTATTGTGATAATAAGTCAGCCATCAGTATTGAGCACAACCTTGTGCAACATGACCGGACTAAACACATCGAGGTGGATCGACACTTTATCAAGGAGAACATTAAGAGAGGAATCATATGCACACCTTTTGTGCCCTACGACAGGCAACTAGCTGACATTCTCACCAAAGGATTGAGTGGGAACGTATTTAGCAAAATTGTGGACAAGTTGGGCATGGTTAACATCACACGCCCAACTTGAGGGGGAGTGTTAGATTATACTTTATGTTTTATGTTTTAATTATGTATTGTATTCACCTCTATATATAAAGGGTTTCTTGTAATAGCAAATTATCCCGTCATTTTTTACCCGATTCAACATGTAGTGGCTCACTATAGTGTGGAAGTTGAGTTTAGATCTATGGATCATGATATATGCGAGGGGATGTGGTTTTGTTTCCTCTTCAATAATCTTGGTTTATTGGAAACCGGCCCCTTATATTTGTATTGTGACAACAAGACTGCAATCAGCATTGCTCAGAACTCTGTCCACCATGACCGCACCAAGTACGTTGAAATTGACTGACACTTCATTAAAGAAAATATTACGAAAGAGATTGTATGTACCCATTTCGTTCACTCGGAGGGGCAACTTGCAGATTTTATCACAAAGGCATTGAGCGAAAAAACATTTGTGTCTATTATTAGTAAGTGGGTCACAAAAAACATTACATGCCCAACTTGAGGGAAAGTGTTAGAACTATTTGAATATTTTTATTTTATTTCTCATTTTGTATTGCTCTCTCTATATATGGAGGGCTATATTATTATTCAAGTTATGATACGAGTTCACGTCTTGACGGGATAAAATGGGGAAAGACATAGAAAAGATTGTTTTAAGGTTTGCGTGGATTGGAAGGGGTTGGCTTTGGAGGGAGAGGGGCTAGAACGTGTGGCTGCTGCAGGAAGGGAAAAAAGGCATGGATGCAGATTTAATTGGGATCCGCTATAGTATTTAGGGGTGCAGTAGAGATCAACTGTAGTAGAAATGGCTGGGAGAGTTTGACTGAATGTTGGTGAGGGTATAGAGGGATGTGGCTGCAGTTTTAACTTGGAATTGGCTGCCGTTTTTTTAATAGGGGCAACATTTCTGTTCGGATGGAATGGAGAACCAACTGAGATGGACAATTGATGGTGGCGAATGAAAAGATGGTTGGTGGGCAGTGAAGATTAAGGGTTTCTATAGGGAAGTTCGGCTGCGGTAAACTAGGGCAAGGATGACTGAATACAAAGAGACACAAAGGAAAATACAAAGAATATTACTGAGGAGTCGTCACCTAATGCCTCACGGAGTCAGCACCGTGAGAAAACTGCCGGATTTCGGGAAGAATGTCTCCTAAATCTGCAATGCCCCATGATGGTTGTCCTACCTATTATTATAATAAAACATGACTTTGATCAATCATCTTTGGTAGCTATGATTGGCAATACGCGAAGGTTGTCCGATCACACTAAATAAAACACTACAAAATAAAACAAATACATGAAAATATCACTGTTGTGGACATCGGCCGACATGCATGACATGAAGGTTGGGGAAGTAAAACGCAATGAAACCGTATTTTTTGTTCGTGGTGTTTTGAAAAAAACGGACCGATTTTAACCGATATATCAGTCCCAAAAAACGGGCATATAGCCCGTTTTTTTTTTATAATCGTCGACCTGCGGGATTTAATTCCCTCGACCCCCCCCCCCCCCCGCGCGATTCATTTCACTCCTGCCCTAGCTCTCCCTCGCGCACTCCGCTAGTGCTCTCCCCCGCGCTCTCCGCCGGTGCTCTCCCTCTCTCGCGCACTCTTGGCACTCTAGCTCTCTGGTTCTTCTTCTCCCTGCTCACCGGTGCTCTCACGCTAGTTGTTCTCTGGCGCTCTCGACACTCTAGCTCTCTGATTCTCTTCTCCCTGCATGACTAGTGCTCTCACTCTGGTTATTTTTTCTCGCGCTCTCGGCACTCTACCTCGTTGGTGCTCTCACTCTGGTTGTTCTCTCTTCTCTCTGGTGCTCTCAATCTCGCAGGCTCTTGTTTATCTGTTGTTGCTTTTGATCTCGACAATCTCTCGGCTGGTGCATTCTTCTCCCTACCTCCCCCTCTCATTCTCTCGCTCTGCATTTTTAGTTTTCTCTTGCTTTGTTGGTTGGCTTGCTGGTTGTGATTGTCATGTTGGTTGTTGAAGCCCTAATGTCCTGCTGGTTGTTGTTATATTGTCTTGCTCCCTGCTGCCTTATAGGTCAGTTGTCCTGCTGCCTTGCTCCTTACTGCATTTATTGGTCGGTTGCCCTACTGTCTTGCTCCTTGTTGCTTTATTGGCCGACTTTCTTGTTGGTTGTGTAGCATGGTGGTTGTCTTGCTGGTTGTTGCCTTGTGCCTTTTGATAAATAAAATGTTGGATGTTTTGTGTCTTTTGATAAAATGTTGGATGTTGTGTCTTTTGATAAAATGTTGAATGTTTTGTTGGATACTTTTAAATTGAATGATACTTGAATGCTTTTGTTCCTTTTGTTGGATACTTTGGAATTGAATGATACCTGAATGTTTTGTTCATTTTGTTGGATCATTTGAATGATGGTTATAACTTTGTATAATACTGAGCATGCAAAATATTGTTGGATAAATAAAATGTTGTATGAATAATATGAAAGATGACTGAAGATCTAATGATCTAATGAAGTTATGAAACTTTTCTGATGTTGATTTTTTTTTCGACTAATATTTTTTCTCGGGATATAGTCATGTAAAATATTTATTCATTTCATCTAACTAATATTACTTTCATTTCTTGTCTTATTAGAATGACTTCTTCTGCTGGATCAAGTGAGGTGTCTGTATCACTGGTACCAACCGGTAGAGATCCGTTCTGGGCATTTGGTGAGAAGTTGGTTGCAAACGACACCAACCAAATCAAATGCAACTACTGCAAGCAGATGGTGAATGGTGAAATTACACGTTTCAAGCATCACTTAGTTAGGTGGAAGGGTTTGAGTCAGCCCTAAACTCAAATTTAGAGAGTAAGAGAGCTAAGAGCGCAATGTTTCAAACAACCTTGAATGAGGTGGTTGTTGGAGGAGTCCATGATGATGAATTAGATGAGACTGTCATACGTAGGAGCACGGGTTTCAATGGTCCAATGGACCAATTTGTTCATTCAGTTGTTGAGTCTAACAAGGCAAAAAATTCTCAACAGAGCATGATAAAGAGCAAGTACAAAAAGAAAGCCAGAGATGATGTTGTCGTGTACATAGGTAGATGGGCATAAGAAAACGGGATCTCGTTTAAATTCATATGTAATTTCTCCTTCCAGCAGGTGACTCATGTCATAGGGCTATGCGGACCTGGGATGAAGATCCCAACATTTTATGAGTTGAGAGACAAAACTTTGCGAGCGTAGGTGGAAACGACGAAGGAGATGTCAGGCACATTCACGCAGACCTGCAGATTGAATAGTTGCACTATCATGACCGATGCATGGATAAATCGGAAGGACAGGAGTGTGATGAACATCATGATACATTGTAGTTTCGGAGTGACATTCTGGCTTTCGAAGAATGTCTCCTCCTTCACGCATGATGGAAAGTTCATCTTTGAATTCCTGGATGAGGCGATTGATAGCTCAGGAGAGGACGGTATCTTGCGGATTATGATGGATATCGCGTCCAATAATATGGTTGTTGTAGTTTATGGCTTTGAAAATGTCTAAGCTTTTTTGGACTAGTTATGCAGCTCACACTATTAACTTATTCTTATAAGATATAGGAAAATTGAAGTCAATAAATAGTGTTATCTACTTGGGCCGACAACTCGCTATCTTCATCTATGATCATATCATCTCTCTCGACATGTTTAGAGAGTCAACAAAGAACTTGGACTCTCATGAGCTTATTCGATCAGGTGTGACTAGATTCGTTACAATGTTTCTATCTTTAGGGAGTATCTCAGAGAAGAAGAATCAATTGAGTGGCATATTCACATCAGCAAAGTAGGCTGCAACAAAGTTGGTCAGTAATGTCGTGGGAAAGCCGGTAAAACTATTACATATTTATTCATTTCATTTAAAATATATGTTTACAACTCATGCTTTTATAGTATTTTCTTACTAATTTATTTTGCATGTGGTAGGCTGCAATGATAGTAATGAGCGCTAGATTTGGGGTGAATGTCGAGCTGGGTGTTGGTATATTCACACAATTTGTGAAGGTATTGAGAAGAGTCGAAGGGGATACACAATCCATATGGTGGTTATATGGGGATATAAAAAAATCTAGGGAAGAGGTTGATGTCATTCTCAATCACCAAAAGAACAAATATCTTTTTATATGTAAGTTGATTGATAACAGATGGAGAAGAAGATGAGCAGCCCTCTGCATCTTGCAGGTTATTACTTAAACCAATATTTTTATTATTCTCGTCGAGTGGAGATTGAACAGCATTCTACTCCTTGCAGGTTATTACTTAAACTCATATTTTTATTATTCTTGTCGAGTGGAGATTAAGTCTAACGGAAGGTTCATGAGTGGTTTTGTTGAGTGTCTCTCAAGGATATATAGGAAAGATCCTTCTACATAGGATCATATCAGTGTTGAACTTGAAGTTTACCGATACCAACAAGAATTATTTGGTAAAGATATGACAAATAAACATCTACAAAATCCCAACTTAAATCCAGGTACATTTTAATATATATATTTTTTATTAACTTTAATAATGTATTATGTATAATTGAATGTGTTGTCATTTTAATTTTCATAGTACATTGGTGGAAGCTTAACGATGTCGATACACCATAGCTTAAAAACAAGATTGCAGATGTCGGATGTCGGATGTCGGATGTCGGATGTCTGGGACACATCGGTTTGGGTTTTTTTGTCGATTTTTTATATATCGGGGATACTTAATATATCGGGTTTAAATATTTAATAAATTATATAAACGAAACCATTACAGACACATATTAGGCGTTGTGAGAGTCTGGTCACTAGGCATGTTAAACGAGGGAGAGGTAAACCAATAAAGACAAAAGATATGTCACAATGACGACAAAGGACCCATATAGCTGACCCCACTATAGTGGGATAAAGGCTTGAGTGTTGTAGTTGTATATATATAATTAAATGTTATTTTTTATACATGTCACAGTACTAACTATTTTACAACTCATTGAACTTTTAAATATTAAAAGTTATATGTAACACTTAGCATATGATATTTTAATGATAGAATATTTATAAACTAGTAATTTTAAGAAACTTGCAACTATATATTAATTTTATGAGATCAAATTTTTAAAATTAAATTTCAAACATACCTAATTATTCATCACTTATAGACTTATCTATAGTTGGTAAATTAGATAAAATATGATCTTCATCGAATGAACCTTCTAGATTTGTCTCGTCCACCTCAGATATTTTTCACTTTCTCTTTCTTTGATAACTAATTGTAACTTCTTTGCTTGTAGTTGTAGCTAGTCTTGGAGGCCTCCTTTCATCATGATCAATGTTGACTATATTGCCAATTTGCGCTCATGTCAACCCCTCTCCAGAAAAAACTTCGTCATCGTCATCTTCATTTTCATCCTCCTCGGGATCAACATTCATCATCCACTCTTGTATCATTACATAATCAATATTCTTAGTTGTCAATGGATCTCGAGATGTCTCTGAATATTTCGACTTCAGCAAAACATTGAACTTTACAAATACTAGATCATTCAATCGTTTATTATCGAGTTTATTCTTATTCTTAGAATGTGTCTACAAAATTTTAAAAAAAATAGCGCATACAATCATATAATAAAATATTTATGTTTAACTAAATAACTAGATTAATGCATACCATCTCGAAAGTGCTCTAATTCCTCTCACAGTTAGAGGATGAAGTAGTCAGACTTGAAATCTTCATAATCATACTTTTAAGCAGTGTTGTGGATATCCTCTGACATGGCCGACATGTCGGCTGACATGAAGGTTTCATGGACAAAACAACACGTTTCTGATATTTTTTTTGCAAAATATCCTTTTAAAATATATCCTTCGATATGTCTACTCTTGACTGATATATTCACCGATATATCGGCCAATATACCATAACTTTTTATCGACTGATTTTTTTCAATTTATTTTAATTAATGTCTATGGTTTAATAGACAATAAACCAAAAATTATTTAATTATTTAGATTGTTTTTTCTCTTCCTCTAACTTTCTTTCTTAATAAAGTTTGTCATCGACTTCAATTAAGCATAGTATTTGAATTATGAACTAAAGATTTCTTATTTTTCATTGTTATCGACAACTTCCAGACAATATGCTTCCTCTTGTTTTATTTCATGCGTTATACCGATATTACTTGTGTAACACAAAATATTTATATCGATTTAATAAATTTAGGAGTTCAATAAATATCAAATTATTAATATATATATATATAATGATTAAATTTATACATAATGACACATCAATAATTAAATATTAAAACCCGATATATGAAATATCTCCGATATATTAAAACGGACATTAAAAACCTAAGACGGCGTGTCCCTGATATCCAACATCTACAATCTTACTTCTCATTCATATCATTTGGTATCAGAGATTTCCGATTTTCCACTGTGAGAAAATCTAAATAACAAGCTTTTCATTTCACAAAATGTTAAGTTGCATGAGTATGACTCCTTATTTATAGGGAGAAGAGAAAGAAGAGGCATATAACAGACGATGTAGGACTAAAAATACAACATGCAAACAGGCAGTTAAAAAATTTCAGTCTGCTACAACTAGGCGGATAGACAGACTGTCTGCTCCACACATGTATCTGTCGGTCTCTACTTCTTAGCTCGTTGTCGTCGATCTCTATCAACAGTCCTCTCCATACAAGTGGATAGCTGTCAAACTTTAGGACATCTGATCCCTTGATCATCATGTCGCAACAGAGCCTCTATCTGCAGCTTCAGCTGCTCCTCAGACTGCAGCCTCTATCTGCAACGACTTCAATCTTCTGTCCGTTAAACCCGCAACAATGGATAAAACAAGCCTTCATATACAATTAAGAAAGAGGCCTAAATGATCCCAGGATAACAAGACCTCTGACTAGTCTGCCAGAGACAGTCCGCAAGACTGCTAGAACCAGTCCGCCAAAGGCAGTCCGCAAGACTGTTGAAACCAGTCCGCCAGAGACAGTTCGCAAGATTGCTGGAACTAGTCTGCCACTATCAATCTGCCAGACCGCTTGGACTAAGTCATCAAACCGTCAAATCTCCAGACCGCCTGGACCAAGCCGCCAGTCTGCCAAACTCACAAAATCTAACACTCCCCCTCAAGCTGGAGCATATATGTCAACCATGTCCAGCTTGTCACAGAGATCTGAAAGAGAAGCGGACACTGGTTTTATAAAGACGTCTGCAAGCTCTTTGTAAGAAGTGATGAAAGGAGTACAGATTTGATTCTTCAAAATTTTTTCTCTGACGAAGTGGCAGTCAACTTCAATGTGTTTTGTTCTCTCATGAAAAACTTGATTCTTTGATATATGTATAACAGCCTGGTTATCACAAAACATCGGCACACAACCATTTCAACTCGCAAGCAGTCGTTGTCATGCTTCGGTACTCAGCTTCAGCACTTGATCGTGACACAACAGACTGTTTTTTGTTTTTTCAACTGACAAGATTTCCTCCTACAAAGGTGCAAAAATCAGAAGTACACTTTTTATCTTCTTTTTTGTCAGCATAGTTAACATCAGAATATGCTTCAACCTTCGGATGGTTATGTTTCGAAACAATAACCCCTTCCCTGAAGACCTTTTCACATACTCTGGAATTTTTAAGGCGGAACGAAGATGACATTCTCTGGGAGCTTGCATAAACTAACTGACCTTCCCTACTGTATAACAAATATCAAGTTTGGTAACAGTCAGATAAATTAGTTTTTCCACTAGTCGTCTGTACATAGTACTATCTAAAAGTAGTGAATCATCCGTCCAACTTTTGTCATCACCAACGGTCATAGGACAACGAACAGGTTTTGCTCCAAGAAGACCAGTTTCTTTCAAAAGATCTAACGCATACTTCCGTTGTGAGAGCACTACAGAGTTGTGTTTTCACAGGATTTCTATTCTCATGAAGTACTTAGGAGAGCTAATATGCTTTGTAACAAAAAGTTGTTGAAGGTGTCTCTTTACTAGATCAATTCCTTCTTTACCATCACCAGCAAGGAGAACATCATTCACATACACAGCAAGAACCACAAGCCCTTTAGTAGTCTTGCAAATAAAAAGAGAGTGATCAGCAGAACTTTGACTAAAGCCAACAAGAGAGACAACCTTGCTAAACTTGTCGAACCAGGCTCACGGGCTTTGCTTTAGACCATAAATTGTCTTCTGTAACTTGCATACATGAGACTCCCCCAGAGCAACATACTCAGGAGATCGCTTCATGTAAACTACCTCTTATAGACCATCATACAGGAAGACATTTTTCACATCTAACAAACACATCTTCCAACCTTTGTTAATCGCAACAAAGAAAAGAACATGTATAGTGCTGATGCGAGCAACTACGGAGAAGGTATCAAAGAATTTCACATCATATGTTTGAGTAAAACCTTTGGCAACAACCCTAGCCTTATAGTGGTCAATAGTGTCATCTGGATGAAACTTGATGATAAAGACCACCGGCAGCCAACCACATCCACACCTAGATGAGTAGGGACAAGAGTCCAAGTACCTCTTTCGGTTAAAGTCTTCATCTCTTCATCCATTACCGTTTTCCAATGTGGAACAGCAAGAGCCTCCTGATAGTTAACCGGGTCAACATTTGTCGAGAGAGCAAGAGAAAATCTCCTTCCATATAGGGATAGACGAGCATAAGACACAACATCAAGAATAAAGTGTCTCGTTCAAGTCTTAACCCCTTCCGTAGAGCAATAGGAAGGTCAAGATCCGACTTGTATTCGGTAGTAGATTCATCCGTCGGAGAGATTACTGGCCCAGGAACTGTCAGCAACGGCTCCAAAGGTAGGGGAGAATCAAAAGACAGAGGCGGAGATAGAGTAACTGGTATGGGAAGAGGAGATAGAGGCGCAGAAGGCAGAATAGACGCAGATGAAAGTACAGAAATAATAGGAAGAGATGGTGAAATATCAGATGGTGAAAGAGTAGAAGCTCGAGAAAAATAAGGCATATCTTCAAAGAAAGTAATATCAGCAGAAACATACTGTTTCCTGAGCAGAGGATCAAAGCACTGATATCCCTTTTGGGTCAGACAATAGCCCAGAAAGATGCACTTTACCGAGCGAGGTGAAATTTTGTCACGATCAAAAGAAGGAGAATGCACAAATGCTATGCAGCCAAAAACACGAAGAGGTAAAGAAAAAGGGTTGAACTCTTAAATGTAAAATGGAGAATGGGGTATCACCCTTAATAACCGATGAGGGAATACGGTTGATGAGATAGCAAAAATGAAGCACAACATGTCCCCAATACGATCGGGTAACATTCATTTGTGTGAGAAGGGTGCGAGTAACGTCCAGGAGATATCGATTTTGCGCTCAGCAACCCCATTTTGAGATGTGTAGGGACAACTAGTTTGATGAACTATGCCCCGATGCATCCAAAAATCGGAAAATTATTGACTAAGATATTCTTGAGCATTATCAGTTTGAAGCACTTTAAGAGAAACATCAAATTGAGTTTATATCTCATTATAAAATGCAGTGAACACAGAATAAAGTTCAGAACATTTTTTTTAAGAGATATAGCCAAGTACATCGAAAGAAATCATCAACAAATGTAACAAAATATGAACTTCTACCAACAGACCTAACAGGAGCAGGACCCCAAATATCTGAATGAACAAGTTCAAAAGGATGAGAAGAATTAACGTACTTGTCTTGCTGGAAAGGAAGAACGATGATGTTTGTCAAGTTGACAGACCTCACAGTGCAAAGAGGAGTCCTCCTGAGGCAAATCCGATAGGAGTTAGTAAATGAGACGAGCAGGAGAATGACCAAGGCGAAGATGTCATTGCAGAAGAGAAGTGGAAAAGACAGTGACATTGTCGAGGAAGAAAAGCTCATTGCTTTCAGTCACAGTAGCAATATTCTCATTGGAGTGTGGATCCTGAAAAAACAAGTAGTAGATGTAAAGGTAACCGTGCAGTTTATTTGTTTACAGAGAGTAGAAACAGAGAGTAAATTGCACAGGAAAGATGAGACATAAAGTGTGTCCTCAAGCCACAAAGTCGTAGTGACACAGACTGTACCAGTCTCGCATAAAGGAGATGGATTATCATCCGCAACAAAAACCGGAGGAGACCGGTTATGCTCGTCCAAGCAATAGAATAAAGCAGGACCACCTGTCATGTGATTAGTAGCTCCTGAATCAATTAATCATTTACCCTGAGTGACTACATTAGCACTGGCAGAAGAAGAGGCAGGGGACGTGGACTTCTTTGTGTTGTCACCCGCAGACGGACAAAGATGAGGATATTTAGTCCAGCAACGATCAACAAGATGGCCCGTCTTGCCACAATGAGAGCGGACATGACGAGACACACTACGCCCATCAGAATGACCTTCATGGCCACTAGAATTACCAGGGCGAACTTGATGAGCAAAGGTGTCAGGATGAGGTGAGGAGGCAAGCAGAGGGCGTTGAAGAAGAGTGCTAGCAGCTGCAATACGGGCAGCAGTAGCAGCAAGAGTGGGAGAATCAGTGTTGAAGCCAGGAAATTCCTAACCTCAGAAATCGGATCAAAGCTGCCTAAGGTTACTGGTTCAGAAGCTAGATCGGACGGCTAGGGTGGCCAGAAAGAAGGAACAGGACAAACAGGACCCCAGATGTTGCGGCAGGAAGGACCCACCACGTACCCGGATGCTCGAAAGGAGCAACCCCTTCTCAACCAAGAATGGTCGAACTAGATACGAGAGAGGCTATCTGGCAAGGTCGCAAAGTCGCGAGTTGCTCTAAGGAAAAGGAATCCGAAGAATTGGCCAATATCTTGAAACGCGCGAGTATCCTGCTCCGGATTTTCGGTCCCCTCTCTCGTACCCCTGGGGTCCTATTTATAGGCCAAGGCAAAGGGAGGGGGGTCTTATTTATACCCCACCCCCTGGCGACCAGGCGACTTCCAGAAGAGCTCGCACGGGCTGGGCGAGTATCTCGCCTAGTCGCCTACTTGGCGAGTATGCGAGGGGAGCTCGCCTATACTCGCCAGGCCTTCCGCGATCTTGAATGTTGACTTTGACTCCCGTGGTGACTTGTTGACCTTGACTCCTACTGACTTGGCTGTGGTAGGACCCGCTCTCGACGAATACGGGTTGTACACAATCCCCGCTCTTTCGGAGCGACATCGGAGCTCAGAAAGAAACATCCAACACTTATTCGGCGAGCTATACTGCCGAATTTCTGGGTTGCTCGCCCTTTTTTGGCCATCGGCCGATCTCTATAAATAGGGGGGGCCTAGTTCTATAGCCGGTTCTTCATAACTCGCGCATAATGTCGAACGCCGAGAAGATTCTTCGTGACAGTCTTGCTGCGTTGACGAGCGCCATTGGAGTCGCCAAACCAAAGCGACCGCGCGAAGAGGATGTCGCCGCCGACTCACCTCCCCTCAAGAGGAAAAAGGTAAAGAAGTCCAAGAATAAACCCGCTTCGGGCGATGATTCCTCGCGGCCTCCCCTTTCTCGCCCTGCACCCTCCACCAGTAACCCTGTGCTCTCTACCAGCACGCAGCAGCTGCTTAGCGACTTGGGACTCGACGACATTCTCAATGTCGTCGTCTCTGATGCGAGTCTCCTCGACTCGCTCAACATCCCCGAGCTCGCCACTTCCACGGCCCCGGAATTCGCCTCTACCTCGGCGTCTCAGCAGGTGGAAGTCGTCGACCTGCGAGGTTGTCTTTTTGCTTAGACGATTTCCCATTCTGACGGTTCTTTCTATTGCTTGCTAACTGGGTCGTGATACTCGCAGATTCTCCCACGGAAGGTTTGGGCGCGGCTTTGAATGTCGCCCCGTTGAGTTCCGTGTCGCTTGTCGCCCTTCCCGCCGGGAGGCAAGTGAAGACCGTGCACACAGTGCGGATAAATATCGGTTCCAAAAAGACGGTCGAGGCCTCAGTTCCCTCTGCGAGCAAGGAACCGTCGTCGAAGAATCCTTCACTGGGAAAGACACTGGCGAGCAAGGGTCTCCCGACGAGCTCTGAGTTGCCTGCGAGAAGTTCGGCCCTGCCTGCCGCGAGTTCTGCGCTACCCCCGGCGAGGTCTTCTCTATTTGAGGCGAGCTCCTCTTTACCCCCGCCGCCGCCGCGTACCAACATCGCCACCATCCAGTCAGTGACCGCACCCTTGCCGCCGCCGCCGCCTGTGATCGCGCCTCCTCAAGTTACCACGACGCGACTTCCTCCGCCTCCTCCGCTGAAGAATCCTCCGCCACCGGCGAGTTCGTCGCTCCCTCCGCCTTCTACATCACATCCCGCGGGTGTGAAGCCGGTCAAGCCGCGGCCGAGCTACTTCCCGTCAAGGAACGTGGACCTTGGACAAGGGGGGCGCGGGCGAGGCAAGGCAGCCGAGCTCGCCGGCGGGTCATCGCCAAGCCGGCGAGATGAGCCAGTGCGCGGATCCCCCTCTCGGCGATCTAGATCTCCTCGCCGATCTAGGTCCCCTCGCAGCGGTATGTATTGCTATTGATGTACACTTGGCGGTTGTATATCTTTGTCTAATTCCGGCGGCTTTTGTTTGATGCCAGATCGGCCGGCGACTCCAGGGGCGGCCTTCATCGACGCCATGGGTCTACCGGGCATGGAATATCGACGTGCGGCTGCTCACGCCTACATAGAGTTGGAGAGCAAGTTTGACCAGCTGGCGATCTGCGAGCCTCATCGCCAAATATCATCGTTGGAAGTGCGGATGGCGAAAATGGAGGAGCTCAAGAGTACGCTGGAGAGCTATGAATCCAGCTTCCACATGGTAAGGGAGAACGATCGTCAGCTGGCGATTAACAATCATCGCCTCCAGCTCGTTCTTGAAGAGGTCGTCGGCATGCGGGCGAGTATGGGCTCTGTTGGCAGGTTGTCGAGGATGGAGGAGCAGCTGCGGCTCGGCGATGACGCGATTGCGGTGGCGACGGAGCATTTACGGCGAGCACGCGAGATGGGTTGGGCCGGGCGACATCCACATCCCCCAGAGAGGCCTAGGCCTTAGGAGTTTCTTCTTTCTTTTATTTGGAACTCGCCCATTGCGGCTTTAATAGACTCATCAATTGTAATAAGCGAGTTTGAATCTCGCATCCGTATTATATTATCTTCTTCTTCTTTGCTGTCTTGCGTGATAGCTTGTCTGGTTTGTGCCGAGTTCATCTTGCAAGTCTGGCTTCTTCTTTGCTGTCTTGCGTGATAGCTTGTCTGGTTTGTGCCGAGTTCATCTTGCAGGTCGCGATAATGCTTCAATGGAGCCGGCTTCCTCGTTACTGCGCGACTTTATCTAATACTCGCCGCAAGGAGGATATCCCCCCCCCCCTTGGCGCCTATAAATAGAGGAGGTAGGTAGGGCATAAGTACGTTGTTGCGCTTTTGACCCCCTGCCCGCGAGTATCAGTTAGTGCTCGCGTTCCGCGACTTTACTTTATTCCTCGCAACCCTTCTTTTCTTTTTAGCAACTCGCAGGATGATTGGAGACGACGCGAGTGCTCGCCGCCAAGCCCATGCCGCCAACTTCGCGGATGCGGCTTTTAAGAAGTCGACCACCACTGTGCGCGACTTAGAAAACTTTAGGGAAAGACTCCTTCCCGAGGGGTACTCGGCCAGACTCCCGGACCGTCGTGAGCGACTAAACACTTTTATCGACGGTGCGCTGGTCCTTCCTCTTCGCCACTTCGACGCTGGTCTGCGACTTCCATTATGGCCGGAGTATTGTGACATCCTCAGATACTTCGGCATAGTTCCTGCGCAAATCAACCCCAACGGTGTCGCCATCATCATGGGATTTCTCTGTTACCTGCGCGAGGAGAGGATCATCTTCGATCTCTCCGTATTCCGCAAGATATTCGCCTTCCTCGCGACTTCCGAGGGTGTGATTTATTTCAGCAGCCACGTCTGCACCCTAGTGGGGACGGCAAACAAAGTTCATAAGTGGAGCGAGCAACTAGTTGTCGTCGAGGGCGACTTCGGCGACGTCCAGGGAAGGCCGCACCAGCCCGCTGACGTCGCCTTCCTTCCCCCGATACTGGAAGGCGCGCGCGAGCAGCTCGTCGACGCGTTCCGAGGTCGCCGGTTTGATGTCATCTTCTGGCGACTAAACGTCAACACGCTGCTCGAGGTTCACTATAACGAAGGTAAATATTAGCAAGGATTGTCGGTAGCATACTCGCCGCGATAATCGCCTTCTTACATTACTCGGCCTTTTGCAGAACCGAACGAGCTCCCGGCGAGGCCACTTCCTCCAGCCAAAGGAGTCTCCACTTCGCTCCTTGAGCCCAACTCGCCAGCCGACATCGGCGAGAAGAAGAAACTCGCCAAGGGCAAAGGCAAAGCCAGGTCGCCGGGTCCCGCGGCCAAGAAGCAGAAAATATCGTCGCCGCACCTCGACGACCAGGACTCGCCGCTACACGGTCGTCTTCCCCACTTCCACCCCAATTTTAACTTGGGGTTGGAAGCGGTGGACGCCTATGGTCGTCCGCTGGTAACCTGGGCACCGGACGAGCATCTGGTGACGCTGAGCACCAACCTCCCCTCTTGGGCGGAGGAGGGGGAGGATAAGGGGGGGGGCCTTCGCCGTCCTTCATGCAATGTACGGGCGTGAAGACGCCGAGGCTATGCTGGATCTTAGCGAGCAGGAACTCGCCCAGCAAGCGGCCTGCTCGCTCGCCCGGGCTGTCGAGCTAAATCATTTTGCGGCGAGGAGGATGCTGGAGAGGACACAGGCCTTGAAGATCGTCAGTCAGAAGGCGATCAATCGCGGCATGGAATCTACTCGCTGGCGAGATTATGAGGTATGTCGCCTTTACGCACGATGTTGATGTCTCCTGAATGCTTTGGCTGACTTCGATGTTTGTCGCAGGCTGCCGAGATGGAGACCGCCAAAAAGCTTTCTGAGTACGAGGCGGAACTCGCCAAGGCTCGGGCTGATTTGGAGGCAGCCCAGGTTCGCGCGGCTGAGATGGAATCTCGCCTGGCCATTTTAGAAGCCGGCGCGAGTTCCTCTGCTCCTCAGCCGCGCCCAGAGGACGATCCTCATTACGCAATCAAGCGATCTCGCCTCCTGTGGGAAGAGAGGTCGTCCGTCCGCCGCGAGATAGCCCGTGCGGCAGGTAACGTGGTTCTCGCGAGGCTGAGGATTAGCGGGAAACTCGACGAAGGGGAGGAGTTCACGGTCGACGAACTCATCCCTGAGTTGCTCGCCGAGACGGTCTCGCCAGATCGCCGGCCTCCGACGTCGCCAGGCTCTGACAGCAGCGGTAGCAGCGACGGCAGTAGCAGCAGCGGTAGCGGCGAGGAGGAAAGCGAGGAAAGCGGCGATGAAGAGGACGCCGACATTGGAGATGAGGAATATCGGCCAGATACTGGCGACGATGAGTCCTAGTTGCTCGCTGATATTCTTCATACTCGCTTAACATAGCCTCTAGTGAAATTTTTGTAACCAACACTTGTAAAATATTTGAAATATCAATGCAAGTTTGAATCGCCACATTGTCGCCTTTTTTCTTTTCGCATGCTGGTTGGTGGATGATACTCGCTAGGCTCATATGCTCCGGGAGAATGAGTGCTCGCGCCATGTGCTCGCACGACGACATTGTTGATAGTCGCCTAGCTGATACTCGCATGCCCGTATTAGTCCTTCGCAGCTCGCACCCTGGCACTCGCCCCGTAGCTACTCGCCAGACCATACTCGCATTTTGCTATGCCATACTCGCATACTCATCGCTGCCTTCATACCTGCTCGCCCCCAATACCGCTCGCACTATCCCTCCGGGAAGCTTGGTCTAACTCGATCGCACTCGAGGAGGTCTGTGGCCAATATGCAGGAAAAAGGCTCGTGCGGCTACTTGATCTCACTCGAGCAGGTCTGCTGCCAATATGCAGGAGAGGAGCTTGTGCAGGGATTCGGACTTACCAGGACCTGCCACTCAAGGACTTGATCTCACTCGAGGAGGTCTGCTGCCAATATGCAGGAGAGGAGCTCGTGCAGGGACTTGGACTTACCAGGACCTGCCACTCAAGGACTTGATCTCACTCGAGGAGGTCTGCTGCCAATATGCAGGAGAGAAGCTCGTGCAGGGACTTGGACTTACCAGGACCTGCCACTCAAGGACTTGATCTCACTCGAGGAGGTCTGCTGCCAATATGCGGGAGAGGAGCTCGTGCAGGGACTTGGACTGACCAGGACCTGTCACTCAAGGACTTGATCTCACTCGAGGAGGTCTGCTGCCAATATGCAGGAGAGGAGCTCGTGCAGGGATTTGGACTTACCAGGACCTGCCACTCAAGGACTTGATCTCACTCGAGGAGGTCTGCTGCCAATATGCAGGAGAGGAGCTCGTGCAGGGATTTGGACTTACCAGGACCTGCCACTTAAGGACTTGATCTCACTCGAGGAGTTCTGCTGCCAATATGCAGGAGAGGAGCTCGTGCAGGGATTTGGACTTACCAGGACCTGTCACTCAAGGACTTGATCTCACTCGAGGAGGTCTGTTACCAATATGCAGGAGAGGAGCTCGTGCAGGGATTTGGACTTACCAGGACCTGCCACTCAAGGACTTGATCTCACTCGAGGAGGTCTGCTGCCAATATGCAGGAGAGGAGCTCGTGCGGGGATTTGGACTTACCAGGACCTGCCACTCAAGGACTTGATCTCACTCGAGAAGGTCTGCTGCCAATATGCAGGAGAGGAGCTCGTGCAGGGACTTGGACTGACCAGGACCTGCCACTCAAGGACTTGAGCGTTGTTTTTCCTGCTGCTTCAAGAGTTTGAAAATGGATTAAGCGCCTCTTTGAGGAAGAAGAAAACAGGAATCGAACGACGACCTTGAAGACGTCGAGTTGGGAGGTTGGCGTCCAACCCTGTTCCTGATAGTTCCTCCAGTCGGAGGAGAGATGCAGTCGGGGGGAGCTAGGCCGACTCGCAAGGGGGGAGCTGATCTCGGCCGTCAATGCAGGGGTCCGGTCTTACAAGGGCGCTTATATCCCGAGGCATCGTCTCATCGTCCGAACTGGGCTATCCACAAGAAACAGGATGTAGGCACGTTTCCCCATCCAACTGCTGCGATCGTTTCTAGTTCTGCCAACTGGCCATGAGCGCCAAAGTACTGGTGAGGGGCTATGTCTTTCCGAGGGTCCTCCGGGACGCACTCGCGACTAACATACTCCCTTGGGCCTATCCCGGCCCCCGTTGATGCTTCCTCCAATCCGAGAGGTTGGGGTCCAGACCTGTTCCCGCTAGTTCCTCCAGTCGGAGGAGAGATGCAGTCGGGGGTAGCTAGGCCGACATGCAAGGGGGGAGCTGATCTCGGCCGTCCATGCAGGGGTCCGGTCTTACAAGGACGCTTATATCCCGAGGCATCGTCCCATCGTCCGAACTGGGCTATCTAGGGGGAACAAGTTGATTGTCAGCTTCTTGGATCGATCTTGAAGTAAAACCTTAAGCTCCCAGAAAGTTTGCGACAAAACACAAAATGGATAGAAAAAGAAAAGCTGTCATTGCATATATGTAAAAGCATGTAAACAAAATACATCATCGGCCGCTAAGGATAGAACCTTTTCAGGTCATCCCCGCTCCAAGTTCCTCCCAGCTACTCTCCAACCTGATCCTGGAGATAATAACCTCCGGTGGCTAAGGCTTCTTGAATAATAAAGGGACCTTCCCAATTCGGATGCAGCTTGCCCACTGTGGCTCCCCTTCCTGCAGCGTCTACCTTTTTCATAACCAGGTCTCCGGCGAGAAAATGCTTTACGCGAACATTTTTGTCGAAGTGCTTCGCCATGCGTCGTTTGATCTCCTCTTGGCGGATAGAAGCCAAGTCACGAAGTTCTTCCACGAAATCCAGTGAGAGTCTTTGGGCGTCCTCGTTCTCTAAGCGCCATTCTTCGTCGCCGTCTCCAGCTGCTATGACTCTCGGGCTCCGAACCTCGAATTCTACTGGGATAAGTGCCTCAGACCCGTGGGATAACTTGAAAGGAGTTTCCCCCGTGGCCGAGTTTGGAGTTGTTCTCAAAGCCCAGAGGACCGAGGGGAGTTGTTCCGCCCAATTGCCCTTCAAGTTGGTGACTTTCTTTTTTAGAAGGTTGATGATTAACTTGTTGGCTGCTTCCACCTGTCCATTGCTGCGAGGATGATGCACAGAGGCGAATCGAAGATCCGTCCCTAGCTGCTTGCAGAAATCCCCTAACTCCAAGCTAGCGAACTGCGGCCCGTTGTCGGTGACAATGGCCAGGGGAATCCCGAACCTGCATCGATCTCTCCCCAAATGAAATTCTTCACGATCTGCGACGTGGTCTTGGCTAGGGCCTTTGCCTCGATCCACTTGGAGAAGTAGTCGATCATAACTAGCACGAACTTCCTCTGTCCGCTGGCCTGAGGAAAGGGGTCGATCAAGTCCATTCCCCAGATGGCGAAGGGCCATGGAGCTGTGATCGAGCGAAGGTGTTGAGCTGGCTGTAGCTGGAGAGGCGCGAAGAGCTAGCACTGGAGGCACTTTTTTGAGAAAGTTTCTGCATCTTTTCTAATGGTGGGCCAGAAGTACACATGCCTTAGAATCCTTTGCTCAAGGGTCCTAGTTCCCGAGTGATTGCCGCACTCTCCTGAGTGAATCTCCTCCAGGACACGAGGTATTTCAACCTCTGACAGGCACCGAGCTAAAGGACCTGAGATAGTTTTTCGGTAGAGTTCTCCTTCTTGTAGCAAATAGTAAGCGGCTTTGTAGCGAAACTTCCTCTGGTCTCCTTCGCTGGCTGGTGTCTGTCCCGTCGTTAGAATAGAAATGAACGGATCCCTCCACGATGCCATTTGCTCAATTTCCATCATCTCCCCTTCCTCGATGGACGGTCGGAAAAGCTCAGTCACGATTCCCCCAGCCCGGGGACCGTATTTGGCAAGATAGTCGGCTTCTGAATTCTCCTCTCGGGGTACGTGCTCGACGAAGAAAGATTGAAATCCTCCGATCAGACCTTTCACTTTGATCAAGTACCGTCGCAAAATCGGGTCATTCACCTCGAACTCGCCTCTGATCTGGGAAGCAACTACCATCGAGTCGGTGAAAGCCCTGATATCTTTAATCCCCAACTCCTTGGCGAGACGCAAGCCGGCCACCATGGTTTCGTACTCCGCCTGATTGTTGGTAACCGGAAAATGGATCTCAACTGCCTGCTCGATCCTGGTTCCCTGAGGGCTGACGAGCACGACTCCGGCTCCCACAGAGTATCTGCCCGAAGCACCATCCACAAACACCTTCCAGGACACTATGCTAGAAGAGCCTTCCTCTACTTCCACTTCGGCCGAGAAGTCGGCAAGGAAATCTGCCACCGCCTGCGCCTTGATTGCTACCCTTGGAGAGTAGGAAATATCGAACTCGCTAAACTCCACTGCCCACTTTGTCAACCTGCCAGAGTGCTCCACTCCATCAAGGATACTCCTTAGAGGATGATCGGAGACAACCCTGATGGAGTGAGCTTGAAAATATGGGCGTAGCCTTCGATCCGAAACCACCAAAGCGAACACCAGCTTCTCCAGGATTGGATACCTCGTCTCCGCCTGTCGCAGCACCCTGCTAACATAGTAGATAGGAAGTTGCCTCTTGCCTTCCTCCCGAACCAGCACCAAACTAACCGCTTCTGCCCCAACTCCTAAGTAGAGGAAGAGATCTTCATTATCCTGTGGCCCTTGGAGGAGAGGAGCTTGGGTTAGTTGTTGCTTGAGCTTTCCGAAAGCCTCCTCGCACTCCGATGTCCACTCGAATTTCTGATTTCCCCGAACGGTCTAGAAGAACGGAGAGCACTTCTCCCCTGTCTTAGACAAAAAACGGCTGAGGCCTGCCAGCCTTCCTGTCAGCCTTTGGACTTCCTTAGGGTCTCGCGGCGATGACATCTCCAGAATTGCCTTCACCTTGTCTGGATTGGGCTCCACCCCCCTGGGAGTAAGGAGGTGACCTAGAAACTTCCCTCTTCCCGCACCGAAGACGCACTTGGCCGGATTGAGCCGCATCTTGTACTTCCTCAGGGTAGCAAAGGTCTCCACCAGATCCGTTATGTGCTCCGCGACGCTCTTGCTCTTGACGAGGAGGTCGTCCACATAAACCTCCAAGTTCCGCCCCTTTTGCCCTTTGAAGATCTGATCCATCATCCTCTGGTACGTGGCGCCTGCATTCTTGAGCCCGAAGGGCATCATCTTGTAGCTATAACAGCCGTCGCTGGTTATGAAAGAGACGTCCCGGCAGTCGGGGGGATGCATCCGGATCTGATGATATCCTGAAAAGGCATCAAGAAAACTCATCACAGGAAACCCGACGGCGGAATCAACCAACGCGTCGATTTGAGGCAAGGGGTAGCAATCTTTCGGACAAGCTTTATTTAACATGGAAAAATCGATACATAATCGCCAGCCTCCTCCAGGCTTCTTCACCATTACAACGTTGGAGACCCAGCCTGGATACTGAATCTCCAAGACGAACCCTGCTTTCAGCAGCTTCTCTACCTCTTCCCTGATCGGCTCAGCTAGCATGGCGGCGCTCTTCCTCTGCTTCTGCCGAACTGGAGCCGCCGCGGGATCCAGGTTGAGGCGATGACAAGCAACATCGGCGTCCACCCCCGGCATCTCGGCGGCGCTCCATGCAAAGACATCAACGTTGTCTTGCAGGCAAGCGGTCATCTCCATCTTCCCCCCAAGCGGCAAGGATCCTCCCACCTTCAGCAGTCCCGGCTCTCCCCCTTGTGAGATCACTTCTATCTCCTCCACCTCCTCAGCAGCACGCAGCCCGTTCTCCTTCTCCAGCAACTCCTCCAGCTTTTTCGCGTCACCCATCCAGCTGATGGTGCTGACGGCATTCAAGTAGCACTCCCTGGAAGCCTTGGGATCTCCTCTGATTCTGATCTGCACATCTCTGCGGCAGTACTTCAGGCACTGGTGATAAGACGACGAAACGGCTCTGAAGTAGTTGATAAGAGGCCGCCCGAAGATGACGTTGTACCCACTCGGTGCGTCGACGATGATAAAGCGGCATCGAATCGAATCCCCCCCGAGTGTGACCAGCAGCTCCACTGCTCCCTCCACCTCTTTCTTCTCTCCTGAGAAGCCAAAGAGTGGTCCATCTGCAGCCTGGACTCGGGACGCTTCCACTTGTAGTCCAGCAAAAGTTCTCTTGAAGATGACATTCACCGAACTTTCGTTATCCGCGAGGATTCGGTCGACGGTGAAGTCCTCGATGGCAGCTTGGATCATCAGGACGTCATGAAAAAGGTTCTCATTCTCCAGCATATCTTCCTCCGAGAAGGTGATCTCTTCTAATGGCGGTGGGGTCTGTGACGTCGAAGCGACGTTCTTCCGATAGATCTGGTGAAGACTTCCCTTGCGGGAAGCTCCAAGCCCGGCCCCTCCATTGATCACTCCTACATGCCCACCTCCTGGGCCATGTATCACTTCCCCGCGAGTTCCGAGGTCAACTCGGTCTTCATTCCTTCTTCTTGCCGGAGTTTGAAATGCCACCTGCCCAACCGGGGCCTCCTGCCTTTGCTGCTCTCTTTCTGCTGCTCCTGCCTCCAGCCTTCTCCTCGCTTCCCTAAACTCGGGGCAAGCCAAGGTCCCGTGCCCCTCTACTCGATGAATATCGCAGTAAAGGGGAATTGCTGCCTCCTGGCGCATTGCTCGCTGCTCCCTCCGACGCCGCTTGTTGTCGTGGCGAGCGATGGTCATTGTCTCCCTTCTTCCTCCTCCTCGACCTCCCTCCTGCCGATTTCCATTCCTCCTTTCTTCCTGATATTGTTGTCTCGCTGGTCTCCATTGGGGGCGATTCTCTGGATACCGGAATCGCCTTTCCTCCCTTCCCCCTTCTCGAGCTTCCACCGGTCTTCTCTCTTCCTGTCTTCGAGGCCTCTCTTGCCTCCTATCTTCAACCCTCCTGGGCTCCTCCCTCTTCCTTCTCTCTTCCCTTCTTGGCTCTTCTTTCTTCCTTTCCTCCTTCCTCTCCTCCTTCCTTTCTGGCGTCCTTCTCGACTTCGACCCGGAAGGTCTTGCTCTTCCCCTATCCATCGCAATCTCTCCATCTAGCCTTGCTAAGAAGTCTTTGTTCTTCTCTTCTCCGCGAACAAAAGTATTCGCCTTTTCTATCATCTCTTCGAAGGATCTCGGGGGATTGGACCCCATCTCCAGACTGAACAAACTTTGCTTCAACCCGAACTTGAGAGCCACCATCAAGGTGAAACTGTCCACCTCCTCTACCTCTAAAATTTCCTCTTGAAAGCGGTCGATGTAGTGTCCCAAACTCTCGTGTTGCCCTTGGACGATCTTGAAGAGTGCTGTCGCTTCCTTCTTCCTCTTCTTCGAAGTCGCGAACCTTGCCATAAGGCCCCGACGCAAATCTGAGAAGTAGTATACGGACCCTGCTGGTAGTTGATGGAACCAATCCCGAGCATTTCCCTTGAGGGTGATGGAGAAGAACCTGCACTTGAAGGCATCAGACATATTACGAATGGAGACGACGTCCTCAAACCATTGGAGGTGTCTGACAGGATCGTCTCTGCCGGAGTAGTAAGAAAGAATGGGTTCCCGAAACCCTTCTGGAACTGGAGCAGCGAGGATCTCGTCACAGAAGGGGCTCCTCCCTCCCTGGCGGTGACGAGTTTCATCCTCGCTAGAGATGTCATACTCGTTGCACTGGCGAGTATCTCTGAATCTCGTCGGCGACATTGGATCCCGAAAACGGACCCCCTGACTGCTCGTCGGATAAAGTCGCGACTGCATTGGTCGCTCTTCCCTTGCCCAAGCGGGCTCCTTTCCAGCTCGCCTCGGCGGCGCTTCCTCTTCTAGCGGCGTCAGGCGACGAGGAGAAGTCGTCGTGACCTCTGGGCGCTGAGCGAAACCAGTGAGAATGGTTTGCTCGATCTTCCTAGCGAACTCTTCAAATGCGGCCACTGTTACAAACTCGTCACCTCGCGCGGCGTCTCCTCCTAATGCCGAATTGCCGACCAACCCGCCTTGCTCGCCACCTATGGCCATCACACTCAACTTCCAAACTTTTCTCCTTGGCTGCGATCCACGCTCACCGCACCAAGTGTTGAAGCCAGGAAATTCCTAACCTCAGAAATCGGATCAAAGCTGCCTAAGGTTACTGGTTCAGAAGCTAGATCGGACGGCTAGGGTGGCCAGAAAGAAGGAATAGGTCAAACAGGACCCCAGATGTTGCGGCAGGAAGGACCCACCACGTACCCGGATGCTCGAAAGGAGCAACCCCTTCTCAACCAAGAATGGCCGAACTAGATACGAGAGAGGCTATCTGGCAAGGTCGCAAAGTCGCGAGTTGCTCTAAGGAAAAGGAATCCGAAGAATTGGCCAATATCTTGAAACGCGCGAGTATCTTGCTCCGGATTTTTGGTCCCCTCTCTCGTACCCCTGGGGTCCTATTTATAGGCCAAGGCAAGGGGAGGGGGGGTCTTATTTATACCCCACCCCCTGGCGACCAGGCGACTTCCAGAAGAGCTCGCACGGGCTGGGCGAGTATCTCGCCTAGTCGCCTACCTGGCGAGTATGCGAGGGGAGCTCGCCTATACTCGTCAGGCCTTCCGCGATCTTGAATGTTGACTTTGACTCCCGTGGTGACTTGTTGACCTTGACTCCTACTGACTTAGTTGTGGTAGGACCCGCTCTCGACGAATACGGGTTGTACAATCAGTTTCTCCAAAAATTTGGTGTCGTATCAAGTCATATGATTCTGGAGGCGAAGAAGATAACACACAACTAGAAGTTCATGAAAGTGTTTGGATTGTTTAGCTAGATCAACGGAGAATGGACGATGTTGCAGAATTTCAGCGCCGAGAGCTTGCACCTCCTGATAAGCAGCAGCAGTACTCAAAGTAGGGTGAGCAAACAGATCAGAATATAACGTGTAAATGCGCAAGGTCTGGGCGCCTTTAAAATACAGAGCAATATGATGAGTCCAAGCAACTTTAAATGTCTCATCATACTGAATGATAGGTAGACACTCATCAGAGAGGTTGTTGGCAAATCACGTCCTGACCAAAACATCATTGGTATCTCATTCATCAAAGGCAGCAGACCCTTAAGTTGGAGGATCATCAGTAAGATGGTGACGTTTGCGTTGAGATCTCAGCAATAACACAAACGAAACACTCCAGTCTGGATAATTTTGACCAGTCAACTAAGAAACAGTTCCAAGATTGCCAGACGGAGTGGAAACAGTAGGTGCGGTTTGAGAAGAAGATGCGGATAAAGTGGAAGAATACTAGGTATCCGCCATGAAGAGAGCGGATAGAAAAAGAGTTTGTGCGGTTTGAATGAGCAAAGCGGGTGGTTAAAAAAGGAGTCCGCAGAAACCGCAAAAAAAACAAGACGGGCGGTTAGAAAATCGGAACCCGTAAGGATCACAAAAGAGCAAGGCGGGCGGTTGGAAAATCGGAGACTGCAAGGATTGGATTTGCTTTAATATCATGTGAGAAAATCTAAATAACAAGTTCTTCATTTCACAAAAGATTAAGTTACATGAGTATGACCCCTATTTATAGAGAGAAGAGAAAGAATGGATATACAACAGACGATGTGAGACTAAAAATACAACATCCAAACAGTTAAAATATTTTAGTTCGCTACAACTAGGCCAATAGACAGACTATCTACACCACACATGTATCTGTTGTTCTCTACTTCTCAGCATGATGTCGTCAATCTCTATCAGCAGTCCGCTCAATACAAGCAGATAGCTGTCAAACTTCAGGACCTCTGCTCCCTTGATCCATGCCACAACAGAGCCTCTATCCGCAGCTTCAGCTGCTCCTCAGACTGCGGCCTCTATCCGCAGCGACTTCAATCTTCTGTCAACTAAACCCGCAGCGGATAGAACAAGCCTTCTTATACAACGAAGGAAGCGGCCTCAATGATCCCAGGATAGCAAGACCTCTGACCAGTCCGCCAAAGGCAGTCTACAAGACTGCTAGAACCAGTCCGCCAGAGGCAGTCCGCAAGACTGCTAGAACCAGTCTGCCAGAGGCAGTCCGCAAGACTGCTGGAACCAGTCCGCCAAAGGCAGTCCGCAAGGTTGTTGGAACTAGTCCTCCAGAGACAGTCCGCCACTATCAATCCGCCAGACCGCTTGGACTAAGACGTCAAACCCACAAACCTCCTGACCGCCTGGACCAAGCCGCCAGTCCTCCAAACTCACAAAATCTAACATCCTGGTGACTCGCTCCCAAGACGAATCCAATCGACTAGTAATCCTAGAAGAGAACTACACTAGGTTGTCTGACACGATGGCGGCCATCGAAGAAAAGTTGAAGGCATCGGAGAAGTGATTGGAAGAACGGTTGGATATGCGCGTGAAGAAGATCAAGAGTTTGTTGACTTAAAACATCAAGGGCAAGGCAATTGCAACCGAAGGAGGCAGCGTGACCCCACTTCTGATCCTGTCTCCAGCGACGGGTCACGGAAACCCGATCGGGCTCTGCGCGGGAAATGAAGATCACGATCGGATCTCAAGCGTCAATAGGGGGCTCGGAATCGACAGAGGAAGGGCGGGAGGCTCACGACAGCAACATGCATAGCTCAACGCAACCCGGATAGCCGGAAGTGACGCATCGAGCTTGGATTTCCCTCCTTATGGAAAGGACGCACACACCCAATGCGTTGATTGGGCTAGGGGAATGGGGTGCCCACATTAGGATGGGCTTCTTATCCCTGGGAAGCCGGAACAGCCTGGCAGCAGTCGAGGAGGAGGCGGATAGGATTTTAGGCCCCAACTGGCGGCCGAAAACCCTTACGGAGAGGATTGGGGATACCCAAACATGATCGATGGACGACGACGACCGTCGGCACTCGGACAAGAGTATGGAAAGTCCGGACAACAACAACCGAGAGCCTACATGCCTCCTAAGGCGACATGCATGAACTACCCCAAACTCAAAGGAGGAGACACATTGGAATGGGTTCAAAAGGCGGAGCTATTCTACAATTATTAGGAGATATCGGAAAACTTGTGGGTGAAGTTATGGTCTTTTCACCTTGAGGAAGACGCTTTCCAATGGACCCAGTGGTTCCTTCGAGGACGGGAACACGTATCATAACACAAATTCGTTGGCGGATTTCAGCCCGCTTTGGTCCACTAGAGTACGAAGATTTTGAGGCTCTTCTTCAGAAACTAAGGTAGAAAGGGACGGAGATGGAATACTGAGTAGAGTTCGAAAGATTAGCCAATAGGGTGCAGTGGGAAGAGAAGACATTAATGAGTTATTTTATTTCGAGGTTGAAGGAGCACATCAAGGATGAGGTGCATACCTACATGTCGCGCAGTTTGACCCATGCTATCAACATGTGCCGGATTCAAGACGAGCGATTCAACCGATAAAAGTTCAGATGGAGGAATACGAAGAACACTACAAACCCTTCGGACACCAAGAAAGATTAAGGAGCTATTGGAAGGGCGATTGTGAAGAAATTGACATGGTCAGAGCTACAGGCAAGAAAGGGGAAGGGATTGTGCTTCAACCGTGATGAAAAATTCACCCCAGGCCACAAATTTCAGATGATTCAAATGTACATGTTGCGGGAGGAAGACGAGATGTCGGGTGAAGGAGGAGAACAGGAGCACATCCCGGACATACCGGAGTTTGAGGTATCTATCAAGACCATGGAAGGAGGATTTACACTGCTCACGATGCGGATTGTAGGGCGGATCTACTCATAACTTCATATCCTGTTGTGGCACAGTTGCACAAAAGTTGAGGCGAGAGATCATCGAGGATGCCTCTTTATAGGTCATTGTGGCAGAAGGAAATAAGTTGCAGTGTGAAGGAGTGCTGAAGGGAGTAGGATTTAGTGTGCAAAGATACACCGCAGGATGGATGTCTACTTGTTGCCCATCCGAGGATCAGATATGGTTTCGGGGATTCAATTGTTGCAACAGCTGCGTAAAATAACCCTGGATTGGGATAGCTTGACCATGGAGTTTGCTCGGGATGGGAGAGAATACTGCCTGTACGGGATTAGAACTTCACCAGTGAAAGAGATCTCTTTTCGTTCCTTTGAGAGTTTGTGAGAACAAGAGAACGACATGGTTGTGATTATGGAGATCGGGCCTCAGGCTATGCCCGCGCAAGAAGTCCCAAAGCAGATAAAGTCATTACTTCTCCAGTATCCTGATGTTCCAGGAACCCCGATCGTTACCCCTCGGCGATTCCGAGATCATCTAATCAGCCTGAAGGAAGGGACTAAGCCAACCAACATTCAACCCTATCGTTACCCGTATATACAGAATGTTGAGATAGAACGAAGCATGAAGGAGATTCTAGCCGCAGCGATCATTCGACCCAACACCAGTTCGTTTTCCTCATCCATCATCCAGGTGAAGAAAAAGGACGGGTCGTGGAGATTGTGTCGACTACTGCGCTCTAAACAGCTCTATCATCAAAGACAAGTTTCATATCCCCATGATCGAGGAACTTTTGGACGAACTACACGGAGCACACATGTTCACCAAACTGGATTTGCGTTCAGGGTACCACCAAATCAGGATGAAGGATGAGGATATCTTCAAAATAGTTTTTCGGACACATGATGATCATTACGAGTTCGTTGTGATGTCGTTCGGGCCCTCCAACACACCCTCGACATTTCAGGTTGTGATGAACGAGATCTTCTGACCCCTCCTCCACGGGTCCATATCAACTTTTTTGATGGCATTATAATCTACAGTGTCATCTGGGAAGAGCGTCTCCAACATGTGGAACAAGTGCTCGTGATACTCTGACATCACCAGCTCTATGTCAAGCTCTCCATATGCTCATTTGGTCAGAAAGAGGTGGAATATCTGCGTCATATTGTCTCTGCACAAGGCGTCAAGGCCGGCCCCAAGAAGGTGGAGAGCAAGCAAATGTGGCCTAGGCTGCGCACTGTTCGTACTCTCAGGGGTTTCCTCGGTTGACAGGCTATTACAGGCTATTTGTGAAAGATTACAGGAAGATAGCTCGACCGTTGACCTAGCTGCTACATAAGGATGCCTTTTGCCAGTAAGAGGAAGCGGAAGCTATTTTCCAAGCTCTCAAGACGACCATGACGACGACATCAGTGCTAGATCTTCCTAATTTCACCAAGGAATTCATTTTGGAGACGGATGTTTCAGGCATAGAGATCGGGGTAAGAAGGTCGACCGATAATGTTTTTAAGCAAGTAGTTAGCTCCACGGACGTTGTATTTGTTGACCTACGAGAAGGGAATGTTGGTCTTGTGGCGGCCCACCCTCTTGGGCAGACACTTTAAGGTCCGTACCGATCTTCAGAGTTTGAAATATTTTTTGGAGCAACGGATGACCTCACCGCTACAACAGAAACGGGTGACGTGGTTACTCGGCTGCGACTACGAAATAGTCTATAAGCAAAGAAAGGAAAACGTTGTGGTTGACGCACTATCCCACATACCATAAGGGGCACTCCAACACATCTCAGGTCCGCTAATCGGCGCTTTGGATAACATACAGAAGGAGGTCCTACAAGACACTGAGCTTCATCTTGTCATGGAGGCACTTTGACGGGGACAATACACTACTCCGGGTATCGACTGCAGAACCAACACTAATACTTTCACAACCGGGTGGCCATACCCTCGGCATCGTCATGGAAGGACGCTATGTTGCAAAAATTCTACTCATCACCAGTGGGGGGACATGCAGGAGTTCTACGCACCTTGCAGCTGGTCAGATCAATGTTTTCTGAAAGGGCCAACGAAGGGATGTCCAACGGATTGTGCAGCAATGCGACATTTGACAACGTCAGAAAATACGAAACCACCTCGCCAGCGGGCCTACTCACTCCTCTGGAGATACTGCGACGGATTTGGGACAACGTTTCTTTGAACTTCATCGACGGGCTACCGAAGTCCGAAGGGAAGACAGTCATCTTGGTAGTGGTGGATAAGTTATCCAAGTACGGGCACTTCCTGGCCATGGGCCATCCTTACACTGGTGAATTAGTAGCAGACTCGTTCGTACGGGAGAAAGTCAGACTTCACGGGATCCCACGGGCCATCATCTCTGATCGGGATCCCGTCTTTGTCAACTTTTGGAAGGAACTATTCAGGCAGCAGGGTACTCGCCTGTGTATGAGCACTGTAAACCATCCACAGACAGACAGTCAGACCGAGGTATTCAATCAGGGAGTTGAGACATACTTACGGTGCTTCGTTATGGACGAGCCCCGCACATGGACGTAATGGCTGCATTGGGCAGAGTGCTACCATAATACCTACTACCACACGACCGATAAGTTTACTCTGTTTGAATATGTATACGGGCTCTCCTCCCTGAGTTTGGGTACATATGAGCTAGGGGGAACGGCGCTACTGGTTGTTGATCGTGAATTGCGCAAACGCGATCATACCCTTGCCACATTACGGGAAAACCTCCTTACCGCCAAAAACAGGATGAAGGTACAGACAGATAAACATCGATTCGAACATCAATTTGCAATTGGTGAAGACAGTCACCTTAGAAGTTGGCTCCTCGCTATTATGGTCCCTTCAAAATCATTCAACGGGTGGGACCGGTTGCTTACACCTTAGACCTTCCCGCAGGATCGCGTATTCATCCCACAATCCATGTCTCCATGTTAAAGAAGAAAATCAAGGAAACAACTCAAGTGTGCTCGACCCTCTAGGAAGCAACCAATGGGGGGAAATTGAGACCTCTCCCTGAGGAAGTGTTGCTAACTAAGTGGCAGGAGATCCTTGTCAAATGGAAGAATTTATCTACAGCACAATACCTGGGTCGATCTGCTCGAGTTTCAGGAACGATACCCAGATTTTCACCTTGGGGACAAGTTGGTTCTTGAAGGATAAGGGAGTGTTATGAATCCTCATAATGACTGATTTGCGGGACAGAAATACCAAAGACGGCGGAAGGATCCGGCATCAAACGGGGTTGAACCATCTGGTTTAGCCCTCCCTAATTAAAACAAGAAGGCGATTGGGGGCTGAACCGGACAGGTTCAGCCCTATAGTCGGCCCACCTCCTGGACCCTAGGGGTATAATAATCCCTAGGGTTTCCTGGCATGGGACAAGCAAGTATTCTCAGGTATTTCATTTTCTCTCTCTCTCAAACCCTAGATTTCTCTTTTTTCTCCCAAATCTCTTGTTCCTTTCAACAACACCATGTAATAATGACTTCAAAATTAGAATTCACAAGTAATGGAAGGTCCGGGAATGTGCAAGGGGATAATTAGAAGTCGGAAAGTGCAGTAACAGTAGTTTCCCGATGCAAATCTGACTAGTAAACAGTAATTTCTATTGTAATTCCAATATTCAGGTACTTTAGGCACGATAAGCAGGGGAAGGAGGCATAACTGCGAAAATTGGGGAATAGGGACTTCATTTTTGGCTTGGGAGGGGATCGGTTGTTCAGTTTGTGCAGAAATTGACAGTTATCAGTAGTTTGGGGGTTTTAGAGTTTTTGTGTTTAGGAGGAGGTTATGGGACGTTACTAGTGGGGAGGGGTAGTTGTAGGTAGTGGGAAGTTAGTTACCTTGACTTCGACAACAAAGTTCCACAAAATCAGTACCATGAGAGACCACAAGAACCCGAAAATTCTGTTTCAAATTTTGAGATGCCAACAAAACAGTCCTTATACCCTATTTATAGAGTTAGAACTCAATATGGACGATCACGGTAGTCCAAAATATAAAACCACTAAATATTCATGAAATACAAAATACAAAAAGTACATAAAAATACATATAAGTATGTCATCATTGATCTAAATGCGTCTGCCGTCTCAAATTGTCCATCTGACGATCCTAACTCCGCCTCTCGTGTAAGAAGACTCGGGTCGGCCTACCAATGAAATGTGATCCCCATCAATATATTAGATGTTGTTGGTTCTAGAGACCGATCGAATCTTGCTGAGCTACCTGAGTTAGTCAAGATCATAATGTCCCTCAGATTACGACTATTTCCCTCGACAATACAAATTATTGGTCTTGGTCGAGGTCCATTAATTTGGCACTTAAGAGTTAAAGGATGTTTGGCTATGAAAATAAGAGTATAAGAGAACCCACACATGATACCGTTACCTGGGGGAAAGAGGCATTCCAACATGCAATGTGGAAAAATGATATGATAGAGAAAATGCAAGCTCTAGAAAAAACAATACATGGGAACTGGTGGATCATCCAAATGAGAAAAGAATTGTGAGGTGCAAATGAGTATTTGCAATAATGCAAAACGTTGAAGAGATAGTGGAGCGCTATAAAGCACGATTGATGGAGAAAGGATATACTCAAGCACATGAGATTGATCATCAAGAAATATATTCCCATGTAGCCAAGATGAACTCAATAAAGGTTATATTATCATGTGTTACTAAAGGGTGGAACCTCCAACAGTTGGATGTAAAAAACGCATTTCTCCCAGGTGAACTCGAAAAAGAGATTTATATGTTTGTACCACCTAGACTTGTCCCCTGCGATTTTGAAGAAAAAGTATGCAAACTAAAAAGACTCTATATAGATTGAAACAATCCCCGATTGCATGGTTTGGTAAATTCCACAAGGTGATATCCCTTTTGGGTATACTCAAAGTAATGTCGGTCACACTTTATTTATTAGATGAAGGAAAGAAAGTTGACAACTCTTATCGTAAATGTGGATGATACTGTGATAACTAGGAATGATGCTGAAAAGACTATTGTTCTTATAGGGAAGCTAGCAAAAGAGTTCGAGATAAAAGGTCTAGGAAAACTAAAATATTTCCTGGGCATTGAGATTGCAAGGTCAAAGTATGACATTAATTTCACAGAGGAAGAATGTATTAGATCAATTAGAACAATTTGGTATCAGTGGGTGCAAAGCTACCACTACACTGATTGAAGTCAATCATAAGCATGGAATGGATGATGGAGAGCATATAGAAGATGTGGATGGCTACTAGAAACTTGTTGAACGGTTGATTTATTAATAGCATTGTGCATTTTATTATTTATTGTATTTCTCTAATTTGTGTATTTCTCCTTATTTCCCCTCCCATATATTTTAGAGTGAGAGTTATTGTAATGATTTATTATTCACAAAATTAACTTTCAACATAGTATCAAGGCCTTATGGTGAAAGTCTAGCACGCGTTCGCCCTGCATCCAGTCAGTGTCGCTCGCCTTCTCTGATCCCGCCTTGCTCTCGTCCCACTCACCCTCTCCTCCTCTCAACCGCTTCTCCCGCGTCAACAGCACCTCTCGACAACTCCTCCCGTGTGCGTCTCCCACTTTGACACAGTCGGCTGTCAGTTGAACCTTCAACAGGTGCCAGAAATAGGATCTAAACCTATTTTCGGCATCTTTTGCTCTTCTTTCTCGAGAGGATGACTTTTCCTCCTATATCCCCTAACTGATTGTGACTTGGTGTGGATCCGTGTCATAATTAGACTCTTCATGGATCTTATTTCCTTCCTATTTATATGAGAAAACCCTAAATATCCATCTCACTTTTCCCTTTGACTCCTAACTTTATATTGTTGGATAATCATGTCGGGTAACAGAGAATCCCCTATTGTTTCATCCTCTACCATGACTTCCGTAGGATCTATGTATGCAAGTCAGAACCATAACACGTCTCGGATTACTACAATACACCTGGATGGATCTAATTACCTCTCATGTACTCGATCTATTACTCTTGTCATGAAGAGTCTGCAAATGTTTAGTTATGTTCGAGACACTACACCGGAGCCCGCACGGACTTCCACAGCTTGGATTCAGTGGGAGTCTGAGAATTCCTTGGTCATGTCATGGTTGACGAATTCTATGGTGGAATCTATTGCATAGAACTATTTGCTCTTAGATGCAGTTGCAGATATTTGGAAGAGAGTTGAGGTCATTTATTAATGCAGAGAGAATGTTGCTCAGATCTTCCAACTTCAACGGAATATATTCCTTCTAAAACAAAGGGATCGCACCCCCTCCGTTTTACACGTTTACTACTTAGAGTTCACTCAACTTTATCATGAGTATAATCCTTTTGATTAGCTAAACCTTGTGTCTCCCCATGATGAGGTTCTTGTTCGAGCCCGGGAAGAACGCAACAGGGTCGTTGAGTTTCTAAATAGGCTACATCATGACTTTGATCAAATCAACATTCAGATCCGTGGTCGCTCCTCCACTCCTCCTCTTGCAAAGTTACAGAAGTGTAGTCTTGTTCAACAAAAGTTTGATCGGCAATAGGCCTGGATACCGGGCTCAGTTTTTGAGGTATTTGTCCTTGCTGCTCAGTATGGTTATGGTAGTCGTGCCTCCCGTGACCCAAGATCGCAATTGACAACGATCATTTGATTTATGACTACTGTGAAAAATCTCGCCACTCCTGAGACACATGCTTCTGGCTTCACGACTTCCCACCTCCGAGAGGAGGTTCTACACGGGGGTTGAGTCGGTTGACCCATGTGGAGGCACACCCGGGCACGTGCCCGGGTCCAAATTGTCAGAAAATTTTGCTTCGGTAGCGCTCTACTTTCTCTCTTCCGCCGCCAGTGAGCGCCCTAATCTAGACGACGCGGCGAGAGGGAGATGAGCTGCAGCAATTTCTTTTTGAGACTTTGAGGAAGTTCATTTCGGCTTTTTTGCGACTAGTTTCTCTCTTTCTCGACGACCATTACAGGGTTTGAGTTGCTCCTTCGATGCTTTCCCCTCCTCCTTAGGGCGGTGATGGCATGAATTTATTTCGACTCAGGTTTGATCAGGGAAGGCTCATCCATTGTAAGGTGAAGGAGCTCTTCCATTCATGGACGTTAAACACTGCAAACAGGAGGTTTCTCCCATCACTGTGGTACTGACGTGAGATATGGCTCGGGAGGTTTCTCCCATCACTGTGGCTCCGACATCAAATATGCCTCGAGTGGCTTCAGGGGATTTGGTGTCTGAACCGTCTAGTAATCCCGATTCTCGATCTGATATGGTGGAGGATTTGTTTAATGTTGCAGGGGTTAGGGATGTATTGAAGGCGATACAAGGAAATTCAACATCAGTGGGAATGCTAGGTGCACACCAAATGCTTGTGATAATGTCGATGACAGCCTCCCGAACAGTAACATGGGCATGGTGGTTGAAAAAAATCTTGTGAAGTGTTTGATCTTAAAGAAAAGATTCAAAATATCATGGCTTCAAAGGTACCTACATTCTTCGCTTCTCCATCCATTTCATTTGGAATCCTCACTAATAATCATTATTGCCCACAAGTTCTTGATAACCGTTAAAAAACTACTTGAACTCTTCTTTCATTAGACGGGTCTATAAATGTTTAAGTGGATATTAAATGTAATGGAATGAAATATGCCATTTTTCAAAATCCCCGTGAGTATTCTCCTGTGTTTTTGCCATCATCTACATACATGTTTTACTTGATCAACCTTCTTTAGCAATAATATTTTTTTAATTTTTGAATTAAAAACTATCAAAAATCTAAAACTTTTACTTGGTTGCTGGGTCGGATGAAAATCATGGGTTCGTCGCAATGTGGGTACCCCATTCCCCTTTTGATGCCAGATATGGCGGGAATCAGAGGAGGTCTGGTCACCTTTTTGACGCCTTGGAGGAGGCCTCGTCCTGTGTTGGCCCTGATATTGAGAGCCTTTTGATGGCTATCTGCCGATGAGATACAAGTGTTCTGCAGATTGATGCAGGGGCAATCTACTGAGTTGTCAATCTCTATTCAAGATCACTATTAAAATTCTTCGTACTAACAATGATCATGAGTACAACAATTCACAACTTGAACGATATCTCAGTGACCTTGGCATTATTCACCAAACTTCTTGTGTCTACTCATCTGCTCAAAATGGTGTGCCTGAACGCGAGAATCGTCATCTTCTGAAATTTGTCAAGTGTCTCTTACTCAAGATGTACCTTCCACAATGCTATTGGGCGGATGTTATTCTCACGGCAGCTTACCTCATTAACTACATGCCTACACGAGTTCTCGGGAACAAAACGTCCTTCAATACTCTTCAGGTTCCTCCCACTACCCTTCATTCATCGTGTCTTTGGATGTGTGTGTTTCGTTCACATACATCAAAAAACTAAACTTGAGTCTCGTGCCCTAAAATGTATCTTCATCGGATATTCCCCAACTCCGAAGGATTATAAATGCTTTGACCCTATTACCAAGAAGGCCTTTGTGACCATGAGTGTCACCTTCCGTGAATCTGAGAGTTATTATGGGAACTGTCTTCAAGGGGGTCCTCTCCCACGTTGGAAGCTAGCTCCTTAGCAATCTTCTTGAGGAGTCCTCCACTACACCTTTGCACATTCCTCCACTATACTAGCCTCCATCTACCATTCCTCCTCTATACTAGCCTCCAGCTACCACTCTTGTTTCCTATAATGGCCAGAAGAAATCCCATGCTTGCCATTTGTAGGTTTACTCTCATACAAACACACAAGCTTCTATCAAGATACCAGAGCTAGCATCATCAGTCTTCAAAATCCAATGCACTAAGAGAAGCTACCTCCAGAAACCTCCACCGAACATTCTTTTGTCTCAGTTTGTATCTTATGCCTCTCTCACTGCTTTAAATAGAGCCTTTGTTTCCTCTTTGTCCTCCATTTATATTCCATCGTCCTGGTAGAAAGCTCTTTGTCACCGTGAGTAGCAAGATGCCATGATTGAAGAAATTCATACAACAACAACAACACTCAAGCCTTTATCCCACTATAGTGGGGTCGGCGATTGAAGAAATTCATACCCTTGAAAAAAATTATGCATGGGATCTTGTTTGTCTTCCTCAAGGGAAGACAATTGTTGTGTGTAAGTGGGTGTTTACTGTCAAACAAATCATTCTGGGAATTGTTGAAAGATACATGGCAAGGCTAGCTGCCAAAAGATACACTCGAACTGTTGGGATTGATTACCAAGAAACTTTTTCTCCTGTAGGCAAAATGAACTCTATAAGAGTTCTCCTACCATATGATGCTTGTACGGGATGAAACCTAAGTCAGTTGGATGTGAAGAATGTATTCCTTCATGGGTACTTACAAGAGAAAGTGAATGTCTTTATCTCCTTGGTTTGCCCCAGAATCCTCTGAAGGGAAGGTGATGCAGGACGGTCCTACATAAAGGGGAAATAATGGGTAAAACTCTTATATGCAACCATGCATGAATCCGATGGGTTACTTGCAACAATTGATATTTATAAAACTATATTAATTTAATTGGTCACAAGGAGTTAAAATTTTCAAATATGAAAACACGAGAGATAGCATACGCACGAGAGTGCGCAAAACAAGTGCTAATTGAATGAGAAATTACAAAAAACAAAACAATTGAAAACAAAGTCTATAAGTGATGTAGACCCAAATTAGGATTTTACAAAATAACCGTTTTGTAATGCAAATTATTTTTATTTGTTATAGAATAAAAATTAGGGTTTTGAAAATGGGTTGATTTTAATATGAAAAGGGGCAGAGCGGCTAAAATCAAAGCTTTGCGCGCGAAATCACTCCCAACGTCCGAATTTCGTTATAGTCATTAATTATTGTTCGAGAGAGAATTCATAAGCGTTAACCGGGTTGAACCACGAAGAGATTTGTAGATCATCAAGCAAATTCACAAGTAACAATTTATGAATAAGCGGTAATGAAAATAGTGCAAACGTAGAGTCAAGCTTTAATTAATTAACTCAGATGCATAAAATTATTTTAATATGAGTGGCAAAGGGGCGGTGAGATTACCCAGGGATTGAATCATGTCCACGCACAGTCAACGCAGAGGAGAATCACACAAGGGAGAGTCACATTCGACTGGCGAGATAAGAGAGTCGGTGTCGACGCCAATCGGAAATCCGTCGGAGTCAATAGTGTGTCGACAGCAACCTAGTCAGGGAAGGTGGACGTCGGAGTAGAGAACGACGTCGTCGGCATTGGGCGCCACCCAAGCCGTCGGGATAGAGTGTCGAAGTCGACGACGTCCTAGTGCGCGCAAAGATTGGAAGATTCGATGGTGGCGCCTGGAGGAGTTGTCGGTGAATTGACATGGGAGGGCTGCAGGCACGACCTAAGTTATCAAGGCGCGCGCCTAGGCGTGCCTGAGGCGTTGGGCGCACGGAGTAGCGCCCGAGCCTGGGCGAGGAGGGCGAATTGGCCCGGGCGCGCCACAGGCGCGCCTAGGCGCGCGCCCTGCGGGCCTTTCAGGCGCTAGTTAGGCGCGCCTAGAATAGAATCGGTCTAGGCCCGGTTTATTTTAATGGCTATTATCTTTATAAAGAAGCTTGGCCTCATTTTCCCGATTCACGATACACCGATTCGGGTTAGGGTTGAAATCTCCGCTCCAGTCGCCGCTCCGCTCCTGTCGCTGCTCCTCTTCCGTTCGCCGCACTTCTTCCACTCGCCGGCCGCCGCCACTTTTGGTAACTTCTTCTCACTCCATTCCTTCTTCTTCTTGCATGTTGACTGTCGTTTGAAGATTTTTCCGGCTGTTTTTTTTCTGGCTGCCATGTTTTCCGGCTGCTCTCTTCTGTTCTAACATAGACGCACAGTGAAAGCCCAGTTCAAGTAATTATTTTGGCTGCTCTCTTCTGTTCTAGCCTTCTAGCATAGTCATAGTGGCTGCCCAGTTCACTGGTTTACAGTGAACTGGAGCCGAGTTCACTGTTTTACAGTGAACTGGGCTGCCCAGGTCACTGATACAGTGAACTGGGCTGCCCAGTTCACTGTTTTACAGTGAACTGGGCTCCAGTTCACTGTAAAGGCAGCTCCAATTCACTGTAAAAGGTGAACTGGGCTCCCCGGTTCACTGTTTTACAGTGAACTGGGCTCCCCGGTTCACTGTTTTACAGTGAACTGGGCTCCAGTTCACTGTAAACAGTGAACTGAACGCTACAGTTTTCACTAATTATTCTGTTCTATGTAATAATTTTTTTTGTAAAATGTTTTAATAGCTGGAAATGAACGCGAGTGGATCTGTTCATCCAGTGTCCAATCTAGTATTGATCCTGGTTGGAAGTATGTGCGGCAGACATCTGTAATCGTATTGATTCACGTGATCGTATTGAGTGATGGCGTGATTGCGTCGGTGATATGATTCACGTGATCGTATTGATCCGATCTCGCTGAAAGATATTGACGATAGCAATGAATGGCTGATGGGAAGAATGGAGGAAGATGAGGAGGTTGAGCAGGATGACGATATAGTTTTTGATGACGAATTATTGACCTGGGTGCAGTAGCAAGGGCCAGCGGAGTAGAAGAAGACATCTACTTCACGCGCTTATCTAAAAGGAAGATGGTAGCTGACAAGGGGAGCACATCTAAGAAGAAAGCACCTACTCGAACAATGCGTACAGATGATGTCAAGGATGAAGAAGAAGCTGAGTTCAATGAAGAAGAAGAAAATTTTAGTGAAGAAAATGAAACCTTTATTGATTCAGACGATGAGTGATGGCGTGATCGTCGTGATGTTATGTTATTTTCTTGTACATTAGCTTAAAGTTTATGATTGTTGACTTGGTAGCTTAGGTTTGTTTTTTGGTGCGAAAAATTGCAACGTTGATTCGGTAGATTATGATTGCTGACTTGGTTGATTTATTTATGTTGTTATTTTTATTATGTTGCCTTCAAAAAATGATCTCAATTTATTATGCTTGAATGTTTGATTCTAATACGTCCTTTGTGTTTTATGGAGGGATTTGGTCATTCATTAGCTGAGTGGAAGCAATGTTATATTGTTAATTCAAGAGGGGTTGATCATGGGTGTTCAAAAGGTACAAAACTTTTTACCCTAAATTTATTTATCTCCGACAACTTTATATTACATGTTGTAGTTTTTTATTTGATTTCTAGTTACACTTTGTATGCATCAATTATGACTATCATGTACTTATATCACTTATCACGTGTTTAGATAGAATATTGGAAAATATGAGCTCTTATACTAACTTGATAGAAGAGAACTAACCCAACTCCAAAAGGGCTCTTATACTAACTTGATAAAAGAGAACTAACCCAATTCCAGCGAATTGGGCACCCAATTCGCTCAATTTCAGCGATTTGGTCGCCCAATTCGCTCAATTTCAGCGAATTGGGCGTCCAATTCGCTCAATTTCAGCGAATTGGGCTCTCAATTCGCTCAATTTCCTTTTCCCCAATTTTTGCGCCTCACGTGTCTCAGGCGCGCGTCTGCGTCTTGCGTCTAGGCTCCAGGGGCCCTTTGCGCCTTGGTGCGCCTTGCGCCTTTGATAACTAAGGGCGCGACTGGGGGAGACGCAATCGACCTGGGCTCTGATTGAGTCGTGCGGCCAGGGAAGGCTTTGTCGTGAACTCGAATTCCTGCGGTTGTTCGGTGGCTGCTGGGATTCGCCAGAGAGAATGAAGAAGGGAGCCAGTGGCTGCTCGGGAGGGGCTTTCGCCAGTATTACAGAGGGAACAAAAATAATTTGTTCATATGTTCTATCCGGGCTGTTTTTTTCCCTTCTTCTGGATGGCTTTAAAAGCAGATGATTTGCATCTTATTCCAAAACAGTCTTTCTAGTTTAGCAGTCCTGCCCAAAAAGACTGCCCTACCAGTCCCGGACCGGTCTTTTCAAAGACCGGTCTTTTGCCTTGCCAGTCCCGGACCGATTTCAGTCAAACCAGTCCCGGTCCGGGACCGGTTTTCCTGCTCAAGAGGAGGACAGGCCAAGACCGGAGGACCGGTCCTAACCGGTCCCGGACCGGTTTTTTTATTTATAATTTTTTTTATATTAAAATTTTAATTTCTATATTTATATAATTATAAATTTATATTACAAATGAAATAAAATTGAAATTTCAAACTCAAAGTAAAATAAAATTCAATTTTTATTAAAAATGAAATAGAATTACAAATTTGCATTTTACATTATGACAAAAATAAAATAACATTGAACGAAAATGAAAATAACATTTAAGTTAAAATAAAATATGAAAATTACATTTAAATATTCAAAATTGAAATAAAATGGAAAATAAAATATATTCACAAACTCAAGCTATTCATCTCGTCTTCCACTTCGGACTCACTATCTTCAATAGACGAGACGTGTTGTCTCCTCCTTATAGTATCCAAATGATCCTTGTAGCAAATGCAAATCTCCAAAGATTACTCGTTCAAACGGCTTCTTCGCTAGTTCAGAATCCTGTCACTTAAAGAAAAGCAGACTCTGAAGCTACCGTACTAGCTTGCATTGTTAGTAAATCACGGGTCATTAAGGTCAAAATAGGATAAACATTTGTTTTACTTTTCCATCATTTTAAAATATCAAAATTTTCTATTTCGCTTGCGGTCATATAATCTTGAAATTGTGTTTTTGTATATAAACCTAATTCATTTAAAGTACTCGAAGTTCGTTGTTTTTTTCTAGAGGCTAATTCTAAAAGTTTGTTTTTTAAAATATCTTTTGTTTTAGGTTGGGTGGATTCTTCACGAGGTCGCGATTCATACATATTATCATAATAATTATAGAAACGAGTAAAATCAGAATTAAATTTTGAAACGCTTAAATTAACAAAATCACAAGCCGTTTCGTTTAAATTTAAATTTCGATTAATTTCTTTTAAAAAAAAATTTTCTACCCCGTCTACACCCATTAAAGGGTTTAAAGCTGCGGCGCATGGAAACATGAGTGGCATTTCATGGTAATATTTTAAAATTTTCTCCTCCATTACTAATATTAACGGACGTCACATTTCATTTGTTTTGTGTGTTTTAAACGTTTCAGTAATTAATAAAATATTTTCAATAACTAATGAGGAAGTAGGATAATAAACTCTGGAGAGAATCGTTGTTGATCGATAAAAACATTCTAATAAATTTACGTAATTTTCGAGGACCTCCCAATCTGACGCACCTAAATCATGTGCTTCTACACTATTATAAAATTCTATTAATAAGTTTTTTTGTGTCAAAACTCGCTTTAGCATTTTATAAGTTGAGTTCCAGCGTATAGGCATATCATAAGGACCTAAAAATTTTTTACCTTGTGAAATAACAAATTTTTTAAAATCTTGTTTTCTTTTTTTTGAACTGTAAATAACTCGTAACATAGTTCGTATTTTAATTACGTACTCGTTCATATAAACCAAACTGTCTTGTACAATTAAATTTAAAATGTGACAGACGCAACGTGTATGAAAAAAAATTCCATGTAACATTAGTTGTAAATCTGAAATCAAATATCTTATGTCGGTCGCATTATTTGAAGTGTTATCAAAATAAATACTCATAATTTTTTCTTTTATTTTAAATTCTCTAATACACTTAATTATTACCTGATAAGCTTTAACAGTATGCGGATATTCAAATCCTTCAAAACAAATTATTCTTTTATTTAGTTCCCAACTAATGGGATCGATCCAGTGAGCGGTAATGCAAATATATGAGTGTCTCTCAGATATACCGCTTGTCCAGACGTCGCTCGTTAAGCTAACGCGACCGTCAAATGTTTCAAATAATTTTTTAAATATTCTTTAGATTGCATATAAGCCACTAAAGCATCACATTTAGTGGTAGAACGACTTACCTGCTGATATTTGGGTTGGAGTACCTCGTGTATGTATGATGTCATTTCTTCATCGTCGTAGTGGCTGAATGGAAATCCCTTTTTGATGACGTTCTTCATTTGCCGCTCCCGCTGCCGAGCTTGATCGTATGTCCAAAGGTGCCCGGACGTCGAAATTTGAGCTTGAGTAGACTCCGGGGCTTGTTTTGAAATGCACGATTTCACATGCCGGACGAGCGTAGTATTGCTGCCAACGGCCATTAGCTTCCCGCAAATTTTGCACTTCGCCTTCAATTCGCCGTCGACCCGCACTTTGTCGAATTTCTCCCAGACCGCCGCCTTGTGGTGGTGTTCTACTACTTCGTGCGCGACGGACGTAGAGGAAGAAGCCGGCATGGATGAGGAATACGTCATTCCATGTGAGTGAGAATTGAGAGAGAGAGGGAGGGTAAGTGAGAGAGAGAGATGAAAAAAAAATTTAAGAGGGGGGGTATTTATAGGATTTGATTTTTAAAATTTTATAAAATTTAAATTTTATATAAAATTTAAATTTTATAAAATTAATTCTTTAAATAATAAAATTTAATAAATAAAATTTAAAAAAAAATTGGTGGCTGGCATGGCCGGCCGGCCATGCCAGCCACCAATGGGGGCAACGGCTCTTTAAAGAGCCGTTAAAAACGGCTCTTTTTAGAGCCGTTTTGGCTCTTTATATACGGGACCGATCTTTTGACCGGTCTCGGTTCCAGTCCCAGTCCGGGACCGGTCAAAGACCGGTAAAAGACCGATCTTTTGACCGGTCTTTTACCGGTCCCGGTCCGAGACCGGTCTTTTACCGGTCCCGGTCCGGGACCGGTTTTTGAAGTGAAATAAAGGACTTCTTGGGACATCTGGTATCGGTCCGGGACCGGACCGGTCCCGACCGGGACCGGTCTTTAGCCGGTCCTAACCGGTCCGGTACCGGTTTTTTTGGACACCACTATAGTTTAGGGATTTCTGAAATTGATTTAATAGCACAAAATTTATTTTTTTATCTTTTTCCTCAAATATTTGTTTCCTAATATCTTTTATAATAACTCTAAATTTGAATTTTCTTCAATTTAGATTTATGTGTCTCTTAATAAATTAAAACTTGTTTTTTCCGTTCCTACTACCTAAATTACCGGATCTTTTTATTCAGGGTCTCATCGGGCAATCAAACTGACGAGTCAAAACAAGTACATAAAATGAGAACGAGTACATGAAATGAAATACAAAAATAAATATATGGGAACGAACTACAATGCGACAAATGATGCACCAATAAAAAATCAACAAACAAACCTTGAACTCTGCAAACACTGAAGAGGGGAGGGCCGGAGGCACTTTTGGAGGGTTGCACGGGGAAAATCTCCGCACTTAGAAGTTGAGTGGGGTCGAACAGAAACTGGGACAGCAATTAGGATGATGTTGGGAGGTACTTCTCAATACTCTGAGGAGGACGGCTGTCCAGGAAGCAAACAGCATACTGGTCTATGATGCTGTGCAGTTTGGAGAGCCAGGTCAGTACCAGCTTTGGCAGAAAAGTGGCTGGTTAGACACCTAGATGGAGAGGGATCGGGTAACAGGAAAGGTGGGGGTAAGGGGGTTGCGGGAAGGGGAATTATGGTGGTTCCACATGTAGTAAGGACGGGGAGGAATGTGAGTTGGCTGGGTTGAAAAATCCTCGTGAGAGAGGGATGCATTGAGAGGTGTTTTGGCTATATGGGGAAAGATGAAATATAAGCTTGTTGCGGACTAACTCGCAGTCCCGGTCGGACCGGAATTTTGGATCGTCTTATCTCTCGGGACGGTCGAGCGTGCACACAGCCAAATGAATAGGTTGATTGTACAAAAGCAGTTTTAACGTGGAAAAACCGCTCAACTGGGTAAAAAACTACGTGACCGGATCTATGCCGGTCAAAATCCACTATTTTCTGGTGGTTGCAGTTAGTTGGTGAAGTCGAGGGTGACAGACCACCTCTCGTTACAATTATGGGGTGAGAGAGCACATTACACGCGGCGGACGACAGACCGTCGCTCCGAGAGTTGTTACAGATTGCACTTTGCGTCGATGGTCTTCGGATAGCAGCTTGATGATTCTGGGTGAGAGGCGGCGCTCTTGGTCCTGCGGTTGCTGAGTCGTTTGGAACTTGGACAACTTGACTTCGTTGGGTGGTTGCGACTTGACCCGCTTGTGGCTCGGGAGTGGCTTGGAGATGACTCGAAGGTGGCTCGTATGAGGAGAATTGGCAGAGCTCCGACCTGAGGAAGAAGAAGACTCCGAGGAGGAGAGTCAGAAAAGGATGATAAATGAGGAGGTCTGGGGCTCCTTTTATAGGCTCCGGGGGGTGGTTACGGCGGTTATGCGGTTATCCACACACCGTAACCACCCTCATGAATATTTTTAATATAGTTTATGATGCGCGTATCCTGCTATTTGAAAACCGCCATTAATAAATTAATAAAATACTAATTAAATTCCCCCACTAACCTGGTGGTTAGTGGGTGGTTAGGCGCGGATCGAACGGCCGAGAACGCTCCCCCCTGAACGGACGGCGGGAGCGGGCCTCCACGGGAACCAGCGAACTTGCCGCCAAGTTCGCCGGCGAGAGAGGGTCGTTGACAGCGGCCGGGGAGGAGCGGCCGCTCTTCGCGGCCGCGCACCGGCAGCCGAGGGGGGGAGGCCGGGGCGGTCGCCCCCTTGGCCACTGGCGGCCAAGGCGAGGGGCGGCCGAGGGGGCCGCCGGCGGCGAAGGAGAGGGGGCGGCCCGGTTGGCCGCCCCCTTAGCCGCACGTGCGGCCAGGCAAAGGGGCGGCCGGGGCGGCCGGGGCGGCCGCCCCTTTGGTCGTCGACGGCCAAGGAGAGGGGGCGGCCGGCAAAGGGGCGACCGCCCCTTTAGTCGCCGGCGGCCAAGGAGAGGGGGGGCCCGGCCGGCCGCCCCCTTGGCCGCTTGGGTCGGCTGAGGAGGGGACGGCTCGGTCGGCCGCCCCTTTGGTTGCTCGGGCGGCCGAGGAGGGGCGGTCGACCTACGGCCGTGCAAACGAGGTCGGCGGCCGGGGAGGAGGCCGGCCGCCCGTCGCCGGCGAGGTGCGGCGGTTACCCCACCATGCAGAGTGGGATCGGCGCATGGGGATCGGGTGTGGTGATCGCGTGCGCGGTCAAACTCATGATCCCCACTCCTTTTGGGTGGAGATCATGGGGGTGTGGTTATGTGCACCCCTTATTTTCTATAAAATGGGGTTAATCCCTATCAAAGCTCATGTTTGGTTTTGATTGAGGGAAAGGTGGGGGTGAAGATTAGGACTAATGATAGGTGATTGGTCCACGTGAAATGAAATGGGAGAGGGGTATTGGGTGGGGTGGGGGGGGGTCGGTTATAGGAAAAGGTGTGGCTTAGAATAATTTTAAGAATTAACTCCAAAATTGTAGGAAAGTGGGTGGGTGGGATAGTGGGTAGTTAGGAAGTAGTTATGGTGGTTATGAGTGGTGGTGGAGGTGGTTGGTGGTTGTCGGTGGCCAAAGGTGGTTGTCGGAGGTGATGATGGTGGTCGCCGGAGACGTTTTCCGGCAATTGCCGGAAAATGGGAAATGTTAGGGAAATGATGGGAGAGAGGTGGGGGATCACCGAAGGTGACCGAAAATGTTTTCCATTGATCGTCGGGGGCAAATATAAGGGAAAGAGTGGGTTGTTTTGATGGGGGAATGAAGGAGGGGGTGGTTAGGGAGGGTAGAGGGGTAGCTGTCGGCCTCCTGAACAAGGAAAATTGGCCCTTGGTTGACTGTTTGGTTTTATAGCAGCAAACCAAGGAGACTGATGGTGTGGAGGGTTAGAGGAAGGTTGGTCGGCTGAAATGGGGTGGGGGAAGGGTTGGTCGGTGGTTTTGTGGTGGGCTGAAGGGGGTGTGGAGGGATGGTCGGCCAAATGGTTGTATGACTTAGCCGGCAAAGGGGAGAGATGGAGGGATAGGCCCGAGCTTCGCACCCGGCGGCTTCAGCACCGAGATGACCAAAAAATGGCATTCAATATTCCATTCTTCAATGCCTAAAATGAGAGTCATCACTCTCTATTTATAGTTTTCTAAAGACCAAAGAACGGCTATGATTGACCGAACACTCTGACTCAAATAAAACATAAAATTAAAACATGAAATAAAAAATGACAATGGACAAAAATACAAAGGTTGACGAGCCGCTCGAAATGAGCGGTCCCGATCGTCACTGTGCTCGTGGTCATCGTGAGTAGACCCGAACGGGTCGGGTGGGCTTCCCCCATCAATTCCCCCCGTCGTGAAAGCATTCATCTCCGCGAATGAAGATGGACGTGCCCTCGTCTGAAAGAGAGGAGAAACCCTACAACTCTGTTCTGCATCGTTCTCTTCTCGGCGTTGGCGGCGTGATGCGGGAGACGGATCGGGGTCGGGATGTCCGGCAAGGGTGAACCACACGTCAGTTGGGTCGCGCGTCGTGCGGAACGGCGGCAACGATTATGCCGCTTGTCTTTCCTATGGCGACGCGGGATCGGGCGGAAACAGGGTTGTGTCGCGATGACGCGAGTCGGCGGCGATCGAGTGTTGTGCGGGTCAGTGGACCAGGGAGATAGATTTCTGAATTCCTTAGGCAAACTCGAGCATCGGCGGTGAGAGCGGGCGGTGCGGCAGGTCGGACAAATTGATACGATCACGGATAAATTCCAGGAGGAATCCGACAAGGGGAAGGGTCGGCGGGGGTGAGCGAGAATGAAGGAGGACGAGAAGAGACGAAATTAGGGAGCAACCCTAGAAACCTTCATGCATTCCAAGATAAAGATTACAAGGTTCGTCGGCCCTCTTATAATGACGAGGAACGAATATAAAAGAAAATACTGAAATTAGGAAATACTGTAAATACTAAAAATGCGTCAACAAACATAGCAACCTATTTATTATTAAATATTCTTCGCGGTCTCGGTGGGCCCTTGCGATATACGCGTCTGCCGCGTGTAGACTTGTCATGGTGGCTCGTCGTCGTGTAGTTCTGTAACATTTGGACTCGTAACAGTACTACTGAAACTGACAATGGTACTGTAGTTGGTGCTGCCTCTAAAGAAGATGTCGTTGAAGATGTCGGAGTCAGAATAGTGGACATCTATGTGCAAGAAAGTATTGTTGTTGTTGTCGCCATCGAAAACTGTATGGTATTGTTGTGCAAAAAGCTGGGGTGATGCCTGTGTCGGAGAATGTCATACTGCTGTGAAAGAAACTAAGGTGATGTCTGTGCCGGAGAATGTCGTACTGCTATGGAAGTTGTATGATCAAGCGGTGTTGAGGACTCGGGCTGAGAAGAGGATTGGGTGGTACGTGAAGGCTGTCGCTGATGCGGTGAAGTGGAAGGAGACAATGGTGGTAATTGGGACTGTGGAGGAGTAGCAGATGTAGGCGGGGGAAGAGAGGATGCGGTGGTAGAGGGTGAAAGGTACATGTAGTCATGCGGCTCAAAGTATGGAGTCAAATCTTCAACAATGAATACATGAAATCCCCATACTTGGCGGGATATCCAGTTCATAAGCATTTGCTCCAATTCATTTCAGCGTAGTGTAAGGATCAATTCGCTTAGCATTTAATTTTCGAGCAGTTCTCATCAGGAACCTCTCAGCACATATACAAATCAACACAAGTTTTCCTTCTTCAAAGCTTTACAATCTCCTGTGGGCTGTGGCTATCAGAATAAGATTTATAAATAATTTTATCGCATGTACTCGTGTGTCGGACAGACTCATGCATGTTATAAAGTGACAATGAATGATGGTCGACAAGCATAACAGATCTCTTATGTAGAGGCTCTATAACCCTCCAAATGTCATCCTAGAGGGGACATGATTAGGGGGATCAGTGAGGGGTATAAAAAAATTCATCGCGGGTGTGATGATCATTTAAATAAACACCTGAACTGTCGGCACTAATAATGATGGAATTGAACCCAAGGCCATTGAGTGCACTCTCACTATCGACTAACTCAGAGATAGTGGACATGTCCCTAAATAGTGGTGGCTTGGCCGGCCAAGGGGGAAAATGGGGGGATAGGCCCAAGCTTCGCACCCGGGGTTCAGCTTCGGCATCGAGATGACCAAAGAATGGGCTTCAATATTCCATTCTTCAATGCCTAAAATGAGATCCCTCACCCTCTAGTTATAGTTTTTTAAAGACCAATGAAAGGTTATGATTAGTTGAACACTCTAACTCAAAAAAACATAAAATTACAACTCGAAAAAAAATGACAAGAGACAAAAATACAAAGATTAACGAGCCACTCTAAATGAGCGATTCTGATCATCATTGTGCCCGTGGTCATCGTGAGTAGACCCGAACGGGCCAGGTGGGCTGCCCCCATTAACTTCCCCATCAGAAGGTCTATAAGCTAAAAAGGCTTTATATGGCCTCAAACAATTTCCTAAAACTTGGTTTGAAAGATTTCACAAGATCATGACGACCTTTGGATATAATCGGAGTAATGCGGATCATACTTTGTTCATCAAGAACAGGGAAAGTAAATTGACAACTCTTATAGTTTATGGGGACAACATTATCATAATGATGGATGACCTGAAAGAAGTTCAAATTCTAAAAGAAATGTTGACTAGAGAATTTGAGGTAAAAGACTTAGGGAACCTCAAGTATCCTAGGAATTCAAGTCGTCGGGTCTAGTCATGGGATTTTCATCTTGCAGAGGAAGTATGTTCTTGATCCACTTGAAATATCAACAATGAGTGAGTGTAGACCTGCTAACACATCTATCGAAATAAACCACATACTAAGGAGAGACGACGAAGAAAATGTTGAGGGCATCCCTGGTTTTCAGAGGTTAGTGGGAAAGTTGATTTACTTATCACATACGCGCACAGATATCTCATATGCGGTTGGAGTGATCAGTCAGTACATAGACTCTTCAAAAACTTGCCATCTTGATGCTACCTGTCATATTCTAAAATACCTCAAGTCCACTCCTGGGAGCTTTATCCTATTTTCACCTAATGATGGGCTAAATATTGATGTCAACACAAAAGCAGACTGGGCTAGATCGGTTGATGTTCAACGATCCAACTCAGGATACTGGACTTTGATTTGTGAGAAGTTGGTTACATGGAGGACCAAAAAATATGTGGTGGCTAGATCCAGTGTTGAAGATGAATTCAGGGCCATGACACATGGATTCAAGCTGTCATGAGAGAACTTGGTCTTGAGAAAAATGAATCAATCAGACTATATTGTGATAACAAGGCAGCCATTAGCATTGGGCATAAGCCTGTTCAGCATGATCGCACCAAACACATCAGGGTTGGCAGATACTTCATTACAGAAAACATAGTGAGAGGAATTATATATACTATGTTTGTACCATCTGAACAACGACGGGCAGACATCCTTATGAAAAAATTGAGTATGTGTGCATTTAGAAGAATCATTTTCAAGATAGGCACGATCAACATTATACGTCCAACTTGAGGGGGTATTAGCATTGTGTATTTTATTATTTCATGTATTTTTCTAATTTGTGTATTTCTCATTATTACCCCACTCATATATTAGAATGGGACCTATTGTAACGATATATTATTCATGAAATTAAACTTTTAACATTTATATATCTCATACTCGTCCAAATGTGGCATATGTTATAGGAGTGGTCAATCGATATATGCACTCACCGAGAACTAAACACTTGAATGTTATATATAGAATCATGCACTATCTCAAGATGTAGCCAAGAAAGGGTATCTTATTTACTAACAATGTCAAGTTGAAGATTGAAGTCCATACTAATGTTGACTAGGTTGGAACAGTTGATGATAGACAATCTATGTCAGGGTACTGCTCATTTGTTTGGGGAATCCTTGTCATGTGGAGAATCAAGAAGAAACTTGTGGTGGCTCGATCCAATGCATAGGCCGAGTTCAGAGTTATGGATCGTGAAATATGTGAAGAAATATGACTTCGCAATGACTATTAGATATCAAAGTTCTTGAAGACAATCTGATAAACTAATATTGTGACACAAGACAACTATCAATATTGTTCATAATCCTATCCAACATGACCGTACAAAGAATGTTTAAGTGGAAAGACATTTTACCAAAAAGAATATTGTGAAGGGGCTCATCTGTGCTCCATTCATTCCATCAGAAGGACAAGTTGCCAACTTTCTTACTAAAGGCTTAAGTGAAAATAATTTTTGTAGATTAATTAGCAAATTGGGTATGAACAGTATAACATGCCTAACATAAAGAGAGTGTTAGTATTGTTGCATACACCAGTAATCTATAGAAAACTTGGTACTAAGGGAAAACAAAAAATATCAATATTACTGCTTTTGTTATTTGCTCAGCAGGCATTGGCATGGAGAAATATTACAACTTTTGTTATTTGATCAGCAGGCTTTGGTACAGAGCGCAACCATTACACAAGGCAAAACAAGATCATAAATATCCAAGCAATAAGTATTAAAGATGCTCAATGCTCTTCTAAAGGTTCCTTAAATGTATTAAAATATGCTTCCTTAAATGATAAGGGGAGCTAATTCTAAAATGATGAATTTATGCATAAATTATTGAAAGGTCAGTCAACATTAAATTCCTCATCACAAATCTAAGTAGCAAATATTCACCCCATGTGATTCTACTCTTATATAGCACATCATTAAAAGATAATGTGCATGACGGAGAAGCCGCTCAGAGTCCACCGAGGATCGACCGGTAGATTGCAGAAACTTTAAACTCAGTCTATGCATTGGATCGAGCCACCACAAGTTATTCTGGGTTGACCCTGGTTATACGAAAGTGATGTCATGTGTTATGGCCGCTCCAACACGTGTGTATTCTTTGATAAGGAACGAAAGATCATCCTTACCCCGACCCCGGTTGACCAACCGGCAGCCCTAGCCCTCTTTCTCCCTCTACCCGCAGCCCTCCTCTTCATCGCAACCCCCCTTATCTCCCGTCCAACCACTGCAGCCCACACATGGAGCCACTCGTCGACCCAAGGACGATACCGTCGTCAGATTTCCTTCCCTAATCACACCGCCACAAGCATGAGTAACTCTAAGTATGGATGTTATTGATTTCTCTTATGTTGAATGCTTTGGAGCCGCACTATTGTCATGGGATCTAAAATTCTCTTATGCGCTTTGTTATTATTATTTGTAGTTTAATTTGCGGGACTTATTCTGTGCACTTGAATGAAATTCGTGCCTCATATTGGTGGAAATCGTAACTGATCTTTAATCGTCTTAGCTCGTTATCCGATTGTGCAAATTGATTTAAAGCTTATTAAATTTTAATTGTTGTTGAATAGATCTTGAACCAGACTATTTGCACCTACATTTCATTTGCACTGCATTTAGGTTGCATCATAGTCGTTGAGTTATTGTCAGCCTACCCTGCATCACTTTCATTCAAATTTCGAGAATCAAATAATCCTAAATGTTATAAGAAGATTATAGCGCATAATATAGCCCACATCAGAAGGCATGTAAGGTCCTGGGATAAGCACAAAGCTGGAATAAAGCACTGTGAATAGACCAAGCTAACCTAGATGAGAGAAGACATGAAAACGTTCTGATTTAAAATGATTAAACAGTAAATTTTCCTAAGATCATATTGCCCAAATAACTGCATGTAATTAATTGCAGCTATTGTCAATATGCATAGCAAGATTAAAACTACTCTAAAATCATACTATAAAAAAGAAATAAGTTATCTACCTTGAGATTATATGCTAGTTGCCTCATTTTTTGATTGTATTTCTGGAAATCAGAACCAAGAAGTTCATGTGAAGCCTTCTCAAGTGAAGTAATTGCAGAGACAGCTGCATCTGGCCAGTGAATTTTTTCAGAAACCTGGAGAGAAGAACTGAATGTGAACACTTTCGGAGAACAAAACAATCATAACAACAACAGGAAGGTATTTCTGATTAATATATAACATATACTTCACCAAAAATTAGTGAACATATTAAATATTACTAAATTATAATACACATCACTATTGGAATATTTGATGCACACAAACACACGCATAGGAAGTATCACCTAAGGTAACAACATCCATAGAAGAATAGGTATAACAATCCTTGGAACAATCCAAGCAAACAAATGAAAATAAAAAAATCATAAAACCGACAGCAAAGAGTTTAAATAATGTTAATGATGACCAGAGTCAAACAAATTGGCTCATTTATATATTCACAAAGCCTGGACCTGTTCTGCACCATAATAATCAGCATTTTTAGCTACATGTTTCTTGTCATATCATACTTTGCTTATCCAATACAACTAACGTGATGCCACACATTTTATTATAAATTGTACTTTGAATTTTAAACTAGTCATTTTGTATACAGGACAGTAGGACACTTTAACTAATAATGAATAAAATGTACTAATAAATTTTCATGGATAATTGAATCAGATTTTTCCAAGGAATCTGGGCAACTTTTGGAGCCTTAAATTTCGTGTTTAACTTGTTCCATATTCCTTTTGGAGATCTAATATATCTTGTGAAGCTATCTTTTATCTCCCTTATCGAGGCTCTTTACCTATTTTTGACCTCTATTTGCTCTTTACAAGGTTAATGCAACCAATTTCTCTTGCAAGTTGACGCATCACAAGTACCCTATCAAATCGGTAATTGCTGTGCTTCTCATAAATTTAGTATACAAAAGAGGTTCTACACTGAGATTTCATTCTTTAATTTTGTAAAAGGCAGTATATATCTTAGATCATCAAAATGTAGGATCTTTTTAACTTGTTTTCCTTTGTTATTCTTCCTCGAACCGCCATCACCAGAAATTTTCACTTCAAGAATTTATGATATGTAATGATGGGATATCTTATTTTCATCTTGTTAAACGAAGTTAGAGTTTATCATGACAAATACTTTTCACATTCACTAGAAGTATTACAGTGTTCGGCTCCTAACCGCCTCTCCTGTATCAGATTCTACTCATTCCATCTTTAATTTCTCTCTATGTTCATTCCTGCAACTACTTTCTCTCTATAACAGAATTACTATCATACATCCCCTTATCATGTGTCCCTTTTTAATCTGGATATAAGAGGAAGTGAATCATTAATCAAAACCTTCATGATTATAATTTAAGTATTAAATCGCAAAGAAATTAAAAAGATTATGATGGTTGAGATTTTAACAATTTGATCTAAAGATGAAAATGGGGATGATTCCTAATCCCTAAAGTTGAGATTGAAATCAAGTCGATAGAGATCAACAATGAAGATGGATCCTATGTCATAAGAATAATGTTCCCCATCAGGAGGCAGGAAATCTGAGTTGCAGAATGCAAGATCAATCCCAATAAGCCTGGAATCAATCCAATGACCAGGATAGGGTCAGTCAGCTGTTTAAATAGTGATAATTTGATTTAATTTGCCATGCAATGATTAGTTTACTGTCAAAACAGCCATCCTCTCTCTATGTGGAGTTGATGTAGGAATTTGTTATTTTATTATTGCTAGATATTTTAGGTATTCTAGGCTGAGATTCAAGTTGAATTTGTCAATTTAAATGTTTGATTCCTGCAATTAAATTCAATGTCAATTCTCTGAACATTTTCTCTCTTCTCATCCCTCTTTCTCAGTCATAGTAAGCCTTGCTGCAATTGTCCAGGTGCAACCTAAACCCTCTATCCCTGACAAACCACTTACAACTCGTTGGTACCACCACCACTGTCCAGTAAACAATTGCACACCCTGATACAATTCTAGCCTAGTTGGCCCCTGTAGAAATGGAGAAAGCCAACCTTGTATATATGTCCACTTGATACAAATACAAAGAATGAGTACATATATATAGCTGAGAGAGAGAGAGAGAAAAGTCCTATACACAATGTGGGACTAAAGAGAGGAGAGAGAAGTAATAAATGCTATACAAATGGGCCTAATGTTAAGTGGGCTTTTCCAACACTCCCCCGCAAGCTGGAGCGTATAGGTCATATGCACCCAGCTTGGACAAACATTGGTAGAACAGAGTGCTTGATAAGGCCTTTGTGAGGATGTCGGCAACTTGATCAGTTCCTGGAACATGCTTTAATTCAAGTTTCTTCAATTGAACCTTTTCACGAACAAAGTGACAGTCAACCTCGATATGTTTTGTGCGCTCATGAAAGACCGGATTCTTTGCGATGTGTATGGCGGCTTGACTATCACAAAATAGAACAGCAGAGGAGGGGAGTTTTACTCCCAGGTCAGTAAGGAGACTTTCAAGCCATGTGAGTTCTGAAACAACTGAGGCCATCGATCTGTATTCAGCCTCTGCAGAGGAACGGGCCACCACAGCTTGTTTCTTACTCTTCCAAGTAATAAGATGCCCACCAAAATACGTACAGAACCCACTAGTTGACCGTCGATCGTCCAGGGAACCCGCATAGTCGGCATCAGAATAGGCAACCAGTGCGGGAGCAGAGTCGGAGGTTTTGTAAACCAGTCCTTGGCCTGGAGCTCCCTTAAGGTATCGAAGAATCCGTTCAACCGCTTGTAGATGAGACGCCCGGGGGGCATGCATGAACCTACTGACAACCCCAACTGCAAATGATATATCTGGCCTTGTGACTGTTAGATAGATCAACTTGCCCACAAGGCATCGATAGTATTCCGGGTTCGGAAGTAGTAAATCGTCATCCGAAGCATGAGCACATAATTTGTGATTTGCCTCCATCGGGTACACGCTGGCTTGCAACCAGACTGACCAGCATCTTTGAGAAGATCGAGACAGTACTTTCGTTGGGAGAGTACCAACCCGTCCGGCCGCCGGGCGATCTCGAGACCAAGGAAGTAGCGAAGGTTCCCCAGATCTTTAGTCTGAAAAACAGTGCTCATGTGTTGCTTGACGTCTTGAATCCCCTTTGAGTCATCCCCAGTGAGAAGGATGTCGTCAACATAAACCAACAGAAGAATGGTGCCAGTGGCCCGGTGTCGAGTAAAAAGGGAGAAATCTGCAGAGCTCCGAGTGAACCCCATGTCCCGAACCACCTTGCTAAACTTGTCAAACCACGCCCGTGGGGACTGTTTGAGACCATAAATTGACTTTTTGAGAAGACAGACCCGAGACTCCCCCGTGGTCTCAAACCCGGGCGGTTGGCGCATGTAGACAGTTTCCTGAAGGTCGCCATTCAAAAAGGCGTTCTTGATATCAAGCTGATGAAGGGGCCAGCGGCGGTGCACCGCGACGGAGAGAAGAACGCGGACAGTGTTAAGCTTAGCCACCGGAGAGAAGGTTTCCTCATAGTCGAGGCCCTCCTGTTGTGTGAAGCCACGGGCCACAAGACGGGCCTTCAGTCGGGCAATAGTGCCATCCGAAGCATGCTTGATGACGAAGACCCATTTACATCCAACAGGGTGCTGACCGGGAGGTAAGGGAACCAAGACCCAGGTCTGGTTGGCCCAAAGGGCCGTCATTTCTTCGTCCATGGCAGCCCGCCAGCCAGGATGGTGAAGCGCCTCCTGCAAAGAGTTAGGGACTGAAACAGAAGATAAGGAGGTGGCAAAGTGGAGAAGAGAGGGGGAGAGGCGATGGAGCGAGACGTAGTTCGCCATCGGATGAGCGGTGGAGACGGGAGCCGGAGCAGCAGGGAGCAGAGCACCAGAGGGCGAAGCCGACTGCAGAGGAGCCACAGGATGAGGAGAGCGACGAGAATAGACCCGGATAACCGGTGGTGGTGGACGGACCGGAGGTGGGGAAGGGAGAGAGGCTGAGGAGTGAGGAGCAGGAATGACAGGACGAACGACGGGAGCGGGATGCAGAGCGATATCCGGAGCAGGGAAGAATGGAAGATCTTCACGGAAAGTTACGTCAGGCGAGACAGTAACCTTGCGGGTAGTAGGCGAATAACATACATAGCCTTTCTGAGTGCGCGAGTACCCGACAAAGATCTGCTTGGTGGCACGAGGGTCCAACTTGTCCGTGGAGAGACCGAGGTGGTGAACGTAGCAGGTACACCCAAACACCCGTGGCGGAAGGGAAAAAGGCGGAGTTGTGGGAAAGAGAAGGCTGAAGGGAGTAGCATACTGGAGGACGGAAGACGGGAGGCGGTTGATGAGGAAGCAAGCCGTAGAGAGAGCGTAGTTCCAGTACGGTTTGGGGACCTGCATTTGAAGCATAAGCGAGTGAGCGACATCAAGAAGGTGACGATTCTTGCGCTCGGCGACACCATTCTGTTGTGGAGTGTACGGACATGAGGTTTGGTGAAGAATGCCGAATTCAGAGCAGAGAGTGGCAAACGTATGGCTGGTGTACTCTCGCGCATTGTCAGTACGAATAGTGTGAATAGGCGCAGAGAACTGAGTGCGGGTCTCGAGTATGAAAGCCCGGAATACGCAGGGAAGTTCAGAGCGATCCCGAAGGAGATATAACCATGTCATGCGAGAGTAATCATCAATAAAAGTAAGAAAATAGCGATAGCCAGAAATACTAGTAAATTTGTACGGACCCCATATATCGGAGTGTACTAAAATAAAAGGAGCGGAGCTCCGAGTACAATGAGGGGGAAAGAAGAACGGGGCTGTTTGCCCAAAATACATGTGTCGCAACGAAAAGCAGGGAGAGTGACATCAGGAAGAGCCTTCCGGAGGACGGGAAGAGGAGCATGTCCCAGACGGCGATGCCAATCCGAAGAGGAGATAGATGCGAGGACAGTAGGAGAGTCGTCAAGAAGATAGAGCACATTCTGCAGCCGTCCTCTACCAATGATAGTCTGCGTCTGCTGATCCTGTATGAGAAAAGAAGAAGAAGTAAATGTCACTGAGTAATTAGAATCAGTAGTAAGGCGACCGACAGAGAGTAAATTGAAAGGAGAGCCCGGAACATGTAGAGCCGAGCGCAGGAGGAGAGAGGAGGTGAGAGAAATATCAGCACATCCAGAGACGGGAACCGACGCCCCATTAGCAACAGTAATGTACTTCGGGTGAGGTGAAGACAAGTACTGTGGTGGCCTAACAGAGGTGATATGATGAGTGGCACCAGAATCAAGGATCCAGCGCGTGCCAGAGGATAGGCAGGCGATACCTTCATTGGAGATAGAGGCAGCAGAGGCAACCGAGGCAGGCGGACGGCTGAGCAAGCCATGAAGATGTGGAGCTGAAGACGAACTTCGTCGAGCTCAGTACGAGAGGAGGCAGAGTCGGTAGTAGCAGCAGAGGCATGTGGACGAGGAGGTCGGCCATGTTTGCGAAAGCAAGTGGCCTCAAGATGACCATCTTTACCACAGAACGAGCATTTAGGCCTAAACCGGCCACCGCGACCCCGGCCGCGAGAGTCAGAGCGGCCACCACGGGCAGAGGGGGGAAGAGGCAATAAGGGAGCTGGTGCCTGTTGAACAAGGGCCGGAGAAGGAAGTCCGGGAACATCCGGAGGCGGGGAGACTTTGAAAAGCATTGAGCACACGTCGGAAAAGGACGGTGTAACAGTAGAGGAGAGGATGTGAGCCCGGACACTGTGAAGATGAGGGGGTACCCGGGCCATCATCATGGCGATACCCACAGCTTCCTTCTGGGTACGTTGAGCAGCGAGATCTAGAGTGGGAGGCTGATGGTGGATTCAAGCCTCAACCAGAGACCGGGCTTGAGCAACAAAGGACGTCAAGTCGGTTGCGCCACTGCTGTCAAGGGCCTGGAGAGCGGTGATGATATCATATAGATGGTGGAGACTATCTTTGCCAGAGTAGAGGGTGTGTAGCTCGTCCCACATGCCTTTGGCCGTCTCATGATACATGGCCAGGCGATAAGATTCGCCATCAAAAGAGTTGAGGAGCCAAGTCTGCACACGCCCATCATTGCGTAACCACTCCTCAGTAGGGACACCAATAACGGTCTGGGTCAGATGATGAAGGAATCCCTTTGACTGAAGGACACGGCGAACTGAGTGTGCCCATTCCACAAAGTTCTTCTTGCCAGTGAGCGAGATTGTGGTGATCCGGAGCTCGTCGCGGACTTCCTGTATAGAGGCCGGGCGTTCAGGAGGAACTGCCGTACCGACGGAGTCTGCAGTAGACATGGAGGCCGCAGCGAGCTGGAGGAGACCGCAGCGAGTTGACGGAGACCGCAGCGGGCTGGAGGCCGCAGCGAGCTGGAGGAGACGCGGCGGGCTGGAGGCTGCAGCGAGCTGGAGGAGACGCGGCGGGCTGGAGGCCGCAGCGAGCTGGAGGAGACCGCGGCGGGCTGGAGGCCGCAGCGTGCTGGAGGAGACCGCGGCGGGCTGGAGGCCGCAGCGTGCTGGAGGAGACCGCAGCGGGCTGGAGGCAGCAGCTGGTGGAAGCAAACAGGCAGCGGACTGGGTGAGGACGCGGCGACCTGGATGAGGTCGCGGCGAGCTGGAAGAGGTTGCGGGCTGGGTCAGGTCGCGGCGGTCTGGATCAGACCGCTGCGGACAGGAGCGAGCTGAGAAGAGAGGACAGGTCGGGAAGCAAGAGAGCTGTCGCGGCGGGCTGGACCAGTCCGCAAGACCGAAAGATCGCAGAGGGGCTAACCCGCGGCGGACAAAAAAGAATCTGCCGGAAGAGGAAGGGGAGCAGCCGCAAGCAGGCGGACTGCGGACAGAGGATGAAGCTGAGCTTCCGGCGGACGAAGGAAACCAAGAGGTTGAGGTCGCCGAGGTCGCGCCGGACAAGAGGAGGCCGCAGGAGGTCGCAGGTCGAAGGGCGGACAGAGAAGGGGAGTCCGCAGGAGTCAGGAACCTGGCTCTGATACCATGTAGAAATGGAGAAAGCCAACCTTGTATATATGTCCACTTGATACAAATACAAAGAATGAGTACATATATATAGCTGAGAGAGAGAGAGAGAGAAAAGTCTTATACACAATGTGGGACTAAAGAGAGGAGAGAGAAGTAATAAATGCTATACAAATGGGCCTAATGTTAAGTGGGCTTTTCCAACAGCCCCAATGCCGAAGACTAAAACTGGAGGTCAAAAACATCAATCCATTGGTATTATCCTGCAAGGGAAACACATCAAGATACCCTTCGAATTGATAATTTGATCTCAAGAACTAGTAAAGTGATCGAGTATAAAAATTCATTCAGTATAAAATGCCATGAATATTCATCTTGTTACACTGACAAGTACATAGACATATTCAACATGCATAGACGGAATTTAAGAACATATGCAATTATTGAACATTCAAAACATCTCAAAAGCATTGATTAGTCACTAACATCGAAATGTATATAAAATGATAAAGCAAAGAAAAATTGACATAAAAAACATTTACAACCTATAAAGCACCAATTTTTACTCTGAGCTTGAGTACGTTTTTAGTACTAGTATGTACCCGGTATTCAACGGAAATGTCTGGACTCGACGAGTCATTCTACATATTGTAACAAAATAAGAGTAAACAGGAGTTCATGTCTTATAGAAATTGAAGTTGTAAACATTTTATAGAAAGCAACTGGCGGTATTTGTTTTTATAGAAAGCAAAAAATGGGCTTCGGGTTTAAGATTTTTCTTTCGATCAAAGTTGTCAACATTTTGAATTTAATTTGACTTCTTGTTTATGTTGATATCATTATATCTCTTTTAAAGAATTAATGTGTGTATATATACACATTTATTTACATTGCACCGCATCATACCCTTATTCTTACTTTTGAATTTTATTGTGCCGAGCATGTATCATCTTCGTTACCTGTAACCGTACTCGTGCTTCATAGTTTATAAAACAATTGAAGATCTTCCGGTATACAACATCATATATGGTGAAAGGACTAAACAAATGGTAATGGATTTTCCTACTCTCCTAATCAATTCTATTCTGTGACTGTTAACGCAAACTTTAGGGCTCCAGAAATAAAAAGACGTCAAAATCCAACAATTATTATGAAGTTGATAAGCACATTTTATCATCATAGACAAATACTCATACCATGGGTTCCTTACGTAGGATTAAAACATGTACTACTTACACTTGAGAGCGCATCGATGTTGCCGGCTGCATTTTGATCAGAAGGGGGAGTAAAGCCTTTGCATGATGTCTGAATTGCTTGCAAGAGTTTCTTCAGCCATTTATCCCGGTGCAAATCTCTAGTTAAAGCATTAAACTTTTTCAAGATCGCATCATATTCTGAAAGGTCACCGGTACAACTGCCAGGTGTCTCTGCTTTTGTTGCAGTGTCAAACTTAGAACTTGCAAAGTCACCTCTTTGTGCATCAATAGAAGCTAAATTTTTCCTCCGGAGATTCCATTTACTGGGTATCTGACCAGATTGAGTAGTCATATTTGGCTGATCATGTTGATCAAAAGCAGATTCTTCAAGCTCAAGATCTGGAAGCTCCCCTAGCCGTTCCCTAGTTTTTTGAACAAGAAGATCTATTTCATGTTGTTTTCCATCTTCATAATCTTTATCGGTTAATTTCCAAAGTTTTTTCTCTACAGCATCATATACTTTCTGTACAATAAACCCTGGGTGCTCGGAGCGAATTGGTAACTTTTTGTGAGGTGGAACAAAATGTACAACACACTTGTGCATAACAGATTCGGCCGGGACATCATCTCGATGGAAGCTGTAAAAGAGTTCTCTTGTATCTCTGGGCTGCCAATTCCCCCCACCTTTTTTCTCAGCTTCCTCAGGCCTATAAAACCATTGTCCAGTAACCATCAAATTCCCATCAACATCTTCAGTAATGTCCTGGTTCAATAAAGTCATGAATAACAATATAACAACATGGAACATCTAGTAAATATAATTTAAACAAGAAAACAATGAAAAATAAGTACATATATCAGTAGTACTGCAAATTCTCCAGCAGTAAACAACCTCCTACACATAAATCCTTCATTGGTTTATCTTCGTATGATTGCTAGTGCAAAGTCTTAAATATATCACACAGTATGAATATATGGAAAGTCGCACTAAAACTAAGGCTTTGTTTGACGCAGTGGTGGCGGTTGTGAACGCGGTGATCACGAACCGTCACTCGTGAACGTCCAACCTTATCTAAAAAAATTCATGCATTTTATGCTCAAAACTAGTTTATTTTCTTGGTAGCGGTCATAACCATAGTCTTGCCAAAACATAATTCTATGATAATGACGTTTTTGACCAAACTAATCGAAGCAAATAAGTCGCGCCAAACGTAGCCTATGGCTCCGTTGGAACGGCGTTTTTGCTGCCACCAAGAAAAGAAAGCTAGTTTTGGACATAAAAATGAGGTTTCTTAGGGGGTGTCGGGCGTTCACAAAAGATGGTTCATAACCAAGACTCTGTTTGGAACGACGTTTTTGCTGCCACCAAGAAAAGAATGCTAATTTTGAACATAAAAGACAATGAAGTTTCTTGGCTGAGGTCGGGCGGTCACAAAAGATGGTTCATCACCAAGAAAACGAAGCCCAAGGCTCCGCTTAGAACGGCGTTTTTTCTGCCACCAAGAAAAGAAAGCTAGTTTTGAACCTAAAAGAGAATGAAGTTCCTTAGGTGAGGTAGGGCGTGTTAGAAATTTAATATATAAAACATTATAAATTAAATGTTTTATTGGAGTCGAGTGATGTTTAGTGTTTGGGCTCCTCATATTTTGATGGAAAAGCTCCAAATCAAATTGGAGGGAATCAAGTTTTTTGGAGGGAAACCTTTCATGATGAAAGGGTGAACTTTTTGTCCCACATTGCTTAACACCACTCATGTGAGTGTATATAAATGAATTCACTCTTTCTTATTTATTCAAAAGAACATAAGGAGAAACCATGGCAACACGCGCGCACCGGACCGGATCCAGATTTCGGATTTCGGATTTGGGGAATAATTGAATTGAATTGTATCTTTTGTTCAAAATAGTTTTGACTCTTTTGAATCCTAAAAATTCAGAGTTGCGTCGACATGCGTCGAATTGATCTCGATGCATGCGTCAACTTTGTCGTGTTGCATCGAATTAAACTCGACGCATATTTCTTTCGCGTCGACATGCGTCGAATTGATCTCGACGCATGCGTCGACTTTGTCGTGTTGCATTGAATTGAACTCGACGCATATCTCTCGTGTCGACATGGGCTGAATAGAAATCGACGCATGCGTCGACTTCTCGTTTTTTTATATAAGTCAACATGATCTCGACAAGCATCGATAAGAAGTCGACGCAAGTTACGTCGACTTGTCCGCTGATTTTTGTTACGCGTTTTTCTCGTCATTACTCATTTACATTGGAACTCCAACATTCACTTGCACGATTAAAGTTTCTAATTATAATTCTTGAGATTTATTACGTGTTTATTTTCTTGTCGTTTTTGAGACTCTTATCTAAGAAAATTTTATGATTCATTTACTGACACACATTGGAAAACTTTTTGTCGATCTTCTGGTTTTTCTCGCTCTCACGACGATCCTTACGTGATTTCATTTTTTGCACATTTGCTTCATCAAGTGAAAGTTCGAGTGCTTTGTGCTTCTTCGGTGTCCGCGCACATCAGAGTTTTCGGGATCTAGCCGGGTGTTGTACCTTGCAGGAGTGAGCATCGGTTGAAAGCCCTGCCGGAGGGTGGTGTAACTTTTTATGTCGGTGATCACACGCCTTGCCCAGGCTCAATTCTAAACATATATTATATTGATCTCTTTTATTTCTCACCCCTTCTATTTATATAAGTTTTGAAAATCTTGTTACTCAAGAACTGATATTATCATGTTATACAACAATTTTTAAAACCGGAAAAAATATTCATTATTTTGGAATATACATAAAAGTATTCCTACAATCTAAAAAGTTGTTATATACACATCACACAATCTCTTGCAAAAGGGTAGTGTTGGGTCATCATCCCACAAACCTCCTAGTACCAGTGTTGATGCTCACGCTGTTGAAACCGAAAACCCTAGCGCTGCATATGCAGTCTCCTCATCCCTTCCTTCGTCATCATCTTCTAATGTCAACACCATTAGAACTTATGTTAGACGTGCTGCCTATAGAGATTTGGTAGATATAGTATGTCATTGTCGTAACCAAATCCTTAGTGCCTTGTCCAACAACCTGTATGACGTTTTCCTTCAATATCGTACGGCTAAAGAATTGTCGCATGCTCTTGAAGCGAGCTATAACCTTAACAATGCGGGTATAGAACGTTATAGTGTTTCCAATCTTCACAAATTCAAGATTGATGTCTCTAAGTCTATCAATCCTCAACTTCATCAACTTGATGAGATGTTGTCTAAAGATCCGAGTCGATGGCTCAATCCTTTCCGAAAATTATTTGGTAGCACGTCTCATCGTCTCTCTTCCTGATTCTTGGTCTGGCTTTAGCACTAGACTAAAGCATGACCAATCAAACCTCACTTATGTTCAAATCCGCAATGTTATCCGCATAGAGGAGGGACATAAGAGTAAAAATTCTAAAAGTCCCAAAGATCATGCTCCAAAAATAAATCTGACTGAATCTCATGATAATCAATCCTCTCACCATCACTTTAAAGCTAGGGGAAAGAACTATAAGAAACCCTTCCGTCCAGGTTCCGTCATCAAAAACTCAATCATCTCAAGCCTAGCTCTTCAAGCCAAAATATTGGTAAAGGGAAATGGTGCTTCATTTGCGGACGCACAAATCATTTGTCTATCAACTGCTTCTACAAGAAAACTAAACCTATGCTCGGCAAATCACATAGCTCCAAGCCTCAGGCCAACATGATACAAGCACCGGATCTTCCAATCTTAAGGTTAGATTATACTCCTAGTCTTCTTCTCACTTGTTCATCAGATTGGCGGTTTGATTCCGGAGCAAATGTTCATACATGTTTTGTCGTTCTTGCTTTGCCACCTTTCAATACATCAGTGGAGGAAGCGTAATCTTAGGGGATGCTTCATCGGCACAAATACTTGGACGTGAGCTAGTGGATCTTAGGTTAACATCCGGGAAGACATTGGTCATGCATGATGTGTTTTATGTGCAGAGAGTTAGAAGAATCTTGTGAGCGGTTCATTATTAGTAAAGAAAGGCTATAAAATTGTCTTATAGTCAAATAAAGTTGTGATTAGGGTTGTTAACAAATAGTATAGTTCGTGAATAATTCGGGATTCGATTCGAGAAGATTCGATAAATATTCGTAATTTTTGAATTCGAATTCAAATCAAAATTCGGATTCGAATAATTTTTGAATCTGAATCCGAATAAATTTATCCCTATTCGAAGAATTCGCGAAAAGTTCGCGAACAGTAAAATTACTTAAATAAAATTATATATATTTAATAAAAATATATATTAAATTATTCATATTAGAAAAATTCGAATTCGAACCCGTGTCCGAATCCGAATGCGAATCTTAATTCGAACCCGAATTTGAATCCAACATTTCATGTCGAATTTTGAATCTGAATCTGAATCCGAATATTCGAACGAATCTGAATCTGAATCTCTGCATTCTATGTGAAATTTGGATTCGATTGAAGAGATATTCGATTCGGTTCGTGAACAGCCCTAGTTGTGATAACTCTTAATGACGTTTTTATTAGTAAAAGATTTGTATGTGATGGTCTATTCAAACTAAATATTGCTGATGATTTGGAAGTAAATCAAATTTCTTCTTCATTAATTCCTAGTTCTTCTTCTAATTTTTGGCATGTTAGATTAAGACATGTAAATTCTAATTGTATGAAAAAAATGATATCATTGTATCTAATTCCTAAAATAAATATTGTTTCAAGTGATAAATGTGAAATTTGAGTGCAAGTCAAATTTTCTAGAAACCCTTTTAAATCAGTTGATAGAACTTCAATACCTTTATAGTTAATTCATTTGGATGTGTGTGACTCAAACCGACAACCTACTAGAGGTGGAAATAAATATTTTGTAACCTTCATAGATGATTTATCAAGTATTGTTACATATACTTATTAAAAACTAAAGATGAAGTATTTTCATATTTCAAGATTTTCAAAACTGAAGTAGAAAATCAATTAGGATAATCCAGTAAAATTCTTATTTTCGACTGAGGTGGAAAATACACTTCAAATGAACTAACCCAATTTTGCCAAGAACATGGAATAATTCATCAAGTGACTGCATCATATTCACCTCAATCGAATGGTGCAGCTGAACGTAAAAATCGAACCTTAATGAACATGGTCAATGTCATGTTAGCTGAGTCTGCTGTTCCAGAAACCCTTTGGAGAGAAGCTTTGTTCACCTCCTCTTTCATCCTTAATAGGATTCCCTCAAAATTTAATGATAAATCACTATTTGAATTATTAAAATTAAGGGAGTTTAACCTCCAAATTCTTCGAGTATGGGTGTGTTTGGCTAAGGTTTCAATTCTTGAATCCAAAAAAAAAAAAGACCTAAAATATTAGACTCCATTTTTATAGGATATGCTTTCGATAATAGTGTTAATAGATTCTTATAACTAATTCTCTTGTTAGTGAAATCTCTAATAACATTATTATAAAAGTTAGAGATGCAGTTTATTTTAAAGATAAATTCTCATATAAATTAAAGAACTCATCTCAAGCTTTAACTATTCAAACCAACCTTCCTCTTTTTCTTTAGATTCATTAGAAAATGATGAACTTAGAAGAAGCAAAAGAGTTGAACCGAAAGAACTTTTGAGGATGACTACTTCACTTATTTAGTTGAAGGGAGAACCTAATCATATGAGTAAGTTATGATCTCATCTGATTACCCCTTTTGGAAAGAAGCAATAAACACAGAAATTAACTTTCATTCTAGAAAATAAAACATGGATCCTATCTGATCTACCTCTCGGTGTCAAAGTCATGGGTTGTAAATGGATCTTCGGAAGAAACTAAATTCGGATGGCTCCATAGAAGAGTACAAGGCTCAACATTATTGTTAAAGGCTATGCTCAAAAACAAGGAAAAGATTATTTATATACATAATGCTCATGTAGCTAGAATCACTTCTTTTCATGTTCTAGTTGTCTTAATCTTGATCCACAAGATAATCATACATCAAATGGATGTCAAGACCGTTTTCTAGCATGGAGACTTAGATTAAGAGGTCTACATGTCTCAACCGAAGGTTTTTGTGGTCAAAGGCCAAGAAACCAAGATTTATAAATTAATTAAATCACCTTATGCATTAAAACAAGCTCCTAAGTAATGGCATTAAAAATTTTGATTCGTTGGTCTCATCCTTTGGTTTAAATTCCAATGATTCGACAAATACATCTATGCTAAACAAGACGGAAATAGAATTGTCTTGACATTCTATGTAGATGATATATTAATAATTGGAATTTTATTTCTAACAAAATTATTAATGAAACTAAAGATAATTTGTTTTCCAAATTTGATATGAAAAAATTAGAG
>CM077153.1:270028918-270223028 GCA_039583875.1 Platanthera guangdongensis
TACACCAGGGTGGATTCAACCTCCAGGATGGAGACAGCTGGCAGGGTCACCGGGTGGGAAAAAGGGGCGACTGATTCCCAGGCGGCCGGTTCCCCCCCCCGCCGGCCGGCCTGGGAGGGCTGGGGGGTGATCCGCGGCCGGATCGGGGGGTTTCCGGCGGATTCCGCGGCCTAAGGCAGGGAGGGCCTCATCCGTTGGGGAAGGAAAAGTCCCCGAGGAAGGAGGAAGGAAAACTACCCCAGGCGTCGGCACCAAGGGTCCACGGCGTCGGGCACCGCGGGAGACCACCGGAAGTAGGGAAGAGACTCTCCAACTTCAGCAATGAAAACCTAAAATCAGCCACTAGTCTTATTTATAAGAAAACAAGCATGAGGGCATCCCATCCAACGGCTATGATTGGCCGGTGGGTTTGCCCTTAAATAAAATAAGTACGCGTCCAAAAAAAATACATAAATATATAATTCTGATTCGCGGCGACGTGCCGGACGCAACCGCGGGGTCGGATCGGCGATCCGATCACGTCTTCCAGCGGGAATAAATGAACGTGGGTCCCGCCCCATCATGTGCACGATCGATGGATTCCATCAACTCCCCCCGACTGAAAGGCATTCATCTCCGAGGAATGGAGACGATCGTACTGGAGTCGAAGTCCGGGGGCAAGTCGATCAAGCTCTGCCGGTAGTATCCAAGCGTCGTCAGCGTCTGTACGACCCCGCCAATGAACCAAGTAGCGAAGGCGCGGCCCGTCCGTGGTGGGAACAATCTGGTGGGATCTGATCTCTGTGATGCTCTCGTCTCTCATGGTGGGATCCGGTGTGAGTGGTGATGCCGGCGGTGGTACAATGGCGACGAACTCCCGGGGGAAAGGGTGTCAGTAGTGGGCGGGCTGTGGTGGCCACTGGTGTGGGTGGGGCGGGGGGAAGGCGGGCAAGAGGGAAGAAGGTGGCGCACCTCCACTGCTCGGGTCCCCATAGTCATGAGGCTCGTAATAGGGTGTCAGATCCTCGATATTAAAAACTGGATGAATCCCCATGGTTGTCGGGATATCTAGCTTGTAGGCGTTTGTCCAATCCGACTAATAACTGAGAAAGGACCCATTCGCCTGGCGCTTAGCTTCTTGGCAGACCCGAAGGGAGTCTCTCCGGGCGGATTCGTACCATCACCCGTTCGCCAATATTAAAAATGCGCTCTCGTCTTCGCTGATCTGCGTGGGTTTTATAATTTTCATTGCTCATATTAATACGTCGGCGAACCGACTCATGCAACTCATGCAGATGCTGTGCAAATGACTCGGCAGACTCACTAGGACGAGACTCTAACGGGCTTGGCATAAGGTCAAGGGGTTTCCTGGGGTCGTAACCTGACACTATATGAAATGGAACTCAAGCCAGTAGTCCTATTGACGGAGCTATTATATGCAAACTCGGCGACCGGCAGGTCTAAGTCCCAACTACTCACTCGCTCTCCCACTAGACATCTCAACAAGTTCCCTAAACTCCTATTTACTACCTCCGTCTGGCCGTCCGTCTGTGGGTGGTAGGCAGTCGAAAACTTAAGGGTGGTGCCAGTCTTGAGCCACAGGGTCTTCCAGAAGTAGCTCATAAATCTCACGTCACTGTTCGATACGATGGTCTTGGGAAGACCGTGTAATCGGAAAACGTCTCTCATGAAAATGGATGCAACGTGGGTCGCGTCCGCCGTCTTGTCAACCCAGACGACACGGTACGGATGGGGGTGAGGCTCTGCCTTCACCTGCATACGGTCAAGCGCTTTCTGGGCTACAATATTCACGCAACTCCCACCATCAATGGCTAGCTTGCAGGGACCGCCTGCACTAGGGAAGTACGTGTAAAAGATGGTCGTGCGTCGCCAGTCCTCGTCCACACGTGGGGTGTGTAGGAGGCGTCGAATCACTCTCACCTCTAAGGATCGCTCGGCATCACTCTCCCAACCCTCCTCGACTGCAGCCCTAACCTCCTCTGGGGCCTCCTCTTCACCCTCTAAACCCTGCTCCTCCTCTTCCTCAAGTAACAGGGTCCGCGTGGGGCACTGCGCCGCCACGTGGCCCCTGCCAGAGCATCTAAAACATACAATGCCCCCAGATCGCTGGCCCTCAGTGGCTACGGCTTTACCCTTCGCATCCGCGGGGATGCGCGAGGGTGCGGACCGTGGTGGTCTGGGGCGGAGCGGGCTTCCTAAAGGTCGAGGAATCAGTCCGAGAGGTGAACTGCCTCGTACTAGACGAACGAAGGTACTGCTCATACTCGAGGGAGAGCTGGAATATCTGATCAACCGTCTCCAAGCGGTGGGGAATCAACTCTCTCCGAATATCGGAGCGAAGGCACGCCTTGAAACGGGCGGCAGTGGCAATAGGTTCCTCTGAAATATCACTCCTGACGACCAGCTCATCGAAGCGAGCCATGTACTCAGCGACAGTAAGTGTCCCCTGTCGTAAGTTCTGTAGCTGCTCAAATAGCTGATCCCGATATGACGCGGGGAGGTACTTCCCCTTCAGTCTCTCCTTCATCTCGTCCCATCTGGTGATGGGGTAGTAACCATCCCGCTCTAGAGCTCGCTCGACACTAATCCAGAACACCTTAGCTTGCCCGATCAATTTCATCTTTGCAAAGCGGACGCAGCGCTCGTCACTCATGTCGTACCACTCGAAGTAGTGGTCCATGTCCAAGAGCCAATCGCTGAAGGCTTTTGGATCTAGGCGACCATCGAACGAAGGGGCATCGAGGCGGATGCGACGAGTGATGTCAAAGCCACGGTCGCCTCTCCGCGGGTTTGGATAATCATCAGGATCATCGTCACGGTCATAGTCGTATCGAGCGGGCGGGGGTCCGCGCTCACGTCGACCTGGCGGGTAATACTCGTCGCGACGCTGGTCGTGGCGACCGAGCGGGGACACGCGGTTCCTAGGGCCAGGCTGTCGTGGCACACGATAATCCTCCCACGGGGGTGGGGGTCGACCACGAGGTGGCTCTGGGTTCCGCCATGCTGGCGGGGTGGGGGCTCTCACGGGATCTTCACGGTGGTAGCGGTCCGCAGGTGGCGGATCATCTCTGACCCGCTGCCCACGACGGGGAGAGTCGCCCGGGTCACCCGCCTCATGGTCGTGTAGGGAGGGAGTACTTCTTGCGCGCTCTATCAGATCTAGGCGACGAGTCACCGCGGCGATATCGTGACGCACGTTCTCGAACTGGGTACCCATTGCGTCAAAACGCTCTAGAATAAGACGTTGAAAATCAGTGGTAGCGGTGCTCGAATTTGAGCCCGCTGCCCGGTCATTTGTGACGGGTGGATCTACCATGCTTCTAAATGTCCTACCACTACGGAGCATGCAAATGGCCCGACCTGGGCTCTGATACCAACTGATGTAGGGTAGGCTATGAAGTGCACCACTTAGGCTCTAGATGCAACACAACAACTGGTTCATGCAACGGATTAATAGAGCAATGAAAATAGCAACGCCGCAAACAAATAACTGCAACAAGAGTTTATGTTAATATTTGGCAAGTTTCGTAGTTGGCTTTCCTCCGCTCGGAGGGCCAGAAGCGAAGCGTGCGGCGAAGGAATCCACCTGCAGGTTAATAATCAATCGATACAAAACGCCACAAACTAACTCCAAACAAATATGAGATCTCCAATAATAATATCCAGAAAATAGTACACCACAATCACAAAAAAAAACTCAAGACTAGGGGCTGATTTCGGGCAATGGAAGTGGGAGGTGCGGGTGGGTATATCGGGTGCCGGGTGGTGGAGCCGGGGTGGGGATGACGGGGAGGGGCTGTTTTGGTGGTGGGAGAAGGGATCGAGATGAAAGCGGGCGGATCCGGATGAATACGCTCGGATCCGGGTTCGGGTGGACGGATCCGGCAATAGATGGCCGGATCCGGCTTGGGGAGGGTGGATCCACGGATTTGGGATGGAGACGGAGCGTTGGCGGGCTGGTAGGAGGTGGAAAAAGGGGCGGGTGGCTGATTCCAGGCGGCGGGTTGGTGGAAGGGGCGGCCGGCCTGGGTAGGGAGGAGATGGGGGGTGTTCCGGCGGCCGGATCTGGGCGGAGGAAGGGGAGGGGGCTGGCGGCCTGGATGGGGGGCAGCGGGGGGTTTCCGGGCGGCTAGGGCTGGGCGGAAGGCAGGGAGGGGCTGGCGGCCTGGATGGGGAGGAAAAAGTGAGGGAGAGGAAGAGGAAAACTTACCCCAAGGCGTCGGCACCAAGGGTCCACGGCGTCGGCACCGCGGGAGACCACCGGAAGTAGGGAAGAGACTCTCCAACTTCAGCAATGAAAACCTAAAATCAGCCACTAGTCCTATTTATAAGAAAACAAGCATGAGGGCATCCCATCCAACGGCTATGATTGGCCGGTGGGTTTGCCCTTAAATAAAATAAGTACGCGTCCAAAAAAAATACATAAATATATAATTCTGATTCGCGGCGACGTGCCAGACGCAACCGCGGGGTCGGATCGGCGATCCGATCACGTCTTCCGGCGGGAATAAATGAACGTGGGTCTCGCCCCATCATGTGCACGATCCGATGGATTCCCATCACTTACACTTGAGAGCGCATCGATGTTGCCGGCTGCATTTTGATCAGAAGGGGGAGTAAAGCCTTTGCATGATGTCTGAATTGCTTGCAAGAGTTTCTTCAGCCATTTATCCCGGTGCAAATCTCTAGTTAAAGCATTAAACTTTTTCAAGATCGCATCATATTCTGAAAGGTCACCGGTACAACTGCCAGGTGTCTCTGCTTTTGTTGCAGTGTCAAACTTAGAACTTGCAAAGTCACCTCTTTGTGCATCAATAGAAGCTAAATTTTTCCTCCGGAGATTCCATTTACTGGGTATCTGACCAGATTGAGTAGTCAGATTTGGCTGATCATGTTGATCAAAAGCAGATTCTTCAAGCTCAAGATCTGGAAGCTCCCCTAGCCGTTCCCTAGTTTTTTGAACAAGAAGATCTATTTCATGTTGTTTTCCATCTTCATAATCTTTATCGGTTAATTTCCAAAGTTTTTTCTCGACAGCATCATATACTTTCTGTACAAAACCCTGGGTGCTCGGAGCGAATTGGTAACTTTTTGTGAGGTGGAACAAAATGTACAACACACTTGTGCATAACAGATTCGGCCGGGACATCATCTCGATGGAAGCTGTAAAAGAGTTCTCTTGTATCTCTGGGCTGCCAATTCCCCCCACCTTTTTTCTCAGCTTCCTCAGGCCTATAAAACCATTGTCCAGTAACCATCAAATTCCCATCAACATCTTCAGTAATGTCCTGGTTCAATAAAGTCATGAATAACAATATAACAACATGGAACAATCTAGTAAATATAATTTAAACAAGAAAACAATGAAAAATAAGTACATATATCAGTAGTACTGCAAATTCTCCAGCAGTAAACAACCTCCTACACATAAATCCTTCATTGGTTTATCTTCGTATGATTGCTAGTGCAAAGTCTTAAATATATCACACAGTATGAATATATGGAAAGTCGCACTAAAACTAAGGCTTCGTTTGACGCAGTGGTGGCGGTTGTGAACGCGGTGATCACGAACCGTCACTCGTGAACGTCCAACCTCATCTAAAAAAATTCATGCATTTTATGCTCAAAACTAGTTTATTTTCTTGGTAGCGGTCATAACCATAGTCTTGCAAAACATAATTCTATGATAATGACATTTTTGACCAAACTAATCGAAGCAAATAAGTCGCGCCAAACGTAGCCTATGGCTCCGTTTGGAACGGCGTTTTTGCTGCCACCAAGAAAAGAAAGCTAGTTTTGAACATAAAAAATGAGGTTTCTTAGGTGGTGTCGGGCGTTCACAAAAGATGGTTCATAACCAAGACTCTGTTTGGAACGACGTTTTTGCTGCCACCAAGAAAAGAATGCTAATTTTGAACATAAAAGACAATGAAGTTTCTTGGCTGAGGTCGGGCGGTCACAAAAGATGGTTCATCACCAAGAAAACGAAGCCCAAGGCTCCGCTTAGAACGGCGTTTTTTCTGCCACCAAGAAAAGAAAGCTAGTTTTGAACATAAAAGAGAATGAAGTTCCTTAGGTGAGGTAGGGCGTGTTAGAAATTTAATATATAAAACATTATAAATTAAATGTTTTATTGGAGTCAAGTGATGTTTATTGTTTGGGCTCCTCATATTTTGATGGAAAAGCTCAAAAACCAAATTGGAGGGAATCCAAGTTTTTGGAGGGAAACCTTTCATGATGAAAGGGTGAACTTTTTGTCCCACATTGCTTAACACCACTCATGTGAGTGTATATAAATGAATTCACTCTTTCTTATTTATTCAAAAGAACATAAGGAGAAACCATGGCAGCACGCGCGCACCGGACCGGATCCAGATTTCGGATTTCGGATTTCGGATTTGGGGAATAATTGAATTGAATTGTATCTTTTGTTCAAAATAGTTTTGACTCTTTTTGAATCCTAAAAATTCAGAGTTGCGTCGACATGCGTCGAATTGATCTCGATGCATGCGTCAACTTTGTCGTGTTGCATCGAATTAAACTCGACGCATATTTCTTTCGCGTCGACATGCGTCGAATTGATCTCGACGCATGCGTCGACATTGTCGTGTTGCATTGAATTGAACTCGACGCATATCTCCCGGGTCGACATGGGTTGAATAGAAATCGACGCATGCGTCGACTTCTCGTTTTTTTATATAAGTCAACATGATCTCGACAAGCATCGAGAAGAAGTCGACGCAAGTTACGTCGACTTGTCCGCTGATTTCTGATACGCGTTTTCCTCGTCATTACTCATTTACATTGGAACTTCAACATTCACCTGCACGATTAAAGTTTCTAATTATAATCCTTGAGATTTATTACGTGTTTATTTTCTTGTCGTTTTTGAGACTCTTATCTAGGAAAATTTTATGATTCATTTACTGACACACATTGGAAAACTTTTTGTCGATCTTCTAGTTTTTCTCGCTCTCACGACGATCCTTACGTGATTTCATTTTTTGCACATTTGCTTCATCAAGTGAAAGTTCGAGTGCTTTGTGTTTCTTCGGTGTCCGCGCACATCAGAGTTTTCAGGATCTAGCCGGGTGTTGTACCTTGCAGGAGTGAGCATAGGTTGAAAGCCCTGCCGGAGGGTGGTGCAACTCTTTATGTCGGTGATCACACGCCTTGCCCAGGCTCAATTCTAAACCTATATTATATAGATCTCTTTTATTTCTCACCCCTTCTATTTATATAAGTTTTGAAAATCTTGTTACTCAAGAACTGATATTATCATGTTATACAACAATTTTTAAAACCGGAAAAAATATTCATTATTTTGGAATATACGTAAAAAGTATTCCTACAATCTAAAAAAGTTGTTATATACACATCACATAATCTCTTGCAAAAGGGTAGTGTTGGGTCATCATCCCACAAACCTCCTAGTACCAGTGTTGATGCTCACGCTGTTGAAACCGAAAACCCTAGCGCTGCAAATGCAGTCTCCTCATCCCTTCCTTCGTCATCATCTTCTAATGTCAACACCATTAGAACTTATGTTAGACGTGCTGCCTATAGAGATTTGGTAGATATAGTACGTCATTGTCGTAACCAAATCCTTAGTGTCTTGTCCAACAACTTGTATGATGTTTTCTTTCAATATCGTACGGCTAAAGAATTGTCGCATGCTCTTGAAGCGAGCTATAACCTTAACAATGGAGGTATAGAACGTTATAGTGTTTCCAATCTTCACAAATTCAAGATTGATGTCTCTAAGTCTATCAATCCTCAACTTCATCAACTTGATGAGATGTTGTCTAAGATCCGAGTCGATGGCTCAATCTTTTCCGAAAATTATTTGGTAGCATGTCTCATCGACTCTCTTCCTGATTCTTGGTCTGGCTTTAGCACTAGACTAAAGCATGACCAATCCAACCTCACTTATGTTCAAATCCGCAATGTTATCCGCATAGAGGAGGGACATAAGAGTAAAAATTCTAAAAGTCCCAAAGATCATGCTCCAAAAATAAATCTGACTGAATCTCATGATAATCAATCCTCTCACCATCACTTTAAAGCTAGGGAAAGAACTATAAGAAACCCTTCCGTCCAGGTTCCGTCATCAAAAACTCAATCATCTCAAGCCTAGCTCTTCAAGCCAAAATATTGGTAAAGGGAAATGGTGCTTCATTTGCGGACGCACAAATCATTTGTCTATCAACTGCTTCTACAACAAAACTAAACTTGTGCTCGGCAAATCACATAGCTCCAAGCCTCAGGCCAACATGATACAAGCACCGGATCTTCCAATCTTAAGGTTAGATTATACTCCTAGTCTTCTTCTCACTTGTTCATCAGATTGGCGGTTTGATTCCGGAGCAAATGTTCATACATGTTTTGTCGTTCTTGCTTTGCCACCTTTCAATACATCAGTGGAGGAAGCGTAATCTTAGGGGATGCTTCATCGGCACAAATACTTGGACGCGAGCTAGCGGATCTTAGGTTAACATCCGGGAAGACATTGGTCATGCATGATGTGTTTTATGTGCAGAGAGTTAGGAAGAATCTTGTGAGCGGTTCATTATTAGTAAAGAAAGGCTATAAAATTGTCTTATAGTCAAATAAAGTTGTGATTAGGGTTGTTAACAAATAGTATAGTTCGTGAATAATTCGGGATTCGATTCGTGAAGATTCGATAAATATTCGTAATTTTTGAATTCGAATTCGAATCAAAATTCGGATTCGAATAATTTTTGAATCTGAATCCGAATAAATTTATCCTTATTCGAAGAATTCGCGAATAGTTCGCGAACAGTAAAATTACTTAAATAAAATTATATATATTTAATTATTCATATTAGAAAAATTCGAATTCGAATCCGTGTCCGAATCCTAATGCGAATCTTAATTCGAACCCGAATTTGAATCCAACATTTCATGTCGAATTTGAATCTGAATCCGAATCCGAATATTCGAACGAATCTGAATCTGAATCTCTGCATTCTATGTGAAATTTGGATTCGATTGAAGAGATATTCGATTCGGTTCGTGAACAGCCCTAGTTGTGATAACTCTTAATGACGTTTTTATTAGTAAAAGATTTGTATGTGATGGTCTATTCAAATGAATATTGCAACTGATGATTTGGAAGTAAATCAAATTCTTCTTCATTGAATTCTATTCTATCTTATTCTAATTTTTCGGCATGTTAGATTCTAAGACATGTAAATTCTAATTGTTATATGAAAAAAATGATATCATTGTATCTAATTCCTAAAATAAATATTGTTTCAAGTGATAAATGTGAAATTTGAGTGCAAGTCAAATTTTCTAGAAACTCTTTTAAATCAGTTGATAGAACTTCAATACCTTTATAGTTAATTCATTTGGATGTGTGTGACTCAAACCGACAACCTACTAGAGGTGGAAATAAATATTTTGTAACCTTCATAGATGATTTATCAAGTATTGTTACATATACTTATTAAAAACTAAAGATGAAGTATTTTCATATTTCAAGATTTTCAAAACTGAAGTAGAAAATCAATTAGGATAATCCAGTAAAATTCTTATTTTCGACTGAGGTGGAAAATACACTTCAAATGAACTAACCCAATTTTGCCAAGAACATGGAATAATTCATCAAGTGACTGCACCATATTCACCTCAATCGAATGGTGCAGCTGAACGTAAAAATCGAACCTTAATGAACATGGTCAATGTCATGTTAGTTGAGTCTGGTGTTCCAGAAACCCTTTGGAGAGAAGCTTTGTTCACCTCCTCTTTCATCCTTAATAGGATTCCTTCAAAATTTAATGATAAATCACCTTTTGAATTATTTAAATTAAGGGAGTTTAACCTCCAAATTCTTCGAGTATGGGTGAGTTTAACCTCCAAACCTTAATTATTTAAATTAAGGTTTCAATTCTTGAATCCAAAAAAAAAAATAAGACCTAAAATATTAGACTCCATTTTTATAGGATATGCTTTCGATAATAGTGTTAATAGATTCCTTATAACTAATTCTCTTGTTAGTGAAATCTCTAATAACATTATTATAAAAGTTAGAGATGCAGTTTATTTTAAAGATAAATTCTCATATAAATTAAATAACTCATCTCAAGCTTTAACTAGTTCAAACCAACCTTCCTTTTTTTCTTTAGACCCATTAGAAAATGATGAACTTAGAAGAAGCAAAAGAGTTGAACCGAAAGAACTTTTGAGGATGACTACTTCACTTATTTAGTTGAAGGAGAACCTAATACATATGAGTAAGTTATGATCTCATCTGATTACCCCTTTGGAAAGAAGCAATAAACACAAAAATTAATTTCATTCTAGAAAATAAAACATGGATCCTATCTGATCTACCTCTCGGTGTCAAAGTCATGGGTTGTAAATGGATCTTCGGGAAGAAACTAAATTCGGATGGCTCCATAGATAAGTACAAGGCTCACATTATTGTTAAAGGCTATGCTCAAAAACAAGGAAAAGATTATTTAGATACATATGCTCATGTAGCTAGAATCACTTTTCATGTTCTAGTTGTCTTAATCTTGATCCACAAGATAATCATACATCAAATGGATGTCAAGACCGTTTTCTAGCATGGAGACTTAGATTAAGAAGTCTACGTGTCTCAACCCGAAGGTTTTGTGGTCAAAGGCCAAGAAACCAAGGTTTATAAATTAATTAAATCACCTTATGCATTAAAACAAGCTCCTAAGTAATGGCATTAAAAATTTGATTCGGTGGTCTCATCCTTTGGTTTAAATTCCAATGAATTCGACAAATACATCTATGCTAAACAAGACGGAAATAGAATTGTCTTGACATTCTATGTAGATGATATATTAATATTTGGAAATTCTATCAAAATTATTAATGAAACTAAAGATAATTTGTTTTCCAAATTTGATATGAAAAATTTAAGAGTAGCTAACATCATTTTAAGAATGAAATTAGTTAAAACTGATTCTAGTGTATTATTATCTCTTTCACACTCGATTGAGAGAATGCTGAATAAATTTAACTTGCTTGATTTCGCTCTCGCACCTATACCTTATGATGCTAGCATAAAACTTTGTAAAAATATTGGTTAATCTGTTGATCAATATATGTATGCAAAAATGATAGGATCATTATTATACATTGATAACCGCACAAAACCTGATATTTCTTATGTCGTAGGCCGGTTAAGTAGATATACTAGTAATTCAAGCAATGAACATTGGATAGCATTAACTAGAATATTTAAATACCTTCGAGAAACTATAGATTATACCTTCGAGGAACGTTGGAGTTTCGGATTCAACCCTAACCGGGGGAAAAAGTTTCTGAAAACCCTGCTTTGGTTCTGGTGAGTTCTCTTCCTCGGTATTTTCATTTTCTAGCGGAAATTGTTTTAGTTGGAGGCCGATTTTGATTATCTCTTCATTTCCTCTTGCCCTAATTGGGGAATCGAAGAACTCAGTCTTCCTCAGTCAGAAATCGACCATTTAATTTGGGGCTAACCACTGTTAGATCGAGGTAATGTCTTCATTTACGTCTTTTCCTCCAAATCTAGTCATTTGAAATCATTTGGAGTAAATTTCACCGAAACCCTAAAGGGTAAAACGCTTAGGTTTGGGTTCCCGTTTGGATTTCAGATGTTGGTGATTGTTGGAGCAAAGTTTGGTAGAAGTCCTAAGTAGCCAAGTCTTTTAGGAAGGAGCACCATGTCAGCTCGTCGCGTGTACGAGCGTTGAAACGTTGCGGTAAGAAAATCGACTCCTTTTATATGAGCATTTCATATCACTTAAATTCATGTTTGATTATGTCAATGTACGCATATAGAAATTCCAAGTTCCTATAGTCAGAACCAAGTCAGCGGGGTAGGTAAACACTTAGGTTAAAATTAGACGATTCAGTGTCATGAAAATCCTAAACCCAGTGTACTTAACTAGAGCGCTACTCTGCACTCAATTCACTGAACTCTACTATAAATTTATTCAGAAAAAAATAGCGAGGAAGGTTCACCCTCGTGTTTCTGGTGGATGCAAACCACCGTGTTCTCAGGGCCAGTAGGCCACTACTAAAACTTCAAGCTCAGGGTTGATGACCTTTAGTACAGAAATGGAACTCCTCAGATAGGAGTCTATGTTCCACTTGAAGGACATCCAGTTCAGGGCACCATCAGATTTGCCGCTCAGACTACAGTTATAAGTTTGTGCACAGTCGCTGTGAGTTACGAGATTTAATAAGATAGTATTGAAACTTGTTGAAATTTACAAAGTCATATTTCTAAAACTTCAGAAATCAACGACCTAAACAGTTAAGAAAAGGGTGTGTCAGAACACACAGTGAGTCAATTCTACGTCTGATCATGAACTCAGGTGTCAAGTCAATGTTAGAAAAATCATGCATATTTTAAAATCGAGTAATATTCATTTATAATATATTTAAGTGTTGTTGGATGAAGTAGTTTTTCTTACTCTTCAGTGGGTCTGACTCATTTGTAACTTGTTTTTACAGAGGGCTCAGGTCAGGGAATCCGCTTAGGATAGGCGGCTCAGTCTTCAGTGGTCAGTTTGTTCAGTTGTACTACTGTTATTGTACTTGTCTTTATTTACAGACATTTGTATTTGCTGCACTTCACACGTGTTTTTGATATATCAGTTATTTCAGTTTGACGGTATTTCAGTCTCTCGGTGTTATTTTCAGCTTTAGTTGGCTCTGTGAATTCAACTTTGCAAGGTACACTTTTAACCATAGATTTACTTCACTTTTTGGTTGTAAGTTTTCTTTTTAGCACTTTCATTAATTTTACCTGCTTTATACCAGTTTATGTACCATTACTTAGTTACTTGTTATCGCGGACTCGGTCGGACTGCTGATTCTTGTTAAACTTGGTTGGTGTGTTATAAATTGGTATCAGAGCCATAGGATCCCTGGACCCAGAAAATTCACAGAGTCATAGGATTGTGTCACAAGAAAACTCTCGTTAGTAGAGTCATCGAGTTTTGTCTAACTCTTAGTTTTCGCGGTGCATGAAAAACATTTTCAGTAATAGATTTTTTACGGATATATTATTAGTAATAATAATTCATTTTCTATGTCTTTTAGGCACCTCGAGCCAGTGAAGCAGAGGAACCCTCACGTCAAAACGATGTTCCTGATACCGTCATGGGTGATGCTAATGCACCACCTCCACCACCCGCACCGACAGTCCCGTAACCGCCTGATTTGGCAGCCCAGATTGGCATGGCAGTAGCTGTCGCATTATTGGAATTTCAGAGAAGCCAACCTGCAGGGATTCCAGCTCCAGTTTCTGCACCTGTAACAGTGGAGCTTGGTATGGATAGATACTTAAGGGATTTCAGAGATCTCCACCCTTCCAACTACAGTGGAGATGGAACCTCGATGGATACCAATGACTGGATTGCAAACACCAGAGAATTGCTGAATATTATGGAGTGCCCAGAAAATAAAAAGGTTTCACTAACAATTTTCCTCCTTCGAGGTGAGGCAAAAATTTGGAGGACTAAGTATCTAGCAGATGATCCTGCCGGTAAGATGTCTTATGAAATTCCTCTTTTGTTGGAAAATTGTTCACTTTTTAGTTTGGAGTAATGTAACCTTTAGTCTTGTCAGGTCGTACAGCAGATATGTTTATTTGGGGCGATTTTTCAAGGGCTCTTGCGAACTGGTTTGTGCTCCCTTCCGCTCGTTGAGGTCACCCGGAGAAGTATCTCAGACACTTCCAAGTGGATAAGACAGTTACCGAGTACGAGCGAGAACTTACTCACTTATCTCGATATGTGGGCTCGATGCAGGGAGATGAAGCTGAGAAGTGCAACCGTTTTGTGGATGGCCTGTGAAATTCTTTGAGACAACCGTTGATGACTATAGTCAACACCGATTACAGGAGTTTGGTGGATACAGCAAGAAGATTAGAGGCTGACCAGCAGCGAGTCCAAAGGCGCGATAGTTTATGCTCCAAGCGGCCTCATAATGGGCCACCGTTTCAACAAAATAAGAGTCAGCCAAGGGATCGCTATATTAAGAAGCGGAAGGCTGATTCTAAGCAGGGCAATCAGTTTGGGGGCAAGCCCAAAGACTACCCTCTTTGCCCTAAATGCAATCGACATCATTATGGAGAATATTTGGCTGCTTCAGGCGTCTGTTACAAGTGTCAGAGGGATGGACATTTTGCGCGAAATTGCCCAGAGTCCGCGAGTAATCAGGTATTATGATCTTATGTTTGGTAATTTTCTTTTATCCACGACCTTTCCTTGTAAGTTTAACACGTTCACTGTATCATGACTTTTAGTCAAAATACGAGCATGGCGGTTCGAGTGGGATCGATAAAGGGAAGGCAATAGTGGTTGCCGATCCGAAGCCAACTCCAGGACGTGGCCTAGTCCACCCTCAAACTTATGGTCTTTGACAGCAAGAGGTCAAAGAGCAGGAGGATGTGGTGACAGGTTTGGAACCTTAGTAATTTAAAATGTTTATTTCTCCTCCTCTCAACAACTCTTAAATAAGATAATAATTTAAGTTACTTATAGGCATCCTCTTAGTCCATGGCTTGCCGTCTAAGATCTTCTTTGATACGGGCGCATCACATTCATTCATAACAGAATCTTTTGCGTTTAAGCTTGACCTAGAAGTCGTCACCAACCCAACTATGTTAGATGTCATGATGCCTAACGGTTCGGTGATGTAGACCAGTTGTAAGTGTAGGGCGCCAGTTTTAATTGGAGAAGCAGAAGTCGTAGTGGAGGCGTCCATTTTACCTATTGTTGAGTTTGATTTAATTTTGGGCATGTATTGACTGACTGACGTGAATGTCAAGATAGATGGCAGGAGTAAGGAGATTCAGCTAGAAGGACCTAATCAATCTCCCATTACCTTTCGAGGTTTGAAAGGAGTCTTCATGCTGATCATCTCTTCAGTAAAAGCTATGAGGCATGTTAGTAAAGAGTGTTCCGCCTTTTTAGTGTTGTTGCATGCGGAAGCTAAAGCCATTTTGCAGGAGGTATCAGTGGTCTGTGAGTTTCCCGAAATTTTTCCCGAGGAGCTCACTGGTGCTCCTCCTTCCAGAGAGAGATTTTTAGATTGACCTTATTCCTGGATCTACACCAGTGGCCAAGGCTCCTTATCGTATGGCTCCCAGGGAGTTGGCTGAGATAAAAATCCAGTTGCAGGAGTTGCTTAATTTTAGATTCATCAAACCCAGTACGTCGTCGTGGAGAGCTTCAGTCCTTTTTGTGAAGAAAAAAGACGGCAGTTTGAGATTGTGTATCGACTATCAAGAGTTAAATAAACTTACTATTAATAACAAGTATCCTCTTTCAAGAATAGATGACTTGTTTGATCAACTTGAGGGGTCTTGCACGTATTTCAAGTTAGATCTGAGGTCGGGATACCATCACTTGAAGATTCGAGATGAGGATATCCAGAAGAAGGCAGTTAGTACCAGATACAGGCACTTCGAGTTTGTGGTCTTGCTGTTTGGGTTGACCAATGCCCCACCTGCATTTATGGATCTGATGAACAGGGTTTTCAGAGAGTTTTTGAACCGATTCGTGATTGTTTTTATTGATGATATCCTAGTGTATTTCAGGAACAAGGAGGAGCATGCCACGCATCTCAGGATCGTTTTAAACACTCTTAGGCAGAATCAGTTATATGCTAAGTTTTCTAAGTGCGAATTCTAACTCCTAGAAGTGGCATTCTTGGGTCACGTGGTTAGTAGAAATGGACTTGTGGTGGATCCAAAGAAGATTGAGGCGATCAGAGATTGGCCAAGGCCGAAGGCAGTTGTAGAGGTCCGTAGTTTTCTCGGCTTGGCAGGCTACAACAGGAGATTTATTCAGGATTTTTTGAAGATAGCCCTTCTGTTGACTTCGCTTGCCAGAGAAGGGAAGAGCTTTTAGTTGGACCTCAGAGTGCAAGTCCGCTTTTGAGGAGTTGAAGATCAGATTATCAAATGCATCAGTACTATGTCTTCCTTCAGGTATAGATGGCTTTCAGATTTACAGTGATGCTTCAAGCCAGGGTCTGGGTTGTGTTCTCATGCAGCACGAAAAGGTTATAACTTTTGCGTCCAGACAACTGAAGAATCGCGATGAAATTACCCTGTGCACTATTTGGAGTTAGCAGCTATCATTCATGTATTGAAGATTTGGAGACACTACCTCTATAGTATACGGTGTAAGGTCTTCACAGATTATAAGAGTCTCAAGTATATCTTTGATCAGCGGGAGCTCAACATGAGGCATCGTAGGTGACTCGAGTTTTTAGCAGATTATGAGGTGACAATTCAGTACCATCCGGGAAAACCTAATGTTGTAGCAGACGCTCTCAGTAGAAGGAGTTCTAGTTATGCTCTCATCACCCAACAGGAAGAATTGGTGCAAGCCTTGGAAAGGCTAAAGATTAGTGTGGTGTCACACCCTAGTTTTAGTCTTGTCAGTTTGGGATGGATTGAGATAAAGTGCATCATCAAAGAGAGGATCTGTGATGCCCTGCCCTTAGATCCAAAGATGGCAGAGATTTTTGATTTGACTCGGACATGTCAGAGAGACGATTTCATGGTTCGTGATGGGTTGTTGTTGTTTAAGAACAGAGTGCATTCCTGATGTTGGGTATCTTCGCGAGGATATTTTAGTTGAGGCTCATAACTCCAGGTATTCTATACACTCGGGCAGCACGAAGATGTATGCAGATCTCAAGAAGTCAGTTTGGTGGCCAGTACTTAAGGGAGATGTCTCAGACTAGGTAGGGAAGTACGAGACTTGCAAGTTGGTTAAGGCGGAATGTCAGACGCCTGGAGGCAAGCTACAACCTATTCCAATTCCATAGTGGAATTTCGAAGACATTTCCATGGATTTTGTGCATGGCCTCCCTAGATCCCAAAGTGGGAATGACTCGATTTGGGTGATCATGGATTGACTGTCCAAGGTTGCACATTTTATTTCCAACAAGAGAACTGACCAGGATCCAAAGTTGGCTCAGTTGTATCTGGATGAGATAGTCCGGCTTCATGGTATGCTGAAATCTATTGTGACAGATATAGATGGTAGATTTACCGCCAGAGATTGGAGATACATTCAGGAGCGTCTGGATACTCAGTTGAAGTTCAGCACAACTTTCCACCCCCAAACTGATGTGCATACAGAACGTACAAATAGAACCATGAAAGATGTGATTCGCATGTGTATCTTAAACTTTGGGGGCAAATGGGAGAAGTATGTCACTTTGGTAGAATTCTCCTATAATAATAGTTTTCATGCGAGTATCGGCATGGCACCATTCGAGCCCTTGAATGGCAGGCGTTGTCGAACACTTTTATGTTGGGCAGAAAGTGAAGAGAGAGCTTCTAGCAAAGAATCATGGATAGACAAGACCACGGACAGAGTCAGACTCATTCAGGAGCGCATGAGGATTGCTCGGGACATACAAGTCAAGTACTACGATTAGAGACATAGAGCAGTTAAATTCAAGGTTGGGGATCACGTTTATCTGAATGTGAGACTAGTTAAGGGAGTCTCTAGGATTAAGCGGATGAATAAGTTGAGTCCCAGATTTGTCGGTCCATATGAGGTGCTAGAGCGCATAGGTGAGGTTGCATACAGGTTGGCCTTGCCTGAGGATATGGGTGGATTACATGACGTATTCCAAGTCTCTTTTCTGAGGAGAGCAGTCAGAGGTCCAAATCAGGTGACCAGTACTAAAGATGCGTTGATTGAATTAAATCTCAGTATCAGTATTTTGCCAATCAGGATGGTGAATTCGAGGATTCAGAAGCTCAGAAACAGAGAGATATGTATGGTTAAGGTCTTTTGGATGAATTGTGGTCAACCAGGTTATACTTCAGAAAGAGAGGACGAACTCTGTGGCAACAAAGATTATGTGTTTCTCTTCGATTCAGGTATGTGTGTAATTTTTGAGGACGAAAATTTTATTATGAGGGAAGATTTGTAACATCCCATTGCTAACGTCGCGTTAAATTAAATTTCATGGTACGAACGCGAGTATAATTAATAGAGTCGACGACTTGTCAAGGTAATAATCAATTTTAATTATTTTATTACACATGACAATCAGATAATACAAAGATGACATGTCATTTTTAATAATCTCTAGTGGTCGTAATGATTTAATTTTGCGCACGATGGTGCATCGCAAAAAAATTCAACCGTCTAGGTCCTAGGCAAGTTAGTAATATTATTATAATAGCATAATAATAATAATAATAAATTAGAATTTTCTCCACTTAATCCAATTTTCTCCCCTTAGCTGGCTCACAGTTACAGCAACAGCAAGGACCGTTCGTTTTGTAAGCCGCACCCACCCCCCACCTCGTGTAAGTTATTTTTCTTCCCCAAGCTGTGCGGAAAGATCCCACACTTCTTATATCCTGTTCGCGCGTTCTGTCTCCCGCAGCCGCACCGCAAGGAAGGAACCGAAGCCCTAGCCGACCACTCCTCCTTCGCTGGAACTTAGTGTCGGCTTCTTTTTCTCCTTTGTGGACTCCGACGGTCTCTCTCACCCTCTTCCCAAGTGTCGTTGGAGTTTCGAATTCAACCCTAACCAGTGGGAACAAGTTTCTGAAAGCCCTGCTTTGGTTCTGGTGAGTTCTATTCCTCGATATTTTCATTTCCTAATGGAAATTGTTTTAGTTGGAGACTGATTTTGATTATCTCTTCGTTTCCTCTTGCCCTAATTTGGGAATCGAAGAACTCAGTCTTCCTCAGTCAGAAATCAACCATTTAATTTGGGGTTAACCACTGTTAGATCGAGGTAACGTCTTCATTTACATATTTTCCTCCATATCTAGTCATTTGACATCATTTGGAGTAAATTTCACTGAAACCCTAAAGGGGGAAATGTTTGCGTTTGGGTTCCCGTTTGGATTTCAGATTTTGGTGATTGTCGGAGCAAAGTTTGGTAGAAGTCTTGAGTGGTCAGATCTTTTAGGAAGGAGCATCGTGTCACCTCGTCGTGTGTACGAGCGTCGAAACGCCGCGGTAAGAAAATCGACTCCTTTTATATGAGCATTTCAGATCACTTAAATTCAAGTTTAATTATGTCAATGTACGCATATAGAAATTCCTAGATCCAATAGTCAGAACCAAGTCAGCGGAGTAGGTAAGCACTTCGATTAAAATTAGACAATTCAGTGTCGTGAAAATCCTAAACTCAGTGTACTTAACAAGAGCGCTACTCCGCATTCAATTCACTAACTCCAGTATAAATTTATTCAGAAAAAAAATAGCGAGGAAGATTCACCCTCGTGTTTCTGGTGGATGCACGTCACCGTGTTCTCAGGGCCAGTAGGCCACTACTAGAACTTCAAGCTCAGGGTTGATGACCCTTACTACAGATATGGAACTCCTCAGATAGGAGTCTATGTTCCACTTAAGGGACATCCAGTTCAGGGCACCATCAGATTTATCTCTCAGACTACAGTTACAAGTTTGTACACAGTCGTCGTTAGTGACGAGATTTAATAAGATAGTATTGAAACTTGTTGAAATTTACAAAGTCATATTTCTAAAACTTCAGAAATCAACGACCTAAACAGCTAAGAAAAGTGTGTGTCAGAACACACATTAGGTCGATTTTACGCCTGATCATGAACTCAAGTGTCAAGTCAATGTTAGAAAAATCATGCATATTTTAAAATCAAGTAATATTCATTTATAATATATTTAATTGTTGTTGGAGAGTAGTTTTTCTTACTCTTCAGTGGGTCTGACCCATTTGTAACTTGTTTTTACAGGGGGTTCACGTCAGGGGATCCTCTTAGAATATGCGGCTCAGTCTTCAGTCGTCAGTTTGTTCAGTTGTACCACTGTTATTGTACTTGTCTTTTATTTATAGACATTTATATTTGTTGTACTTAACCCGTGTTTTTGATATATCAGCTATTTCAGTTTGACGGTATTTCAGTCCTTTAATGTTATTTTCAGTTTTAGTTGGCTCTGTGAATTCAACTTGGCAAGGTACACTTTTAACCATAGATTTACTTCACATTTTCGTTGTAAGTTTCTTTTTAGCATTTTCATTACTTTTACCTGCTTTATAGTGCCGGTTTATGTATCGTTACTTAGTTTACTTGTTATCGCGGACCCGGCCGGACTGCTGTTCCTATTAAACTTGGTTAGGGTCTTATAAGTATATAGAGGTTTTCCTGAAGTACTGGAAGGATATTCCGATGTGAATTAGATAACTGACTCTTTAGACGTTAAGACTACAACAAGTTATGTATTGCTCCTTGGAGGAGCGGCTATCTCATGGGTCTCTACAAAACAAACTGTGATTTCAAAAAACAGTATGGAATCCGAGCTTATAGCTTTGGACACTACATGTGCCGAAGCGGAATGACTTGAGAATTTACTTGCTGAAATTCCTTTATGCGGAAAACCTATGTCTGTTATTTTTTGCATTGTGACAATAAATCTGTTATAAATTAAATTACTTCTAATTGTACTAATTTCAAAATGAATAAGTTTATGAATATCAGGTAATCAGTGAAGCAAAGAAGAAAAGAAGTGATATCACTCAACTATGTCAAGTCAAAATTGAATCAGGCTGACAATCTTACCAAGGGATTATCCTGAAGGGAGATTTTGTTATCATCGAGGAGAATGAGGCTTAAGCCCACATAATTTGCTATCAACGGTGGATATCCAACTCATGTGAATGGAGATCTCATGAATTAGGTTCAATATGATAGAAACAAAGTCGTTGATGTAGCGTGGTTGGGAACACAAAATTTAAAGATTGAGAAAACCTTCTCCTCATTTTTATGATGTTGTGCTCTACGTAACAAATTAGGATGAACTAATTTAAGTTCTTAATGGTTGTCAAAGACATATATCTTTGTGAGATATTGGTTATGAATAACTCTTGAGGCACCACCTGTGTGGGGGTAGTCGTGAGGCCGCGACTTTGGGATCTGGGCTGCACCATAATAACCCTAATGAAAAATCAAGGAATGTGCATGGCCATTAACGCGCTCACCGCCATAACCCAAGAACAACCAATCTTTTGTGTGCTTATCTAATTTACAGGTCTAAAGTTTATAATTCAAAGTCTCTGGCATATTATACTCTTCGGTAGAGAAAATAAGTACTAAGTATAGGTTCAAGATAACCATTTTTATACTCATTGCATTAAATACAACTTGATGAAGCAAATTTGTATTTGATTTTATTTATAATATATTATTACATAATTTATGAAGTTCGTTTTTAGTTTTTTGCTTTTGTGGAGGATTGTTAGAAATTTAATATATAAAATATTATAAATTAAATGTTTTATTGGAGCCAACTGGTGTTTGGTGTTTAGGCTTTTCATATTTTGATAAAAAAGCTCCAAAATAAAATTGGATGGAATCCAATTTTTTGGAGGGAAACCTTTCATGATGAAAGGGTGAACTTTTTGTCTCATATTGCTTAGCACCACTCATGTGAGTGTGTATATAAATGAATTCACTCTTTCTTATTTGTTCAAAAGAACATGAGGAGAAACCATGGACCACATGTGCGCGCGCGCGCGCACCGCACCGACCGGATCCGGATTTTGGATTTGAGATTTGGGGAATAATTGAATTTAAATGTATTTTTTGTTCAAAATAGTTTTGACTATTTTTAAATCCTAAAAATTCAGAGTTGCGTCGACGTGCGCCGAATTGATCTCGACGCATGCATCAACTTTGTCATGTTGCGTCAAATCAAACTCGACGCACATTTCTTCCACGTCGATATGCGTCAAATTGATCTCAACGCATGCGTCAACTTCGTCGTACTGCGTTAAATTAAACTTGACGCACATCTCCTGGGTCGACATGTGTCGAATAAAAATCGACGCATGCGACGACTTCTCATTTTTTTATATAAATCAACATGATCTCGACAAGCGTCGATATGAAGTCGACGCAAGTTACGTCAACTTGTCCACTAATTTTTGTTACGCGTTTTCCTCGCCATTACTCCTTTACGTTGTAACTCCAACGTTCACCTGCATGATTAAAGTTTTTAATTATAACCGTTGAGATCTATTGCGTGTTTATTTTCTTGTCGTTTTCGAGACTCCTATTTAGGAGAGTTTTCTGATTCATTTACTGACACACGTTGGAAAACTTTTTGTCGATCTTCTGGTTTTTCTTTCCCTCGCGACGATTCTTATGTGATTTCATTTTCTTCACATTTGCTTCATCAAGTGAAAGTTCGGGTGTTTTGTGCTTCTTCGGTATCCGCGCGGATCGAAGTCTTCGGGATCCAGCCGGGTGTTGTACCTTGAAAGAGTGAGCATCGGTTGAAAGCCTTGTCGGAGGCTGGTGCAACTTCTTTATGGCAGTGATCACACGTCTTACCTAGGCTCGATTCTAAACATATATTATACCGATCTCTTTTATTTTTCATCCCTTCTGTTTATATAAGTTTTGAAAATCTTATTACTCAAGATCTGATATTATCATGTTAAAAAATAATTTTTAAAATCGGAAAAAATATTCATTATTTTAGAATATACATAAAAAATATTCCTACAGGGTGTTCACAAAAGATGGTTGATAACCAAGAAAACGAAGTCTAATGCTTCGTTTGGAATGATGTTTTGTTGTCACCAAGAAAAGAAAGCTAGTTTTGAACATAAAAGAGAATGAAATTTCTTGGGTGAGCTCGCGCGTTCACAAAAGATGGTTCATAACCAAGAAAACGAAGCCTAGGGCTCCGTTCGGAACGGCGTTTTTGCTGCCACCAAGAAAAGAAAGCTAGTTGTGAACATAAAAGAGAATAAATTTGTTTTGGTGAGGTCGGGCGTGTTAGAAATTTAATATATAAAACATTATAAATTAAATGTTTTATTGGAGCCAAGTGGTGTTTTGTGTTTGGGCTCCTCATATTTTGATGGAAAAGCTCCAAAACCAAATTGGAGTGAAACAATTTTTTGGAGGGAAACCTTTCATGATGAAAGGGTGAACTTTTTGTCTCACATTGTTTAACACCACTTATGTGAGTGTGTATATAAATGAATTCACTCTTTCTTATTTGTTCAAAAGAACATAAGGAGGAATCATGGACCACATGCGCGCACGCAACGCACCGGATCCGGATTTCGGATCAAGGATGGTTCGTAACCAAGAAAACAAAGTCTAAGGCACCGTTTGGAATGACTTTTTGCTGTCACCAAGAAAATAAAGCTAGTTTTGAACATAAAAGTGAATGAAATTTCTTGAGTGAGCTCGGGGGTTCACAAAATATGGTTCATAACCAAGAAAAGGAAGCCTAAGGCTCCGTTTGGAACGGCGTTTTTGCTGCCACCAAGAAAAGAAAGCTAGTTTTGAACATAAAAGAGAATGAAGTTTCTTAGGTGAGGCCGGGCGTTCACAAAAGATGCCTCATAACCACCACAGTCACCACCGCTACCGCCGTGCCAAACAGGGCCTAAATGTGGTAGCAACAGTCAATCGTCAACAAGATATCAATCTCCAAACACACTTCCCTAGAATTCAGGAGACGCGGGAGGAACAAAACAATTCAAATATTCAAATGACTAAATCAATCACTCACCTTAATTATAGCAACATAAGGTTTCTGTTTCAAATCCTCGGGAGTCAACAAAACTGAATCCTCCTGCAGGCGAAAGCATGCAACCGTCATTTCCAATATCGTCCCCGAAATTTTCGGACTAAAGGAAAAAAATCCAAAAAAAAATAACTTCGCAAACACAGGCTTACATAGCACGTTGCAGTTCAAAGAAATAAAGTAGGGATGACCGAAATCTTACAAGCTCGAACACATTTCCCTCGAGTTCGAACGATTCATAATGGTTTTTCTTCTTCTTCCCCTTTCCCGTGCTCGACAGAATTTCCCCAAGCGGCTCCGCCTTTGAATCCTCCTCATCCACATCCTCCTCGCTCTCCACCTCCCCGACTCCATTGTGAGAGGCTCCACCGTTCGTCTCGTGACACTTTCTACTCCTCTCGGCATCCTCCTCGTCCTCAACATGCCGGACACGGCGCTTCTTCCTCCAAAGCCGATCGTCTGCCGGCGGCGAAGGCTCGTCGTCCTCGCTGGAGACCTGGGAGACCCGCCGCTTTCTCATTTCGTTGATGCGGGCGTCACAAAGCTTTGCCCGGGAAAGAATTGGGGAGATGGGGTTCAGGGAGTATCGGTTTAATAATTAAAGGACGAAATCATTAAAATCAACTCTTCAAAATCTTAAAATTACGGGAGTTTATTCTGTTTTTTTTTTAATCTCGATAAGTGATATTTTGATTTCTTGAATTTGAATATCATATTTTTGGTGGGTAGCATTTTCAATTTTTAAAAGGAATTGTTAAAGGCAAATCAAAAATTACTATTCGCAAACTATTGTTAACAGCAAATCATATTTTTTTTAATTACTAAATGAAAACAAAATTGTTATAGGCAAACCAACATAATTAACAACAAAGTAAATCTAAAATTAAAAATTTTGTCATATTTTGTAACTGTGATAGTCAATCACTTCAACATAAGATATTAAAAAGAACATCACGGTGATAATGGCTAACCGTACACCAAAATCTTAAAATTCCTCTCTAAAATATTTTGCGGGTTTTTTGCCAGCATATCGCTGCCCTCGGAAGTCGCACACTACTTTCGGAGAAACAATCAGAAACATTGTACGAAACCCTCATTTACTCTCTTCTGAACCCTCGCCTAAATCCTCGAAGAAGAAGAAGATGTTTGTTGATCTAAGAAATCGGGAGATGTTAGACCCCACTCCGAATGTAGCTCCAGTAGTGACAAATACCAGCATGAACATGAGATGGAAGTAGATATTGATAGCGTTGGTGTGAAAACTCTTTTTGAGTTTGATAGATTTATCACTAAATATAATAAGAGTTTAAGCAAAAACAAACGCAAGAAAAAGTTAGTTGTTCTAGCAAAAGCTGCAGTTGAAAGTAATTATTTTTGTTGTGATTGTTATGTTATCAATTTCACGTGTAAATGAAGTATTTTAGAGTAATATTTATTTTAATATTTTACATTGAATTGGAAAAAATGACAAAGAATTAATTTTTAATTTGATTTATTGTCAACAATAATGATTTGCCGTTAACAGAATTGTTTGCACCGAATAATTTTCAAAATGCATGATTTGTGGTTTACGGATAGCTATTTTTTATTTGTCTTTAACAATCCCCTTTTTAAATTTGACACAATGCATTTTTTAAAATACCTTAAAATTTTTATTTTACCTCTTATCACTGATTAAAATTTGTTTAATTTTCATGATGAAATATTGCATAAATTCAAAAATTTGTATTGAAATGGAATATGTAGATATTTTGAGAGTTTAATGTGAAAATTATATCTCAAAATTCAACCTATTATGCTAAATGCAAAGGTATTTGAAGAGTGCATTGTGCTAAATTTAAAAATTCCAAATGCAATGTGCCAAAAGCAAGATATTCCAAATGTGCAAAGTGTCAATTAGTTTTTTAGGCTTCATTTGTTTTAGCGGTGGCGGGTCGATCCGGCAGGTGGAAACGGAGAGTTCGAACCGAAGGGGGAAGGTGGATGCTCCAAACGGAACTTTTTGGGGCGTTTCTTAAGGAGGGCGGGTGGAAACGGAGCAAACACCGCCGAAGATTCATTTATTTACCCTCCTTCCGGCGGCATTGCCCGAAACGGAGTTGCAAAACGCCCAAACAAATAGAGCCTTAATGTTGATTTATTAAATGGAGGTAACATGGTTAGTCATATAAAAGAGCCTCATCAATCTAGAGATTCTTGATTAAAATAAATAAAAATTCATTCAATGAATGGCTTTTTAAGGTGGGTAGCTTGGGGCTCCTTTGCTTGCTCGGTTAGCAGTCAAGTGGAAGGTATGACTAACCGAGCAAGCATTGTGTGAGGAGATTTCTCGTGTTCTACGGATAATCTTAAGATCCTTGTGGAAGATGACCATAATGATCGTGAAAGAGTATTTGGTCCTTAGTGTGACTCGCATTTCCTACCACGAAAAATGAATGTATTTTTCAAATGAATATCCATATGTTTATATTTATATACATACACTGAGGAAAAATGAACTTTTGTAAAGTCCTCATAGTTCCAATTATTCATTATTTTATCTTAAATAGTAATTGTGTATTTTATTTTGTTTTCAAAATAAAATACATGTCGTGGGCCGCGACAGTGCCCAACCACAACAGTATCTCTTCCGTGCACATCATTACATCACTATGCGGGTGGACGTGGTGTCCTCGCCTGAAGAACTAATAAGAACATAAGTAACTTTTATTTTAAATCAATGGCCAGAATTATTTTTACTCAAAGAGAATTGGCGTCGATTTAAAAAGAATGGTCATGATGAAATAGATTGTGCACATGCACCATTACATGTGTACAAACTCAAATTCGTTGGGGTAAGTCTATTTAGGGCATGTAAGTAGAAGAGGTGAAAGTCAAATATCAGGGGCGACTGTTGAAACCGGGAACCGGCTTCTGTGGAGCTCGAACCCTTGGAGAAGGGATGACCACACACTTACTTCATATAACAAACTTAGCCGACCGAAGACTTAGAGCTCAAAACTGACCCAAGGCTCCAGCGCGGAGGTCCCACCACACACCTGAAAGATCTTAAACTGTTCCCCTCCTTGGCCAGTGTTAAGCTAAGGGCACCTCAGAAAGCGCAAGAAGATCTAGAAATTAAAGAATTGAAAAGCTTGCCTTCTGAGGTACTCTATTGGGTCTATTTATAGATTTCTTGGTTTGACCTGCAAATAGCACAACTCTGATGTCCTAAACAGTTATATGCATCCAAAAGGAGGTTTGCTAACAACGAAGTTCCGCTGTTTTGAGGAGCTAAATGCAGACCTAATCATATTTGGCAGACTGAATTATATTAACCACATGATATCTGCACCCCACTCATAGGGGGATCGGGACCAGCTCGCCACTTAACTGGGCGGACGTGGCTTGGCTCGCGCGGCTCGCCTTTCTCTTTAGGCGAGCGCGAGCTGGTCTCCTGCGGCGCGCTTGCCTCTTACATGGAGGCGGACCGACGATCTTGGTCGGATGGGCACTTAGGCAAGCGGGGGTTAGCTAGCTGGCTCGCGCGATTCGCCCACCGGCGTGGCGGAAGCAGGACGGGTGTGATCTGGGCTCGCCCGCCTATTGAATTGATGCGGGCCGGCTGTCCTGGCTCGCTCACCCGCCCGGCGGATGCGGACCGGCTCGCATTGAGGGCCCCTCTTCTACCTTGTTGGATCCACTCGGCGAACACTAGGGTGTATAGCGACCTCACCCAAAGGGCAAGTATTGGCATCACTTCCAATTCGTCGTAAGTAAGTCTTATCCAAAGATCATTCTCCATAAGCGAGTTCTTGCCCATAGTCGCACAGTTGGCGGGTGGGCCCTTTAAGTTGCAAGGCAAGTATTTCGCAGGGAGGTTACTAGCGTATCGACCCTCCCCCCCCCCCCCCCCCCCCCCCCCCTCTGATTTATCCATAAATAGGACAACAAGGGTACCATGAATGACACCTTGAATCCCCACCCCCATAAGTTCTTTACTCTTCAAATTGTGTCTTCATTGTGTCTCACTCGACATTTGATTTTGGAGGGAAAGCTCTTTCAACTTCTTGGTACATGCATGGTGGGACCTCCGCGCTGTGGCACGCAGGTCATGTCTGAAGACAAGTTCATTTCTTTTCTCTCTCACTGTAAAGTTTGGTGAAGTTGGCACCCATGATCAACAACATTTGGTTACCTGTTAGGTCTGGCCTTTTTTGAATTGTTTTTTTTATTCCAATACTTTGGTGCGGTAAGTATTGATCGTAAACAGAGGAGGAAAGTCTAGCGAGAAACCAACATGGTTCAAGAAGGCGAGCAGGAGGTGGTTGTCGGCAGCTCGCAGGCGGATGGCTAGTATATGACAAGGACAGAATTTACTGACTTCACTCAAAGGATCGAGGACACATTGCGAGCAGTGCTCTTCACTCGCGCTGAGGTAATAGTAACCTCGCCTCACCACGTCACTCATTCGGAGGATGGCGAACCATATAGGTGAAGAAGTACGGAAGTTGTGATAGAAGAGCTAAAGTGACTTGTGCAGTTGCGATATCTCCCGACGAGTTCTCAGAGAATCCAGTTTCGTGAAGTGTAGCATTTTGTAAGCTATCAAGAAACACGCATGGGTGAGTTGGGCCAATCTTGCCATAACGCAGCTCGCCAATTTGGAAGGAGTCCATTATGTGATGAAATCTTGTTGGCCCCTGTTTCGGAAGGGTTCCAAGAATCCAATCTGAGTTACTATATAGGGAAGGATGATCACTTACAACACTTGTAATAGTTTGATGATGTAATTTCAATCTGAGCTGTGACTGATCCTTCAAAGTGCAGGTTCTTTGTTATCACCTTCAAAGGAAAGATAGGGGATTAGTTTCATACATTGCATGTAGACTTGATCAACTGTTTTGAAGACTTGTGCATAGGTTTGATGTTGAGCTTTGTCACTTCGAAAAAGAGGAAGGGGGGAACTGGTGACTCTTTCATCTAATGCATGGACTCAGTGAGACCATGAAAAGTTATATCGATCGACTCATGTAGGAATTCCTTAGCATCTAGAATGTGGATAGCTTCCCCTTGCATGTATCCACTCTTGGCCTGCAAGAAGACCACTTCAAACTAGAGGTGAGCAGGTATCCCCTCGTCTCCTTTGAAAACTTGATCGATCGGGTGAGCAAGTTCATCCATAGAGAGGTGACAAATAATATTTTTTAGCCAGGCTAACAAAGCTAACCAGGGCAGAGGAAGAGGATGTTGAAAATTATGAAGTGAAAGTGGTTGATGAAGCAGACCGTGCGGTCTGGGCGGTCTGAGTCCACGGCCTGGGCGGACTGATGTTGCGGCCTGGGTGGACTGGCTAGGATGGACTTGGTGGCTTGGTTGATATAATGTAGCGGCCTGAGCGGCATGTTTATGGCAGTCTGGTGGCAGTGCTCAGCTCGGCCTGCGGTTCTGTAGAACTTATTCTTGATGTAACCGGGCGGATTAACAGTGAGTTCACGAGAAGGTGACAGACTCAGTTGGAGTCCACGGAGTTCGTTATGGCGGACTGGTTCTGGAGATTGCAAGATCGGCATCGAACCTTGTCGAGTTCTTCGGTGATGCGGTGGGTGATAGCTGCATTCATGGTGGCGGATTGTCAATGGAGTTGGCGGTCTGGCTTCGTGTCCGTCGATGTCGCGCCAGTTGTTTGGTGGGTTGCTGGACTTAGTCACTGTGTGATAAGTCCAGGGTATTCGCAGTGTCCGCAGAGTCCGCTGTTGATCGGGCGATCTGCCTGTTGGTCATGGAATTGTGTGGCGGGCTGACGCAGTGTCCGCAGAGTCCGCTGTTGACCCAGTGATCTGCTTATTGGTCGTGGACTCGTGTGGCGAGCTGTGGAGGTGTTCTCGAGTTGTGCGGACTGTCGTCATGTCTGCGTACAGCGTTCAGACTGATGCAGTATGTGTTGTGGCTGTGTCTGTGTGATGTGCTGTGTGGTGGACTAGTGCAGTGCTCGCGAGCAGCACGGGCTGGTGTAGTGTCCGCATGTAGCGTACAGACTGACGCAGTGAATGGGATGTTGTTGTGTCTGTGTGCTGCAATGTGCGTGGACTGGCGCGATGTCCTCCAGGTGGCGGACTGGTCTCCTGACTTGGCGTCTGGCAATTTGGCTCGTCCGGCTTAGTCCTTGCGGACTCGGCGGACTGGGTTGTGCTAGCTGCGAGCTGGGTGGTGAATCTATTCACTAGAGCGGTGCTCGCACTCCTCACCCCGCCTATAAATATACCCCCCCCCCCCCCCCCCTCCGGCACTTCTATGTAACTAAGTGAACAGTAAGTTGAGCGCAGATCAATTATTGCGGACTCGGTTTTCCAGATCGCGCGGTTTGAAAAGTATTAACTGGTTGTTATTTGCAAGTTATGCAGCTAGCACTGTGAAGCCGAAAATTTTGTATACGTTAAGCGTATGATGTGATGGTCCGTAAATAAATAGGCACCTATTATCTTATTTTTCGCACTCCCTCCCGCTTCTCCGTCAATTTGGGCGGAAAACTCTTCTCCCAAAAACATCGCCGGGGTCGACGACATAGCTGCGAGATCTCCATAGTTGTTCCCTCTCCGGGAAGGAAAACACTGTCTCCTAACTCTTCCCAACTTTTAGCTGCTCGCGCTCATGTCGGAAAACATAATAGTTCTTTGTGATGACGCCACTTACCCGGTAGCTGACAACCTAGATGCAACTTTTCCTAATGGAGAAAATCGCGTTTCTTCACTATCCCCTCCGATCACCTATGAAGATCTGCCTCCGACATATACAGGTTCTCTTACCTTCTTCAACTTCACATTGAAACACATGAAGTTTTTGATTTTTCTTTTAGTAAATCATCTTACGCTGCACTACGAACTTGTAATTTCTGAATCAATTAACGCAAATGGGCAGGTGATTTGACAACGCTTCAAAATGAAACAAGAAACGAATCACTATCGTCTTCGGGAACCACTGTAAGAAATCATCTAATCCTAAAAAGTTTCTTGTATAATGTTTTGAGGTTCCATTTGAGTGTAAGTTTGGGGAAATTTTTTTTAGGGTATGCCCGTTATAATTTTGTGGTTTGTTGCTTTGAACTGTAATTATATAATTTTTTGAAACTCTAAATTTTAACTGTAAGTAGTATTCATTTTGGAACTGTAATTCAAAGAAGAAATTTACAAGTTCGGTTGTAAAGTTTCATCCTATGTAATATTTTTTGATGAATATAATTTTTGTATAATGTTGATGTTTGTAAAATCCGGGCCGATCAAATTATCTAGTGTTTTTTATATTCATGTATTATAACTTTGTTGTTTTGTTTTGAGGTGTAATTAGTAATTCTTTTGGAACTGTAACTTTCAACTGGAATAATTATGGTGATTTTGAACTGTAATTATAACTGGTTTCTATAGGCTAATTTGTTCTCTCTTTTGCAAACACCGCACATTTCTTTTTTGAAGTGTAGGTTTGAATAACATCAAACTAGTATTCTTGTTTGAACTGTAATTTTAATAACAAATTTGTACTGTATATATGTTTTGAGGTTGTCAATCTTCATCACATGTTAAATTTTAGGATAAATATAGTTGTGATGTTTCATGTATTTCTATTTTTGTGAAATGTTGATGTTTGAAAAATTCGGTTCAGTCCAATTGTCTAATGTTTTTATATTTATATGTTATAACTTTACTGTTTTGATTTGAACTGTAATCAGTAATTCTTTCGGAACTGTAACTTTCAACTGGAATAATTATTGTGATTTTGAACTGTAATTATAATTGGTTTGTATAGGCTAATTTGTTCTCTCTTTTGCAAACACCGCAAATTTATTTTTTGAAGTTTAGGTTTGAATAACATCAAACTAGTATTCTTGTTTGAACTGTAATTCAAATAACAAATTTGTACTGTATATATGTTTTGAGGTTGTCAATCTTCATTCCATGTTAAATTTTAGGATAAATATAGTTGTGATGTTTCATGTATCTCTATTTTTGTGCAATGTTGATGTTTGAAAAATTCGGTTCGGTCCAATTGTCTAATGTTTTTATATTTATATGTTATAACTTTACTGTTTTGATTTGAACTGTAATCAGTAATTCTTTCGGAACTGTAACTTTCAACTGGAATAATTATGGTGATTTTGAACTGTAATTATAACTGGTTTGTATAGGCTAATTTGTTTTCTCTTTTGCAAACACCACAAATTTATTTTTTGAAGTTTATGTTTGAATAACATCAAACTAGTATTTTTGTTTGAACTGTAATTCAAATAACAAATTTGTACTGTATATATGTTTTGAGGTTGTCAATCTTCATCCCATGTTAAATTTTAGGATAAATATAGTTGTGATATTTCATGTATCTTTATTTTTGTGGAATGTTGATGTTTGAAAAATTCGGTTCGGTCCAATTGTCTAATTTTTTTATATTTATATGTTATAACTTTACTGTTTTGATTTGAACTGTAATCAGTAATTCTTTCGGAACTGTAACTTTCAACTAGAATAATTATGGTGATTTTGAACTGTAATTATAACTGGTTTGTATAGGCTAATTTGTTCTCTCTTTTGCAAACACCACTAATTTATTTTTTGAAGTTTAGGTTTGAATAACATCAAACTAGTATTCTTGTTTGAACTGTAATTCAAATAACAAATTTGTACTGTATATATGTTTTGAGTTTGTCAATCTTCATCCCATGTTAAATTTTAGGATGAATATAATTGTGATGTTTCATGTATTTCTATTTTTGTGGAATGTTGATGTTTGAAAAATTCGTTTCGGTCCAATTGTTTAATGTTTTTACGTTCATATGTTATAACTTTACTATTTTTGATTTGAACTGTAAGCAGTTATTCTTATGGAACTCTAACTTTCAACTGGAATAATTATGGTGATTTTGAACTGTAATTATAACTTTTTGAAAACAAAAAAACTTTTCTAATATAGATTGTGTTTTTTAAAAGAACCCTGTTGTGTTTCTGATTGTGCACTCGGAGGAAGAGGCTTATATAATGTATTGTAATTATGCACACCGGATCAGATTTAGTGTGCGAAAACAACACGTTACTTACTGGACACATACAAGAACTATCAAAGTCAGAGAGTATAGTTGTTCAAAATCTGGAAGTAAGCGCATAAAACCATCACCCAAGAAGTACCGCAAATTAGATACACGCACCGGTTGTCTTGCTTGTATCCATTTCCATTCTGATTCAGATGGCAAGAATTGGAAAGTAACCAAATTTATCGAGGAACACAACCACCCGCTGGCAACAGAAAAGAGAGCCATTTATTGAGATCTCGTCGTTCTATATCTAAAATGCAGGGTAATCTTATGAAAAGATTGACTGGGGCAGGTATTAAACATGTTGATGCATACAACTTTATGTTGGATGAAGTCGGGGGACCTGAAAATATTGGTTTTTGCAAGACAGATGCTTTTAACTACATTCAGCGTCAAAGAGCAACTTTAATTGAAAGTGGCGATGCAACTGCTTGCTTCACATATTACAAGAGAAACAGTCAAATGATAACATGTTCTCGTATTATGTTCAAACAAATTAGCAGAAAAGGTCGACGGGTTTCTTTTGGATGGATGGTCATAGTAAACTGGATTATGATTGTTTTGGTGACGTTTTAATTTTTGATACAACATATCGTTTGAATAAGTATAATCTTGCATGCGCTCCTTTTATTGCGGTGAACCATCATTGGCAAAACATTTTCGTAGGGGGCTTTCATTGCGGAAGAAACTATTAATTCGTTCTGTTGGGTTTTTGAGTCATTATTGAAGTGTGTCGGTAGTAAGGAACCCATAACTATTTTTACAGATCAAGACCAAGCTATGTCTACTACTATTGAGCGAGTGTTCACCAAGACTCGTCATCGGTTGTGCCAATGACACATCTGCAAAAAAACACCTTCTAAAGTTCCTAGCTTTAACATCGATAGTAGCATTCAGGCTTTTTTCTATCGATGCATGGCGAAATGTGATGGAGACATTGAATTTGATAGATATTGGTATGAGATGATCATGAGAGGAAATTTGCAGGATAATAGATGGTTGAACGATTTGCAGAACACAAAGAGGAAGTTGTCTACTGCATTTAATAAGGATGTGCTCGATCTTGGAATTTTATCAACCCAGAAAAGCAAATCGGCTAATAATTGTTTGCATGGGTGTTCTAAAGGCACTAGTTCTCTAGTAGAGTGTTTTTTTGGCTTAGAAAGACTTGTCGCATCATGGCGTAGGGGTGAGCGTGAGCAAGATTTCAAAAGCAAGCATGGTGTGGTTACCTTGAAGCATAAGACATGTGTTTGTCTGAAGCACGTATCAAAACTATACACTGCAAAAGTGTACGTTGTTTTTTAGAAGACATACACAGAGGGGGCGCTTGGATTAAACATTGTGGATGAAACACAGTATGATGATGAACACATGTTGTTTGTAACAAAGAATTGTGATGGTTCCGTAGATGACAAGAGATGGTATGTAAACTTCAACTCAACCACATTTGATTCAGATTGTTCGTGTAGAGAATTTGAGACCAAAGGGCTAGTATGTCAACATATTTTAAGAGACTATAATTTGAGGAATGTAAATCAAATTCCACTGAAATATGTGCTCAAACGATTCACTGTTGATGCTAAAAAGAGCATGTACCTTCTTAATATACCATATATTACAGAGTATGATTCAAACAAGATATTCAGGAATCACCTCATGCGTTCTAGTTACAATTTAGCTACACGCATTGAGAACTGCAGGTCTGCAAAAATTCACGTGATGAAAGTTATGAATGAGTTGATAAAGTATACTGATGAGATGTTGGATAAAGATGAGAGGGAAAAGAACGGATTTGTAAAAGAGGGAAATTCTAATAATCCCCCAATTATTTTGGATCCACCTATGAAACGATGAAAAGGTGCAAGCAATGCTCGTATGAAGGACCACTGGGAATGTGAGACTAACAAAATACATACTTATTTAATAATTTTTTCTTTGTTTTTCATGATGTAGTTTACCTCATTTATTAGTAAGAAATTATGCTAATGTTTTTCTTCTATTGACTTGTAGGGAAAAAAGGTTTGACCCAATTCTTTTGATATTGTTGGTGATGATGACCCAAGCTCGTGTAAGAAGTTATACTTTTTAGGTGATTGCAGTGACAAACGTCATTCAAGTAGTAATGTATGTTATTTCTGGAACTACAAATGTACTCAACTTTTTTGACTGTAACTAATATGGTTTTTAGAACTGCAATTGTTAGTAGATTGTATCTTGCAGTACGATTACAGTTAAATTTTTTGAACTTCAATTGTAGCAAATATATTATTTTTTAGGAGATTAGCTGACCAAGCAATTCGCTTGCGGGAGATTAGCTGAGCAAGCAATTTATAGTCTGTTTACTATCCAACACAGACTACAAAATTACAAACCAATTATCATTGTAATTACAAATATACCTTACAGTTCCAAAATATAAATCAAGGAAGTTGGTGTCGACACTTCAGAAAACTAGTATCGACTCATACAGGGTCAGTGTCGACACAACCAAGGTGGTGTCGACACTTAGAATTTACTCAGAATTATCTAAGTAAAGTCTCGACAAAGTGTCGAGTTGAGTGGTGTCGACACATAAACAAGTGTCGACACATATATTCTGTCGACTAAACTTGTGTCGACACAGTGTGTCGAGACATTATAAGTCTGTGTCGACACTTTTCATCAGTGTCGACACAATTTCCGTTAGCTGACCCGCCCTTTCATCTTCAAACCTAGAAAGGTATAAATATGATTTCACCATTTTCTGTCGACACGCTCACTAAAGTTTCGAGACAAAACTTGTGTGTTGACACATCTCTTCTCTCCAGTCAAATTCTTCAAACCCTAATGGTGCCAAAGCTCGAGGAGAATGTCAATGAAGGCTATGAACTGGTGCGACATACGTTTGACGATGCAGATCAGGAGATCACGAATGTGGTAACCCTAGTTGCAGACTCAGGGTTAGAATTTCTTGTTTCAGAACCCACAAAGATCTGGAAGAAAGAAGTATTGGAATTCCTGAATGGAGCTAAAGTAGACGAATCTGGACTCAAGATCAAGTCTAGGGTTCATGGTGAAAAGGTGAAGGTATCACCTAGAAGTTTGAGAAAAGTCCTAAATCTACCAAGGACAAAAGAAGAGGATGAGGTTACTGCTTCTAAGACCAGAGAAGCATTAACATGGTGTGGTCTGGATTCAAAGATGAAAATTGGTTCTGTTTTCAATAGAAAGGGGATGAACAGCCAGGGGAAGTTTCTTTCTGAAATTGTTGGCAAGGTAATCTTAAGTAAGCCTGGAGGGCATGATAGGGTCTCAGCCCATATGTTCAATCTTATGACAAGGATAATCTTCACATTGAATACAGATTGGTCTGTTATTGTCTTTGATAAGATTAAGGAGAGTCTGAAGAAACCCAATTTGGGTAGAATAATAAGTTTATACCTAGCTAGTAGTATACCAGAGGTTATGGGTCAAGCTGCTGGAACTAAGATCAACCATATGAGAAAGATGGACATGAGGATCTTCTCTAGATGGGACAGAGTTTTATCCAAGGAAATGCCCACACCAGAGAAAATTACTCCCCAAAAGAAGAAGAAGAAGACTGCCCCAGTGGCTCAGGATTCCTCTAGCAGCTCTAGTAGTGAAGAGCAAATTGTCTTTACTCCTGATGAGGATATAGAAGGAAATGCTAGAAAGTCTCCAGCTCAACAAGATGCTGTAGAGAGGCAGGGGGAGCTACCTCAAGCTAGCCCCATACATCAGGATTCTACCCAGGGGGAGCCTCTAGTGGTGGAAGAGCCAACTTCTCTTGAAAGTGAAAGAGCCACCCACATCATCCTTGAGGTAATCACTGAGCTTAATGCTTTAGATTTCCCTATAGAGGATAATGTTTTGTCTGATTCATTAAATGATGTTAATCAGCAATCTCAGATTGATAGTCAACCCCCAGATGTTGTCATGGAGGACACATCTGTTGCAGTTCAAATTGTATCTGATCCAGTGGTAGATGAGCCAAGAGTTTCTCCAGCCCATTCTCCACAAGAATTTACCATGGAAGATCTCTTCCTTAACTTGGATCAAGCAGACCTTAAGAAGGACAGTGCTGCTGCTGAGGGGGAGAATGCTCCTGTTGAGGGGGGGCAAGTAATACTTGATGAAGAACCTACAAGGCAAGAGTCTGAGAAGCCCAAGAAAGTTGAGGAGCTACCTAGGGAGAGGGTAGACATAGCCAACACCTCAACTTCTGAAGATAAGGAAGCTGCCAGAGCAAAGAAAAAGAAATTTCAAGTATTCAAGAGAAGGAGCCAAAATTATAAGAAGGCTTTACAAACTATTGCACCACAGCCTATATCACAGCCAGCACCAACTGTTGATTTCAGCGCATTGATAGTTGCAATGCAAATTAAGCTTGATGAGCACAGGAAAGCCCTAAAAACATATGTGGATGATGGACATAAGTCTTTATAGTTTGACCTAGCTCAAGATATTAAATCTATTAGATTTGAGATGAATCAAAATAAGAAGGAGATGACTGACTGCTTCCACAAGGGATGGAATGCAGTAGTGTACTTAGCTACACATCAAGAAAAGATAAAAGCTCAAGTGGATGAACTTGAAGTGACGCAAGGCTATGTACTGGAGAATCAGATCAGAATGAATGATAATTTGACAGAATCTCACAATGCCATTATCACTAAGATGCAGAACATAGTTGCTGGACTGACTACTTCTACTGCTACTGCTAAAGCAGAGTTTGATAAAGCATTACAAAAGAGTTTAACTGATGTTACTTCTGCAATTCAAAACTCTCAGAAGTTGATAACTGAAAAACTCCAAAGGTTAAAACCTTACTTTAAAGATGGAGTCAACTATTTGGATGCCCAAATAAGATTTCAAAAGGATGATTTGAGGGATCACATGGTTAGAGAAATCATAAAGGGGGAGAGAGTGTTAGTCAAAGTCAGCTCTGATCATGCCAAGTGGATATCTAATTCTATCAGAGCAACTCTTGGTTATCCTCCTTTATGTGACGATGACACTGTAGCAGAATCTGGGATATATCCTGCATATCTAGGAGGGGAGCAACCTGAAGTGGCTCAAGTAATCTACCCTCCTCCAGATTTTGAGATGGTACAAGCTGATATACAGTCTATGTATAGCCCACCCGAGGGAAAGGAAAATGTCATTATAGAAAAGGTGGTTCAGCCAGAATCTGAAGCTGTACAAGAAGCTTTGCTGAAAGAGCAAGAAGCTAGATTATCTAAGAAGAGGTTCAGAGAGCAAGCTGAACAAAGACCAGATTTTGAGCAGTGAAGCCCCACTTCAAGGAACATTATTCTGACTGCATGGAAAGCTGCCAAAGATAATGTTCAAGATAGAAATAAGTGGTTTTCTGAACTTGAGTGGAGAAAGCATGAATCTAGGCAAGAAGCTATAGTGCAATACAGGAGAAAGGCAAAGATGAGAAAGCTACCTCCTACTGCTCAGGAGTCTAGCAAGTACTTTCCCAAGACATATCATTACTTTGAGAGGCAAAAGATTAAAGCTGAAGAGTTGAATAAGAAGGAGCTGAAAGGCAAGAAGCCTACTGCTGCTGAAGATGCCGAAGCCCCTGTGCAAGCCAAGATACAATCTGGGAAGGGCATAGTTATTAAGGAGGCTGAGCAGTAGTAGAATAGAATTTTTCTTAAGTTTACATGTGTAATCATTTGTATTAAACCCTATTGTAAACTTTTGAATGATGAATATAACAAAGTGTGAGAACAATGTGATGTGTTATAAATCTAATTCATAATTGTTCTGAGATGATATATGTGTACATGTTTTATTTGATACATGTTTATGTATTTTCCCTGATTGCATAATCATGTTTTACATCATTCTGTAATTTTATTATGAATGGTGTATATCATTGACTAAGGGTTATGACTTCTCCAAATATGGGGAGATTGTTGGGTACATTGGTTCTAATGTACCTGATTTGAAGAAGCCTCACCCTACTCAATGATATATATCAAAATATATTTGATGTATTTTGAGTTTAGTTGTGCAGGTCAAGTATTTGCAGGGAAAGCAGAAAAGATTCTAAGTCCATGTGTCGACACCTAGGAGCAAAGTGTCGACACTTAAGAAGACTTGTGTCGACACCCAGGCAAGCTGTGTCGACACTTGAAGTACTTGTGTCGACACCAGGGATGCGGAATCGACACCAGACAGAAAGTGTCGACACAAGGAGCTGTGTCGACACTCAATGAAGAAAAGTGCAGTGAAGCAGTGTCAACACTTAGCAGTTGTGTCGACACCCAGTGAAACCGTGTCTACATCAGAAAGTGTCGACACTTGGAGGCTGTGTCGACACTCAGCAAAAGTCAGCAGAGTCTAAGTACAAGTGTCGATACAATAAAGAATATGTTGACACTCAGCAGAAGACTCAACACTTGAAGAAAGTGTCGACACAAGAAAGAATGTGTCGAAACTCAGCAGAAGAGTCAACACTTGAAAAAAGTGTCGACACAAGAAAGAATGTGTCGACACTCAGCAGAAGACTGAACACTTGAAGAAAGTGTCGACACAAGGAGCTGTGTCGACACTTAGCAAAGTTCAACAAAATTCTAAGTACAAGTGTCGACACTAAGAAGATGTGTCGATACTCAGCCAGAGTCTCAACAGAAGAAAAATGTGTCGACACATGGAGCAGTGTCGACACTCAGCAAGTATCAACACAGAAGGCTTGTGTCGACACCAAGAAGATGTGTCGACACTGAACAAGTTCAACACATGAAGATGTGTCGACACAAAGGTGTTGTGTCGACACTTACAAGAATTCAACAAAGTGCTGAAGAACAAAGTGTTATGTCAACACTCAATATCAGTGTCGACACATAAAGAAGAAGTTGTGTCGAGAAGTGAATTCTACAACACAAGTAGTTGTGTCGTCACCTTGTAGGCCAGTGTCGACACTTAGTCAACCTGTGTCGACACTTGGTCTATAAGTGTCGACACTTAAAGACAGACTGTCTCGACACTTTCAGACAGTTACAGAATTTTCAAGAACTGACTGGATGACTTGACAGCTGCCATTCCAGCCGGTCTACTGCACCTGTCAGAGTTGTCAGAAATCAGTTATGAACCGGACCGGCCGGTTACCATGAAGAAGACCTATAAATAGGCTTATACTGTCTACAGAAATAGTTGTTCAAGTGATCAAGTAATAAAAAGAAGATCTAGCTATTCATTGAAGAATCAAGTGAAGATCTAAGAAGTTGGAGAGAGAGAGCTCCTTCCAAGAAGTCAGCCGTTGGAACCAGGCTGAGAAGAAGGGTTCAGATTTTGTTCTGGATCTTAAGTAGCAGAGATCAAGGATCAACTGCAGTGGAGATTAATCTTATTGTGTTCTATATTCAAGAAGCTTTGGAGAAAGCCAAGTCAGATTGATCTCAGCTGAGTTCTTCCAAGAACTCATCAAGAAACTCTCAACTCTTCTCTCTTTTCTCTGAGTTGTAGGGTTTACATTTTGTATTCATATTATCTTGTAGGATCCTTAGGGATCTGAGTTTGTAAGCCTGTAATTATAAAGGCTCAGTGTAGGGCCTGTGTGCCTGAGTGTAGGAGATTTGTATCTCTGAGTGTAGGCCTGTTGTGGCTGAGTGTAGGCCTGTTGTGGCTGAGTGTAGCCTTTGTGAAGAAGCTGAGTGTAGGTCTTTGGACAAGACTGAGTTGTAGGGCCTTGGGCCTGAGCTGTAGGAACCTATTTTGAGGTTCTGAGTGTAAGATCTGAGGATCTGAGATATTGGAGGAGTTTGGCCGAATCTAGTACACTACTAGATAGGCGAAGGGGGAAAGTGGATATACCCAAACCTTGGGGAACCACTATAAACCTGCGTGTTCACTGTGTGCTTGTGTAATTCTGTGATTGCTGCATGTTTGCTGTGATAAAGTAACTAGAACTCTGTGATATATTCTGAATTCTGCCTAAAAAGTTAAAAAGAGTTAAGTCACATATTCACCCCCCCCCCTCTAGGTGAGTAGGTACAATATCTTTCAGAGGTCTTGGCATTGAACTTCTTACATCGACTAACTTCAAGAAGTGGAAGTCGTGTATGAAGAGCTATCTCTTGGGTAAGGAGTTGTGGGAGGTCGTCGGTGGTGATGATAAGCAAGATGTTACTGCTGCTACTGGTACTGCTGAGAAGGTGAGAGTTTGGAGAAAAACAAATGCAAAGACAGAGTTTGCTCTCAAACGGGTTATCTCACATGAGCTCTTTGATCACATCTTAAGATGTGAGTCTGCTGCAGAGATTTGGACAACATTGATGTTTTGTTCGACAGGAAGAACGTGGCAATGTTGTAGCTTCTAGAGAATGAGTTGGCTAAGACAACTCAAGGTGATCTTTCCATCTCGAAGTTCTTTCTGAAGATGAAGAACATGTGCACTGAAATATCAGCATTGGATCCTGATGAGCCCATCTCTGAAGTAAAGTTGAAGAGGCACATAGTTTGCGGGTTGCGGAAGGAATATGTGGCCTTTGTGACTTCCGTGCAAGGGTGGGCAACTCAACCTTCTCTGCTGGAGCTGGAAAACTTGCTAGCATCACAGGAGAGCTTGTCCAGGCAGATGTCCGGTGTGACTATCTCTGAAGGAGGTAGTGAAGCTCTAATCACTGAGAAGAATAAGAAGAAGAAGAAGAGATAGGAGAAGAAGAAGAAGCCTACTGCTGAAGAAGGGCTTTCAACCTCTTATCAGCAAAAGAGGAGCTCCGCTCCTAAGAAGAACTGGAAGAAAGAGTTGAAGTATTACAGATGCAATCAGGCAGACCACTTCAAGCATGACTGCAAGGTCAATTGAGCTGCAGCTCAACTGATGATGAAAAGTGAAATAACTCCATAGTTAAGCGTGCTCGGATGGGAGAAGTTCTGGGATGGGTGACCTCTTGGGAAGTCCCCGTAGGCCCGCTTAACCGGATCACTTCTCGTCAAAGGGAGGATTGCAGTCTGTGGGACCTGGGACGAAAACACAGTAAGCAGGTGCGTTGTGTGGTCAGGGTCTTCACGCTGCGTTTCCGATGACCCGCCATGGCTGCAGGGGCACGGAGAGGGGTTGGGGTGGCACGGACTGCATTCCATGATGGGGGCCTGGGACGTATGCAGTGCTGGTGAGCCAGGCTCGTCCGGGTCCTCACAACGACTTCTAGCCCTGCCTGCTAGTAGGAATATGGTCAGCGGGATCTTCTCGGGGTTAGCATTTCAACCCATCTCCGAGTGACTTCCAGCTCTGCCAGCAAGTGCGACCCTAGTCAGCGAGATCTTCTCGAGCCAATATTTCATTCTACCACCGAGTGACTTCTAGCCCTTCCAACTAGTGGGAGCCTGGTCAGCGAGATCTTTAAGGGGTTAACATTTCAATCCATCTCTGTGTGACTTCCAACCCTGCCCGCTAGTGCGAGTCTGGTAAACGAGATCTTCTCGGGTCAATATTTCATTCTACCACCGAGTGACTTCCAGCTCTGCCAGCTAGTGGGAGCTTGGTCAGTAGGATCTTTTCGGGGTTAACATTTCGATCCATCTCCGAGTGACTTCCAGCCCTGTCAGCTAATGCGAGCCTTGTCAGCAGGATCTTCTCGGGCCAATATTTCATTCTACCACCGAGTGACTTCCAGCCATGTCAGCTAGTGGGAGCCTGGTCAGCGAGATCTTCTTGGGGTTAACATTTCATTCTATCTCCAAGTGACTTCCAGCCCTGCTAACTAGTGTAGGTTTGGTCAGCAGGATCCTCTCGGACCAATATTTCATTCTAACACCGAGTGACTTTCAGTCCTGCCAGTTAGTGAGAGCTTGGTTAGCGGGATCTTCTCGATGTTAATATTTCATTCTATCTCTGAGTGACTTCCAGCTCTGCCAGCTAGTGTAAGCCTTGTCAGTGGGATCCTCTCGGGCCAATATTTCACTCTACCACCGAGTGACTTCCAACCCTGCCAACTAGTAGGATCCTGGTCAGTGGGATCTTCTCAGGCCAATATTTCATTCTATCTTCGACTATACACACAATTTATTCAAAAAAGATCTTGATAAACAATATAACTATTAAAATATATATTTTATTTACAAGGTTCAGGGATAGAAATGTTTCAAGTCATCACCGCTCCAGGTGTGACTCATAGACTCCCCCTCTACATTGTGGAGGTGGTATCCTCCTAACTTCAGTACTTCCTTGACGATGTAAGGACCTTCCCAATTCGGATGAAGCTTTTGCACTATTGTTGATCTCCCTGGAGCATCTACCTTTTTTCAGGACCAGATCCCCTTTCGCGAATTGCTTGATCCTGACATGTTTGTCAAAGTACCTGACTATCTGTCGCTGGATCTCCTCCTGCCTGACGACAACTATATCGTGGAGTTCCTATATCAAATCCAACGAGAGTCGTAGCCCCCTTCGTTCTCCATCCTTCATTCCTCATCTCCTTCCTTTGCAGTTACTACTCGAGGTGACAAGACCTCGAATTCCACAGGCAGAACGACTTCACAACCATAAGAAAGTTTGAAGGGGGTCACTCCCGTGGCAGTGTTGGGGGTAGTCCTCAAGGCGCATACTACTGAGTGAAGTTGTTCTACCCAACTTCCTCTCAGGTTCTCCACCTTCTTCATTAACAAGTTCACAATGATCTTGTTCGCCACCTTCACCCACCTGTTGTTTCGAGGGTGGTGGACGGAGGCAAACCTAAGGTCTATCCCCAGCTGAGTGCATAAGCTGATGAACTCTTCGCTAGCAAATTGGGGTCCGTTGTAAGTGAATATGGCCTATGGGAGCCCATGCTAGCGTATGATCTCTCCTCATACGAAGTTGTGAATCACCTGGGAGGTCACTTTGGCTAACGCCTTTACTTCCAACAACTTCGAAAAGTAGTCGATCATGACTAAAAGAAACCTCCTTTGCCCACTTATCTGGGGAAAGGTCCGACCAAATCCATTCCCAAGATGGCAAAGGGCTAGGGCGCCGTGATGCTCCTATGTCTCTGGGCAGACAAGAGTTGAAGTGGAGCATACAACTGACACTTTTAACATTTCCTTGCAGATTCCGCCGCATCCTTTCCTAGAGACGGCCAAAAGTACCCTCATCAAACCACCCTTGCCTCCAAGGTTCTGCCTCCCGAGTGGCTGCCACACTCGCCGGTGTGTACTTCTTCCAGGATCTTCAGAACTTTTTCCTCCGTCTCGCATCGGGCTAAGAGCCCCCAAAGTGTCTTCCGGAGCAACCATCATTCATGCATCAGATAATAAGCCTACTTGTGCCCGAAGCATTTTTTGTCCCCGATCTCCTCCGGGAGTTCACCCGTGGTTAAGAAGGTTACGAAGGGGTCTACCCATGAGGGGCGTCGATCCACCTCCATCAATTCACCCTCCCTGATTGACGGGCGAAACCATTCTGTTAATGTACCCCCGGTCCTAACTTGGCCAATCGGTCAGTTGCAACATTCTCCTCCCGGGGAATGTGTCGAATGGAAAATGCTCGAAACCCTCTGATGAGCCCCTTCACCTTGGTCAAGTACTTTATGAGGGTGGACTCCCTCTCCTCGTACTCGTCTTTGATTTGCGACGCCACTACCAACGAATCTGTGAACACATCCACATCATGCACCCCGAGTTCTTTGGCCAAACGTAGCCCTGCTATCATGACCTCGTACATCACCTGGTTGTTAGTGACCAGGAATTCAGGGTCACGACCTGTTCTATCGTGGCCCCCTGAGGGCTTACCAACACCACTTTGCTTCCCATGAAATGCTTCCTCGAGGCTCCGTCGACCAACAACTTTCAGGCAACCTGCTGCGTGGGCCTTTCACCTTCCACCTTGACAACATAGTCAACCAAGAAGTCGGCTACCGCTTGTGCCTTGATCGAGAGCTGTGGTACAAAAGTGATGTCAAACTCGCTCAGCTCGATGGACCACTTGGCCAACCTTCATTGGTGCTCCACCCCTTCAAAGATCCTGCGATAAGGGTTGTCAGTCACCACCTTGATCGTGTGCGCTTGAAAATATGGCCTAAGCTTTTTAGCTGAGATAACCAAAGAGAAAGCCAATTTCTCTAGAATCAGGTAACGAAGTTCTGACTTCTTTAAGATCTGGCTGACAGAATAGACGGGTAGCTGCTTCTTACTCTCTTCCCGGACCAAGACAGAGCTTACAACCTCAGCTCCCACTCCCAGATACAAAGTCAGGTCCTCCCCCTCCTTAGGTTCCTAGAGGAGTGGGGCCTGAGAGAGCTTACTCTTTAAGGCCTGAAATGCCTCCTCGCATTCTTTTGTCCACTCAAACTTTTGATTCCCTCGCAGCACCTTGAAGAAAGGTGAGCACTTTTTGGCTGCCCAAGAAAGAAACCTATTCAACCCGACGAGCTTCCCCGTTAAGCGCTGAACTTCCTTGGTGCTTCGTGGTGATTCCAACTCCATTATGACTTTTACCTTATCAGGGTTGGGCTCTACACCCGCATGGGTGAGGAGATGGCCCAGTAACTTTCCTCTACTCACCCCAAAGACACACTTCATGGGGTTCAGTCGCATCTCGAACTTTCGTATGGTAACAAACGTTTCCTCCAAGTCAAGCAAGTGGGAGTCCACATCTCTACTTTTCACCATGAGATCATCCACGTATACCTCCAAGTTCCTCCCCCTGCCCTTTGAAGACCTGATCCATCATTCGCTGGTATGTAGTTCATACATTTTTTAGCCTGAATGACATCGTCTTGTAGCTGAAGCACCCTTCTCTCATAATGAAGGAGGCATCCTTAATGCCGGGTGGGTGCATCCTGATCTGATGATAACCTGAAAAAACATCTAAAAAACTCATCATCGAAAAACCGACGACTGAGTCAATTAGCGCGTCGATTCGAGACAGAGGATAACAATCCGCAGGGCATGATTTATTTAAAAGGGAGAAGTATACACACATCCTACATCGCCCATCTCCTTTCCTAAACATTACAACATTGGAGACCTGGCCTGTATATTGGATCTCTGATACAAAACCTACTTTGAGGGGCTTTTCCACCTCCTCCTGGATGGACTCCTCCAGCTTTACGTCGACGATCCTCCTCTTTTAGCGGATGGGGAGTGTCTCGGGGTTAAGGTTCAAGAGGTGATATGTCATATCTGCGTCGATGTTTGGCATGTCTGTCACGCTCCAAGCGAAAATGTCGATGCCCCTCTAGATGCACTCTCGCATCCTCTCTCGGTCCCCGGGGCTCAGCCCTCCACTGACCCGCACCCTCTTTGTCTTCCCTGCCCTGGTAAAGACCTCCATCTCCACCACCTACTCTGCTGGCTCTAGCCTGGACTGCTCTCACTCGCTTCCCAACTTCTCCCCATACACAAGTAACTCCCCCACCTCTGCCCCTTCAAACTCCATCGTCTCGGTCCGACTGTCCTGCAGCTCCACTCCTCTACCCTCCTGGACACAAACCACTCCTTCCTCTTCTCCCTGCACCACCGCCACTACCTCTGGCGCCTCCGACTTCCCAGTTGTTCCCCTCGACCACTCCTGACTCCTCTTGCGCTGCCAGCTCTCTTCCCAAGTCTTTTGCCTTCGTCATCCAAGCTATGGTGATGACGACCATTACATAACATTGTCTCGTCATCTCTGGGTCTCCTCTGATCCGGACTTGGACCCCCCCACTGTTGAACTTGAGACATTGATGGAACGAATAGGGGACGCAGCGAAATGCACTGATGAGGATGCGCCCAAAGATGGCGTTGTAGCTGCTTAAAGCGTCAACGATGATGAACTGACAATTCCTTGACACCCCCATGACGTCACATGAAGTTCAACTCCTCCTTCAACCTCCTTCCTCTCCCCTGAAAATCCGAACTGAAAGTCCACCTACTGTCAACTATCTTCACCTAGGGGGGGGGGGAATAGGTGACGTGCAGCGTTTTTGCGGAATTTAAATTGTACCCGCACACGAAAATAAAACAACACAGCACAACAGAGTACACAAGCTATTTATAGTGGTTCCCCGACTTGGGTACATCCACTTTTCCCCTTCGACCTATCTCCCAACCAGGGACGACTCGGTCTCTTCACCAACAGGATTGAAATCCAATCCTTGCACTATCAGAAGGAACCCTTCCACACGTAGGAGTCAACACTCCCACAACACGAGTTGCACCCAACCCTTACAACACGGAACCACCGTTCCTTTACAACAAAAATAAAATAGAATGTACAAAAGATACAAACTTCGTTTGGAGACAAAGGTGTCCCTCTTTGTTGACGACGTGTTCTTGAAGTCCACAAAGAGTCCACAACCCTAGATCTCTCTTGGAGAGGATCTCCCCGGAACCGGCGACGGCAAGATGGGCGACGGCTAGGTTCACGGGATCGGCGGCAACAACGATGTGCGGCTGCTGTTCTTTAGAGATCCAAACTTCGTAGCGAAGCTAGCTAGGTCTACCAACAGTCACACTAGGATCAATCGTCTCGATCGATTCGGATGGGGAAGATTTTCCCGATCTACAAATCGAGAGACAAGAGATCTCCGGTTAGACACGTGAGACGCTGAGCTTAGCTAGGCTTCTGTCGCAGGAGGATCTGGGCGAAACCACTATCAACCGGCGAACAACTTGGCGCGAGCGGCGGCGGCGGCGGCGGCGGCGGAGCGGAAACGGCGATCTAGGTCACGTCGCGACTCGCGTATTTCTTTTTTTCTTCGCTGCTCTTACTGTTCAAAAATACCCGTGTATTTATACACTGTAGACACTTTCAATATGACCGTTGTGGGTCCCACAAGTAGAAACCCGAAATCCGGTTCAAAATAGTGCCAGCGGCAGAATCCGGTCCAGCAGCTTCCAGAGAAATTGCTAAGTCAAAATCGGCGAGAATCGCAGGTGATTCTCGACGAATCGGCGAGAATCAGTTAGTGATTCTCGACGATTCGTCGAGAATCACTAGTGATTCTCGCCGAATCACTTGTTGATTCTCAACGAATATTACTTGGTATTCATGATCTGCTCAACGATGGGTTCGGCGAGAATCACTAGTGATTCTCGCCGAATCTTACTTGGCACCGTTTTGAGGTAGCCGGATAGAGTCGGCGAGAATCACTTGGTGATTCTTGTCGAATTACACTTAGACGAATTTTCGTCTTTCCACCCAAGAGCTGCTACTTGACCCATCCTTGCTCCTTGTTTGCACTTGTATAAACACGACCCTGTACTTGAAAGAAAGTGCACTCCAATAGAGAGAGTACACGTAGGCAACCACACTGATCTGCTCAACGAGAGATTACGTCGTGCAGACCCATGTATATTGACCTATTGCACCCTGACATTGGTGTGCACTTAGCGTGGAATAACTGCAAGCACAACTTAAGAGGTTTCATCAAATACATTGTGAATTCATCTTAGCTTGACAGGTGGCTTCCTCAAATCCAGGTAATTGTGGATACAATACCCAACAATCTCCCCTTATTTAACGAAGCCAAAACCCTACTAGCTAAGATGAATAACACCAAGCAGATAATATAAACATCATTCAGAATTTAAATATGCAGCACAAGAGAATATAGGCAGACAAATCAAGACTTGAGTCATTCATAAATTCAAATGCATATATATATATATATATGTATATATACATAATCTCAAGATTGTTCATATAATAACAATAAACATTAATTGTTCTTAAGAGAGAATGACAAGCTATAAATTTTTGACTATTTTTCCTTGGCTAAGTCATCCTTGAGTTTTTGCGCCAAATACTTCTTTCTTTGCCTCTCCATATACTCTTTGGGCTTCAGATAATATCTGGGAGGAGGAGCTTTATCTGCCGCCGTGTTGGTCCTGAAGAAGATGTTTCGTTTCGCTTCATACGTCTTGTGCATTTCCCACTCATACTGGCTGTATACTTTGTTTCGATTGATTTCTCCTTTTTCTTGTAGCCAGAAGGTGTCCAAGATGATATTCTTTGAAACTGGACTCCACTTTTCGTTTCTTACTTCCTCCTCACTCAGTCGAATTCTCTTTTCAGCTTGTGTCTCCTTGGAGGTCCCTTCTTGAGCTTTTCTCTTGCCCCTGCCTTTTGCTAGGGCCTCTTGGTCAAACATGCTCATTAGTTTTGCTTTAGAAATAGCCCTAGCATCAGCTTCACTCATGGGAACATCTGCAGCACTTACTCCCTCAGCAACACTTACTCCCGCAGCAGCCGTAGAAGTCTCAGGAGCATGAATACCCGCAGGATTCAAATCGACGCCTAACGCCTGTTGGAGCATCCACCAGCAGCTGTCATAGACATTTTTGTTTGACTGTTCGAAGTTGTTGATCATGACTTCCCGAAGCTCAGCCATCTTAGCTATGTATTCCTTCTCCCCCTTTTTGGCTTCGACTGCGATGGAGTTTGCATAGGAGTGCAGTGAGTCATCAATATGCTTGGTAGTCCTGGAGAATTCAGTGACCAAGGCCTGCTGATTGGCGTTAAGAGTTACCATATTACTGTCAAACTTTTGAATGTTGTTTGCTACAACATGAGCATTCTGATTCACTACTGCAAGAGTATCAGTGTTCTTTTTCAATCCGACCATAAGAAGTGTGACAGCTTGGCCGGCCGCGGTATACTTTTCTTCAAATTTCTTTTCCATCACGTCAAGTTTATGATTGATCTCCACCATATTCTTGAGCATGAGATTTTCAGATTTCTTAATCCTTTTCAGCATTTTATTTTGAGCTTTTTCAAAAGAGGCCTTAAGCTCATCCACTATGCCCTGAATGATATTCACGATGTGAGTGGCTATATCATCTCGTAGGGGAATATTCTGAGGCACTTCTTGGCCTTGCTCTTCAGCAGAAGCACCTGTAGAGCTGGACACAAGCACAGTCTCTAATGGAGGAATACTTGCAGCATCTGTAGATTTCTCGGACTCCCCCTCCACTCGTGCACCAATGTTCTCCGGAACGATCTCAGGTGCGTGCTTGTCAGTTGGATGTTCAATGATATCCTGAGTCTCCACTGCGTCTTGTCCCTCATTTCCGTCTTCCTCACCTTCAGCATCCATAAGATCATGTTCATCAGCAGTCTCCAACTCTTTGTCAGCCGTCTCCTCTACCGCACCTCCGGCTCCTAGATTGTTCAGGTTCAGGGCCTCCTCATTCTCCGACAGAGCTTCACTGTCTTCTTGTATATCTGCCACAACATCTCTGGCCATTTGGGAGATGTCAGATACGATATCAGCATGAGTGGGTAGTGGCTCCCCCTCAATTCCTGCCGTCAAAGCATCAGGAATTTCACTGGGGATTACTGCTGGAGATACGTCCTGTTGTTCTTCCATGGCAGCCTGCCCAATTCGCCTCTCCCATCTGTCAAAAACACTTGAGTCCATTTTCTTCAAGTAGTGTAGAGGAACACCTTTACTCATGTCATACTTGTCTCCATTCAGCTGATTGAGATACAGACTTATGATTCGGCCAAAGCTCGGAGATCTCAGAGTGTCCTTTATCTTCTCAAACAGAAAATCCCCCCAGTTGAACCTTTTTCGGCAGACAATTGCCACCAGGATCTTGAACATGTCTGCAGAGATATGGTCATGAGAGCCTGACTTGCAGATGAGTACTTTTCCGATTATGTCTGACAGAAGCTTCCCTTCTTCATTCATATCCTTGCGCTTTATCGACCGAGTTCCTCGTGAGAGACCACAGAATAAGAGAGTCCTGGTTTTATCTTCTTCCTCAAAATAGTCCTCGTGCTCCGAGCTAGAGAGCTGCAGGAAGCGGGTCAGCTTGCTGGCAGACATCTTGATCTTTGACCCAGCCACCTTGCTCTTGATAAGAGAGTCTTCATTTCGGAGTCTGGCGGTAGCAAAGAACTCCAGCACCTCTTTGTTCAAGATTTTACACGGGTGCTCCAGTACGAATGAAAGCCCAGCCTCTTCCAGCATGAGTATGATGTTTCTGAATTCGTTAGAGGCATGAGAGAACCCTGTGCGAACCAGCTCGCATCCAGTGACCAGCCCAGCGGTTGTCCTTGGAGCCATTGCACACCTAGGGAGAGAAGCCCTACTCTACGCTTAATCAAAAATCAAAAAGGAAGCGACACTAGTGATCAAGTCCAAGTAAGGGTGAGGGGGTGGTTACCTAAAGGTGTAGACGGTGAGTTAGTTCGATGAAGACGAGGGACACCCGATGAGTGTATGCGGAGAAATTCCTGGAAGGAAGAATCGAAACCGGGAGAGATCGTCGGAGAGAAACTTGCGGGAAACCTTCGGTTAATCTTGCGGGATTCGGCGAGTTTCCGGCGGGATTCGGCGGGAGACCTTCGAAGGAGAACGATTCGGCGAGAGTCTTGCGGGAGTCGACGAGTTTCCTGCGGAGAAGGAGTCGATTCGGCGAGCTTCCCTTGCTGCGAGTTTCTCCTGCGGAGAGAGTCGGCGAGATCGATGAGAGTCTTCACGTGGTGTGGGATTCTTGCGGGATGCCGATGGAAGAGGAAGAGTCAGCGAGATTCCTTCAGCGTTTCGGCGAGTATTCTGCGGTAAGTTTCCCATGGAAATGAAAGGTCGGCGGGATTTCTTTGCGTTAACGACAGGTTTTAACAGGTTTTAACGGGATCCCTTTGCTAAGAATCGGTGGGAATTTGTCTAAGTTGAAATCAAAGGGTTTCTTTAATAGGAATCTTCAGGTTAAGAGGCATGCAGCATTTTCAAAGTCTTCTGATGTCAAGTCAATTTGGGTTTGAACGGGGCTTTTCCGAACACTTCTTGATGTCAATTGTGAGTTGTCGAGATTTACAATGACATATCTTCGTTAAATCTTTATTGATGTATCTAAGGTTTATATGTATCGTGTTAACCTATCCTTAGGTGTGCACTCATATGTGTGTATATATGTATATATAAATATATATGTATGTATATGTCAATACAATATGACTCAAGTATATGAGCTGAACAGAAATACCTGAGATTACGTGAGTTATCATTTAGTCCCTCAGGTAGAACATATTAGGAGCTCAATGTGAGTATGCCCATGTAGATATCACATCTGGTATTCCAGACGCCTGTTCCAATTTAGTCTTGAGCCATCTACTGTCTAGTTCCCATCATATTTACGGGAACCTAGACTACCCTGCAAGAAAGAATTACTTTACCTTAGGAACCCAAATCATATTGAGTCCTAGGTTCCTGTTAGCATAAGCACTCGACTGCCTTCCTTCAAAAAACCTGTCAGGAAGACTACCTTTGCCCAGAAAATGTGGATAAGCCCTTGCCCTTGACACAGAGGGGTTGTGCCAACAATCGATGGCAAAGTATCCCACTTTGCCACAGCACCAACACGGGTGAATGTTGTATCGCCGTTTCTGACCTGATCTAGTGACTGAGGTAGTCACGATCCTAGGTCTAAACGAGATAGGGCATGATCTCCTTACAAAACTTCCTCTTCCACCGTGACACGTGGAAGGGTGGAAGGAATGCATGTTGCGAGCGTCATGAGGCCGGGGAGGTGGTGCCTTCCTTTCAGGCATCCCCCTTCCTGAGGCCCCATGAGAACTTACACCATGACTTCTGACCCCCCTGTCCTGTGTCCTCGGGTGGTGAGAAGTGTTCTGTGAGCTGGTACATGCAGATTCACACCAAGTTGAGGCAGTGGCAGTGAATACAAAGGGCTCAGAATAAGCCTTATGTATTCTCTCATGAGTGGCCACGACGGTCCTTGCACTACGGGTGTCTCCACATGAGGACAGATCACCCTTACAGTCACCACGATTATTCCTGTGGTCATACCTGAAGGCATGATGATTTGCCTTCCTGCTTGGAGTGGGGGGTCGGAATACCGTTTCCCCATTTCTCCACGAATTGATAATCCGAGAGATCCACCCATTTTCTTGCTTTCTCTTTATAGCATCAACCTTGGAAAAGTTTGATACTATTCTTTTCTCATTCTCTAGACTACTCTCTAGAGCTGAGATTTTAGAGTCCTTGACCCTGTTGGACGCCAATTGGAGAACCAACAAGGTCTTCAGTAGAGCAATCTCTTGAGCTTGCTCCTCAGCAAGTAGGTTGCTTGTCTGAAGGGCTCTCTTCAGAGAATCAGAATTTTCTGGAGGAAAGCAGTTCCTGTCTTCAGAAACTTCAAGAGAAACGGGGCAGGATGAAGAAATTACCTGCTCTTCAGTGTTATTGTCATTAGAGCCAGTGACCGGTGTGTCATCCTCATCAGAGCTGCTTTCCTCACTGACCTCTTCAGTCTCTGACACGGACACTGGAGCACTGATGCTGTCCGATAGATTCTTGCCTTCATCTTCAGAGGCGAGGACTCCCACATAGGCTTCATCCTCTGATTGACAGCAGATTCCAGCTTTCTCTGACCCCCCCATCAGTTCTGAGATCATCACCCACATAGATTTAGCAGTCCTACATTTTTCCAATCTAGAGCGAGAAGCTCCAGACCAGATATCTATGATAATTTGACGAATCCTCTTGTCCAAATTGAATAATGAAAGTTCCGTCTCTGACATCTCAGCAATGCACTTGGGCACTTGGATGTTCTTTCCAGAGTCGGAGGTCTTCATAGGGATAAACGGACCCTCTTCCAGGATGAAGGATGCTCGAGGATCGATGGCCTCCAAGTGATATGACACCCTCATCCTCCAGACGGGATAATACTCCTTTGTACATGCGGGGAGTCTTAGTCGCGATATCTCATGATCCAGCTCCATGCTTCTGACACTGGTGGCAGGATACTACTCAAGGTGTAAACCTTTTTGATGAGTAACCTCGCTCTGATACCACTTGAAAGTCCACCTAGTATCAACTATCTTCACCTAGGGGGGGGGGGGGGGGGAATAAGTGACGTGCAACGTTTTTGCGGAATTTAAATTGTACCTGCACATGAAAATAAAACAACACAGCACAACAAAGTACACAAGCTATTTATAGTGGTTCCCCGACTTGGGTACATCCAATTTCCCCCTTCGACCTATCTCCCAACCAGGGACGACTCGGTCTCTTCACCAACAGGATTGAAATCCAATCATTTCACTATCGGAAGGAACCCTTCCACACGTAGGAGTCAACACTCCCACAACACGGGTTGCACCCAACCCTTACAACACGGAACCACCGTTCCTTTACAACAAAAATAAAATAGAATGTACAAAAGATACAGACTTCGTTTGGAGACAAAGGTGTCCCTCTTTGTTGACAACGTGTTCTTGAAGTCCACAAAGAGTCCACAACCCTAGATCTCTCTTGGAGAGGATCTCCCCGGAACCGGCGGCGGCAAGATGGGCGGCGGCTAGGTTCACGGGATCGGCGGCAACAATGATGTGCGACCGCTATTCTTTAGAGATCCAAACTTCGTAGCAAAGCTAGCTAGGTCTACCAACGGTCACACTAGGATCAATCGTCTCGATCGATTCAGATGGGGAAGATTTTCCCGATCTACAAATTGAGAGACAAGAGATCTCCGGTTAGACACGTGAGACGCTGAGCTTAGCTAGGCTTCTGTCGCAGGAGGATCTGGGCGAAACCACTATCAACCGGCGAACAACTTGGCGCGAGCGGCGGCGGCGGCGGCGGAGCGGAAACGGCGATCTAGGTCACGTCGCGGCTCGCGTATTTCTTTTTTTCTTCGCTGCTCTTACTGTTCAAAAATACTCGTATATTTATACACTGTAGACACTTTCAATATGACCGTTGTGGGTCCCACAAGTAGAAACCCGAAATCCGGTTCAAAATAGTGCCAGCGGCAGAATCCGGTCCAGCAGCTTCCAGAGAAATTGCTAAGTCAAAATCGGCGAGAATTGCAGGTGATTCTCGACGAATCGGCGAGAATCAGTTAGTGATTCTCGACAATTCGTCGAGAATCACTAGTGATTCTCGCCGAATCACTTGTTGATTCTCAACGAATATTACTTGGTATTCATGATCTGCTCAACGATGGGTTCGGCGAGAATCACTAGTGATTCTCGCCGAATCTTACTTGGCACCGTTTTGAGGTAGCCGGATAGAGTCGGCGAGAATCACTAATGATTCTCGACGATTCGGCGAGAATCACTTGGTGATTCTCGTCGAATTACACTTAGACGAATTTTCGTCTTTCCACCCAAGAGCTGCTACATGACCCATCCTTGCTCCTTGTCTGCTCTTATATAAACACGACCCTGTACTTGAAAGAAAGTGCACTCCAATAGAGAGAGTACACGTAGGCCAACACACTGATCTGCTCAACGAGGGATTACGTCGTGCAGACCCGTGTATATTGACCTACTGCACCCTGACATTGGTGTGCACTTAGCGTGGAATAACTGCAAGCACAACTTAAGAGGTTTCATCAAATACATTGTGAATTCATCTTAGCTTGACAGGTGGCTTCCTCAAATCCAGGTAATTGTGGATACAATACCCAACACGAACAACGACCCATCCGAGGCCAACACTGATGCAGTGGTCCAGAGCCTCCCCGTTCTGGTTTTGCACCAGAGGAACACGTCCTATCCCACCACCGGGCTGCAGCCCAAACACCCCACCCATGGCCGCACATATTCTCAGCACGACAGGATGCTGAGGCGGAGTCTCGAACGCAGCCCCCTTGATAAATCCCTTTCTTAACATGGACTATCACCAACTGAGCTTCAAGGGGGCTGGGTTCGAGACTCCGCCTCAGCATCCCGCCGCACTGAGAATATGTGCAGTCATGGGTGGGGTGCTTGGGCTGCAGCCCGGTGGTGGGACCGGGCGTGTTCCTCTGATGCAGAACCAGAGCGAGGCGGCTCTGGACCACTACATCAAAAAAAGTGCATGGATGATGCTCTCCTCTGCCGCTATCTCACGGACCACTCATCGGTGATGAGTGCTTTTGGGCGGGGGAGAATTGATGAATATCGTGATAGAGATGGGGCTCATGATGAAGATTGTGCGAAGCTTGATGGCGATGCCGTCCCGATACCTCGCAAGAAGTTTCGGCGCCGCGACAATAATCTTGATGCACGTCATCGTTGCTACAATAATCTTGATGCACGCCATCGCCGCGACAATATTTTTGATGCACATCATCGCCGTTACAACCTTCGCCCGCGGCCGCATTTAACTAAATAATGTTAGTTTAGTTTATTCCAGCTTTTATTTAAAACAGTTTTTTTTATCAATTCTTGTTTTAAAGGCTTGGATGAAGCCTCTTGATTGTATGGTTGAGATCTTGTATTAGACCTTATATATAAGTCTATTTTATTAATGCAAACAGTTTTGGAACCCTAAAAAAGAGAACTCCCGCAGCAACCTTGAGAAATTCCGGCCAGCCCTCTCCTCCAGCCCGCCGCCCAGCTCTCCTCTCCCAGGTTCGACCCTCCTCCCCCATTGGTGGCTGCTCCGAGGTGTGGGAAACCCTCTCCGGTGTGACTCTAAAGTTGGTGGACGTGCATTCTTCCCCTCCGGTGCGACTCCGGTGGATCCGTGGCGTGTGACTCGCCACAAATTTTATCTTTGGTTGGGTAACGATTTGTAACACCCCAAAAAGGAGTTGGCGATAACAGGATAAAAGTCGAACTCAGCTCGACGATCTTCGTCGAGCTCCGCTCGATGATCTTAGTCGAGCAGAGCGACTTTTATCCTGTTCTCGCCAACTCCTTTTTGGGGTGTTACATGATTTCCCATTCTTCTACTTGTGCGCTTCCTCTTTCTCCTAACGATTTGGTGGAAGATTTATACATGATTTCGAATAACTTTGAATAATCACTGTATGTTTTAAAACTAACTTATTTGTGAACCTTACACATTTGATTTCTTGGGAGGATTCAGTGACTCCTAGGTCGGCTTTGTTTCGGGATTAAAATCGGACTAATTTAGATCGTCATAATTTTAGTCGAGAGATCCCCACTTGTTCGTGTTTGTGAATGATAAAATAACATTTTTATTGGCGGCGAATTCTCTTGCGAAATTGTGAACGTAATTCAGACGGGTTAGGGAGAGGGTTTGCCTTGCGTCGCAAGCTGTAAGCGTAGGCTTACATCAAACACCCTCCTAGCTTCCACCTTCATCGCCTTGAAGGCTCCGTTGAAGATCGAGCTCCTGTTGTCAACCAGGATCCGGGAGACCGTGTAGTTTTCAATCGCCGTATTGATCACCAGGGCGTCACAAAATTGATCCTCATAGTCGGGCATGTCCTTCGACGAGAATGTAATCTTCTCTTCTGGGGTGGGGTTTGAGAGGTCGTGGCGATGCTCCTGAACATGATCTGGAAGCTTCCCTTGCGGGTGGCTTCGATCTCCACTCCCCCATGGATCACCCTGATCCCTCCACGGGCGCCTACGTCAGCCCTGTATTCGCACCTTTCCTCCTCTCCTCGTGACAGAACTTTCACTATCCTCGCGGCGGCTGCTGCTGAACTTGACCTCTGACTTCCCTCATCTCTAGAAACTCCGGGAAGGTGATCGTCGTGTGACCTTCCTCCAGATGGAAGTCACAAAAGGGCAACACCACCCTGCACCCTCCTCTCCTTCCTCTTCCAGCTCCTCTTCTCTTCCCACTCCCCCCGGGCGATCGTCATCGTTTGATGTTGCGTCGGAAGGGGTGCCCTATAACCCTGCCTCCATGCCGGTGGATTGAACCGCCCCTGACCTCCGCGGAAATTCTCCCCACCTTGGAATCCACTCCACTGCCCCCTAGGCAGGTCCCTCCTGGGGCATCCAGGCCAACCGATTGTTCGACTCCCGATGCCCCCAACCTTGTTGCTGCCACTAGATCCCCTGACTTTAGGGCTCTTCCCTCCTTCTCACTTCCTGCTGCCTTCCTGCTCCCTAATCCATCTCATCTTTGACCAACTTGGCCAGCTTCTTGGCTAACACTGGTTTTGTCATCTCACTTTCTATCTCCTTTGCCGCTCTCTCCATCAACTCTTCGAAGGAAAGAGGGCAGCCTTTTTAGCTCCGTGCTGAAGAACCCCTACCTTAAGCCCAGGATGAAGGTGAACATTAGAGTATACCCGGAACCTCCTGGACCAGAATGATCTCTTCTTGGAACCGGTCGACGTAGCTCCCCAACGTCTCCTCCGGCTTCTGCTTTATTGCGAACAGACATTCTGCTCACCGCACCAAAAATGTTGAAATCAAAACTTGGCTTCAACGAGAGTTCAAACCCAAGGGGCTAGCTTACACCTAATTCTCCAGAACTCGAACTCTTGGCCGATCGCTCGGAACTAGAAACTGACCTTGTGCTGCAGCGTGGAGGTCTCACTACACATCTGGTATATCTTTAGAGCGCTTCCCCTCCTAAGCCAACATCTGAGTTGGGCACTTTGGAGAGCTCTCGCAGCTGAACCAAATAAACTAACGAGGAAGAAGCTAAAAGAACCACATCCCCTCCTAAGGTGCTAACATGGTCTATATATAGAATTCCAAGCCTTGACTGCAAATAGCGCAACTCCGTTGTTCTGAAATGCTATATGCAGTCCGCATTGGTATGCCAACAATGTAACTCCGCTATTCTGAAAGGCTATTGACAAACCAACACGGGCAATATGGTAAAAGACACCACTGAGCGAGTGATCCATGAAAATGGCACTCGCCTGGGGCGGCGAGTGCTCGATGGGGCTTGCACTCGCCGCCCGCCCGGGGCCTAGGGCGAGTGCAGGTCTAATTACCCCACTCGCCCGCCCCCTGCCATGGGCGCAGGGCAAGTGTGAGCCTATCTACTCCACTCGCCACCCACTCAATTGCAACCTTAAGCTAGTGCTCATTCATGATCGCACTCGCCGGCTATGCGCGAGCCTCGAACCTCGAGGCGAGTGCGGGCCCGACTCCCCCACTCGCCCGCCTTCCTCGCCTTCTCGACCATGCCGGGATATGAAGCCCTCTAGCCCCTGAGACTCTCTGTGGGACTCACTCAGCGAATACAGAGTTGTACAATAAACTTTATTTCTTAAATTACTTGGCTGCTTAAATTGTTTGAGTCATTAAGTGCACTGGAGATTACATAAATTGATCAATAAGTTTTTTATCATTTTATGCAATATGTCTAGTTTGTGGAATGAAGATTTTTCTTCTAAAAAAACATGTCAAAGTTCTATAAATTCTCAGGAATTAGTTTTAACTGGTAAAAGAAGTCGAGTAAAAAAGTTCAAAATAGAATATTTACCTTCACATTTGGTTTTAAGACATCCTATAAACTCTTATGATGCAAATATTCCAAAATCAATAAGAAGTTATTATTTGTAAAATGGTCTTTGTCAACCTCATTTAGAAAATTTTCCCAAACTGAAATCCGGAACAAAACTCGACGTTTTAATAAGAATTGGTTAACGAATTTAAAAGCTAGTTAGAATACAATAAAGAAAAAATGCATTATCCCAGCTCGAGCTCGACCTCAATGCCAACTTATCGAGCTCGAGCTCGAGTTGCTCGCGAGATTTTTAGCTCATGAGCTTTATTTTCTTTTTTATTATTATTGTTTTTTTAAAATGCATAAGTAAAAAGCTCGCGAGCCGGCTCGCGAGCTCATGAACAACACTACATGAGCTCGAGTTCCATCGGCTCGAGATCGAGTCAAGCTTCTTTTGAGCCGACTCGTCGAGCTTTCGAGCCAGCTCAACTTAACTTGCACCCCTAGGTTATGAGTATACCTTTACTATTAGAGGATTTATATATTGGAAAGATAAAAAAGTATTGAAAAGACATGTTGGAACTCACACTACTCCACACAATGTTTCTAGAAAACTGTGTAAGACTTTAATGAATCAAAAACATGGTATTCAAATTGCTTTTGCTAGACAAGAAAAACAACAGAGTTTGTATTATCGTGCTCGTTTATGTGCTCCAATTGATTGTGTTAGATTTCTTTTATGACCGGTCATGACTAAAGAGTTTATCAACTGAGACAATTTTCTTGAGCTTTTGGACTTCTCTGTGTCGCATAATAATGACAACATGTCAGTTGTGTTACAAAACGTTCCTCAAAATTGTCAACTTACATCGCCAAAGATTAAATGAAATAACATCAACAATTATGACAGAGACAAAAAAAATTGTTTGTGATATTGGAGAAAATTGCTTTACAGTTTCCGTGGATGAATCCTGTGATGTTTCTACAAAAGGGCAAATGTCTGTTGTTTCACGCTATGTGAATTTCAATGACATGATCATAGAACGTCTTCTTGGTTTTGTTCATGTAGCTGATACTATTGCATTATCCTTAAAATTTGCTATTGGTGATTTATTTATGAAATATGATTTTAGTATATCTAAATGACGTGAAAAAGAATATGATGATGCTAGCAATATGAAAGATGAGTTCAGATGGTTGAATACTTTAATTTTGAATGAAAATAGTTGTGTTTTCTATGTTTATTGTTTTGCACATCAACTATAATTGATGCTTAATAGCTGTTGTAGAAGAAAATTCTGATATTGTCAAGCTTTTCACACTTATTAACACTATATTAAATGTTGTTGGTAACACTTGTAAACTGCGTGATTCTTTTTGAGCATTGAAAGTTGATCGAGTTGTTAGAGAGCTTGGTTGCGAGGAGTTGAAAAGTGACCAAGAGTTGAATCAACCTTTAGAGCTCAAACGTGTTGGAGACACAAGATGCGATTCACATTATGAGAGTTTTAAATTTTATTCGTATATTTTTGTCTATTGTTGATGTACTGCAGACTGTCATAGTTGATGAGACGGATGAAAGCCAAAGAGGAATGATATGCACATTATTACAAGTCATATTGACTTTTAAATTTGTATTTATGAATCATCTGATTATTTTTTTTGTCAAAAACCAACGGGTTATCACAAGCGATGCAAAAAATGATCAATATATTGTCAATGCAATGTATTTTATAAAATTGTCAGAATCGCTACTATTAAAGATGAGAAATGATAAATTTGAGTGACAATTTTTTATGCTTGATGTATCCACTTTTTATAGTAAACTTGCCATATAAGTTCCAAATATGAATGGCGGTTCAAGCCATGGGTTTACGGCCGCCACCACCGTGCCAAACGGAGCCTTATTTGCGCAAGTTCTGCGTCATACGCTCTGCAAATAGCAATTTTTTTCGTGTTAAAACGGGTCGATTCAGTATTTTCCCATGGGCCTTTGTTTTGTAATGGGCTTCTATGAGAGCCCCTTTTCGCTTGTTTACTTCTGTTCGCTTGTTTACTTCTGCTGCCGTATTCGGATTTCGTGTCAAGGAAATAAATTCGGCAACGGCCTCCAGGATACCGGAGCTCATGGCCCTAAATTCTGGAGCGGATTCGGCCACCGGCGCCACCGCCGTCACCGCCACCACAGACTTCTCCTCCGCTAACAACCAGGATGACAAGAAGAGGAAGCTAGACCACGATGGATTCCGCAACTCCAAGTATTTCAAGATTTGTGCTGTTGTCAAAGACCTACGGCCCTTCTTCGTTGAAGTGATTATTTACTTCTTATCTCCCCCAAATTAAAAATCATGGAGTAATCTGCTCGTTCTTCAAGTCGTTTGATTTTTAATTGAATGATTCCTTCGTCCTGTTGATTGTGGATTCATGTACTCTCGGGTACGTAATTGTGGCTAATGCTAGATTAGGGTTTAGAGAGTGGAATATGTCCGCTAAGTTTTGTGACTAGGCGTTACTCGAGGAGGATTTATTTCCTGTGAAGAATGCTTCTCTATTTTTCCTTCTACTTGCATAACTTTGTGAGATCAACATTATGTTGCTATAGGTTGTACAGTTCATGAAGGTGAAAGGGGGATGGATTGATAGTGGCGGGAAGAAAAGTTCAACCAGAGGAGAGATTATTGAATTGTAGGAGGAGATGACAAGCAAATTGGGGAGGCGTTAGGGTTTTTTACCAACTTGCTCATTTCCACGGAACTTGGAAAGATATGCACATGATTGCTAAATGAAACTGATAGAGTAATATTCATGAGAACTAAGCTTCATCCCCATCTCTACAATTTCATCACAATCTGCTCCTACTGATTTTAGGGTGTTGAGTTGTGAAGAATGTTTCCAGGAAATTTGAATTTGAATTTAATTTAGGACGTGAAAAGGCCAGATGTGAATCTATGTAAGTTTTTAGAATTACTGTAAAAAGGTCAAAATTGTTGCACAAAATTGGCCACACCAATGTCAGTTTATTTTCATGTGAATCATTGTCAACTTAATTAAGGTTGTGTTTTTTTATAAGTATTTTTATTCAGAGCTTTTATATGATCATTAAATTAATTAAAAATAAAAATTGTTGTTTTGTTCAACAAGCAGAGCAACCTTTTGAATTGCACATCATAGAAGTGAAAGATAATACCGGTTTTGCCGCGGACTTGGGAGATTTTGCTGAAAATGTAAATCTTTGCGTGCTCAATTCTTTCTTCTCATTTTATTTTCTTTAATGATTATAGGAGTGTCTGAATCTCAATTATTTGTTCTAATTTAGGCTCCGTTTGGCTCTGTGTTTTTTGCTCCCGTGAGTTTGGACAAAAAGCCGTCATAGAATGTATGTTTGACATAACAACAGTTACGACCACCACTCAGAAAATAAAACTAGTCTGAACATAAATGTGGATGATGTTTCTTAGGTGAGGTCGGGCATTCACGAACGACGGTTCATAACCACTGCGTTTCTGAGCGACATTGTCGTGCCAACTGCCAAACTAAGCATTAATATCTCTAGCGATTCGAGCAACATTTGAATCTTAACTGAAAATTTTTAATTTTTTTTATGGAAATCAGTTACCTCAGATGTTTGGTTGAATTGTAAGATTAGACAGATGGGCTCTACTGTATTTGAGGGAAAGGAAGGCTGAAAAGTTGTGATCAGATCTATACTAAAACATAGAGTTATAGATGATGTACGCCATCAATACTCTTCTTTGGAGAACCAAACATTTGGACAGCAAGAAGGTTGCCTTAGAACATGAAGCCTATCAAATATGTAGAACTTTAGGAGCCACTGGAGGTCCAACTTAATCTAAGAAGTGTTTGCCATAAAGAGCTAAGCTCTCTTCACATACATAATACTGTTGAGTTTGATACCAACCTTACACATAACTATATTGAGTTTGATAGCACCGTTACGTTGGGTGATCTAGTTATATTATAGTAATATTGCTTACTATAGGTCTATTGTATATATGAAGCTCAAATCAATTTTTAACATTTACTATAGGGCTTATGGTCAACTATTGCTAAATGCTAACTATGGTCTATTTATTTGGATATTTTAACTCCATTTTGGTGAGATAAAAATGTCATTGGAGAAATAGGTTTGTTTGGCAAACATCCATTTTAGAGCTCAGATGTGGTTGAAAAAGAAAAAAAAAACTCCATTTTCCACCATAGCTACTAGCACCAATCTCCTAGAAGGAGCCTAAATTGCACTTTCTTAAGCTTTCAATGTATCCAAAGAGGCAGTGGACCATTTATTACGGAGGGTCCTAACAATACAATGTCTTGGCCCATTTACATTCGGCGGACCAAGTACACGAGCAACCCTGGGGACACAAGGCTTTTGGATGTTGGAAGTGAGCCCTATGTTGAACCAGTTTACCTTCTTTATTCCACCCTGTATTTCAGAACTCATCGTCTCACATCTCGTGTCTCCTTCGATCGCGCAATCTAAAACTATACCTAAATGTGTTCTTACTTATAAATAAATGTCAATTCCTCCCAAGTAGAATTTTTCCTGTCTAAAAGATTTAAAATTTAAAATTTTTTTGTAGCTTTTAAAGTCTTTTTAATTTTTCTAAATGAGTAGTGTTCTTCAATTGATTGGAGTTTTTGGTATTTTTTTGTAGTTTGTAAAGGCTTTATAATTTTGGGAACGAGTAATAGAGAGGAGTAATATGAGAGACTAGCATCTCAGAGAATCAATTTGGATTCATGGCAGGGCGGTCGACCATGGAAGTTTTAAACCTCTCAAGGAGGCTCGTTGACAACTATCGGGGGAAAAAAGTTTTGCATATGCTATTTATCGATCTTGAGAAGTCTTGTGATAGGGTTTCAAAGGAGGTATTATATGGAGAGTTTTGGAAAAAATGACTAAATGTTTCATACATTGACGTAATCAAAAACATGTATACAAATTTAGTGACGAGTGTGAGGACATCTGAAGGATTAACACAAGAATTTCCTATCTCTATTGGTTTACATCAAGAGTCAGCTTTAAGTCTTATCTCTTTACCCTTTTCTTAGATGAGCTCACCAGACATATCTAACGAGCAATACCTTGGTGTTTATTGTTTGAAGATGATATTGCTTTGGCTGATGAAAAGCTCGAGGGTGTGCATGCAAAATTCAAATTTTAGCGAGACACTTTAGAAAAGACGAGTTTTAGGTTGAATAGGACAAAAATGGAGTATATGAAGCTTAAATTTAGTAATGTAAGAAAGACTGGTGACTAATTTGGTGACCAAGATATTTCTTGCAGTGAGCATTTTCAATATGTGAGATCGATAGTTAAAAAAGATGGAGGTGTAAATAAAGATGTGATACATAGAATCCAAGCAAGTTGGTTGAAATGGAAAGGCGCGCCTGAAATCTTATGTGATTGTAAAGTACCATTAAAACTTAAAAGTAAGTTTTACCGTATTGCAACTTGACCAACGATGGTATATAGTTCCAGGTGTTAAGCAGTGAATTGTGTACGTGAGCAAAAAATGGGAGTTGCAGAGATGAGAATGCTTAGGTGGATCTGTGGACACACAAGACTGGATAAAATTTGAAATGAATGTATCGGGGATAAGACAAAAGTGGCAAAAATTGTAGAGAAGATGCGAGAAGCTCAATTAAGATGGTTCAGACATGTACAAAGGAGACCATTAGAGGGACATGTTAGGCGCTGTGATAATTTAGCTACTAGACTGGATAAAATTTGGAATGAATGTATCAGGAATAAGAGAGGAGTGACACCAATTTTAGAGAAGATGTGAGAAGCTCGATTAAGATGATCCGGACACGTACAAATAAGACCATTAGAGGCACCTGTTAGTCGTTGTGAGAGTGTAGCCACTAGGCATGTTAAATGGGGGATGGGTAGACCATAAAAGACTTGGAATGTAACTCTAAGGAAAGACATGATGTACTCAGGCATTAGTGGATTATGACTAAAGATAGGGTGCAATGGAGACAAAGGATCCATATAGCCGACCCCACTATGGTGGGATAAAGGCTTGAGCGTTGTGTTGTTGTAAGGCCTTTATAATTTAATTAAAATGTGTAGTGTTCTTCAGTTCACAGGAGCTTTTGGTTTAGTAAGCTCTCATTTTTTACTGTTTACCATACTTGGATTGCAATGTTTCGATTGACCTTGTAAGTGTGACATAATTTCCTTTCTTTGCAGGGTGAATGCCAAGGCATTTTGATCATAATTGTTTTTATTTTCGTGAGTGCCCTTAAACTGCTTAATTTAGCTGAATATCTTTTAGTTTAGAGTGCTCATCTACATGTATAAAACTTAGGGCACTTATTAAGATAAAGAGCCATAACCTTCTTTCCAAAAGATTAAACCATTGTTCAAATCTCCTTTGTGCTGCATAGTCCACGGTGATAACTGCTTCTTGTAATTCGCTTTCTTCTCTGGTTAATAACTCTAGCTTAAATCCTCAAAGATGGTGATATTGAAGAAACATACTAACCCAAACAAATATACATTGTGTATCTATTCATGCTCCATTTCGCCCTTCTCTTTTCCTGCTACCCTCCGGTGTGTTAAATTTTTTTTTTGCTTATTTTACTGAAAGTAGATATCCCATAGAATATCCTGTTGGGGCTAAAGCATGAACTACATTGTCATATTATAAAGTGGTGGTAGTGGGATAATTATGCACTAATGGAATTCTATTGATTGAATGCACGTGTGGTGATACGGGGAGACCTAGATGCATGCGATGCTCATGCAATAGTCGAACATACACTTGCAGTTATCCTGAAACTATAAAGACAATTTACAAACATGCGCAGTCCAAAGTAGTCTTTTAAGTAAATAAACAAGATCAAGTTACAATTAAAACCAGAGTGAATTCTGCTGAAAATAACTGAAATAAAGAGATTAACTGAAATTTTATGAATACATATCCCAAATTATATGAATTCCAACAAAATATTCAACACCAAGGAATTTCCAAATTATAACTTATACATTCAATCAAGACCAAATAGTGAATTCTGCTGCAGTTTTCAGGCTTGGACAGCAGTTCCGAGGTGGTTATGTTACTGCTTCTGAACTCGCACAGCAGAATTCGTGAGGTTTTGAATTGTTTCAGGTTCCATAACTGTTTCCTGCAACGAGGATGAAGTGTAGGTGAAGTACTGGACTGCTGCAGAGCACTGTTTTGAAACAGGGCAGCAATTTGATTGGACTCGGGGCAGGACCTGGCGGTCGAAAAGGGCTCTCTAAGGCTGTTGGAGGCCCCCTGAGTGCTAGAAACGGAAATGGAGGCTAGGGATCAACTGCCATGGCAACTCGACGGGTGCAGGAACCAAAACCAAGTGCCGGAGACCTGCTGTGTGCGGTTGGAGGTGGTTTGTTGACTGTTGATGGCTGTGTCGTCATTGAGGAAGCTGCCTACAGAGAGGGCGAAATGGATGAAGTTGGAGTGTCATGGCAGGGTTGTGGGAGACAGGGTGAAGCTGTGAGAAGACGGAGGATTGGGGCGGTGTCCGTGAAGGGAAGGATACGATTTACAGGAATAAGCGGGAAATTAGGATGGGTTTAATCACAGACAGCAGTTAGTTAAGTAATAACTGTAAATTTAACAAAGTTTAGGGGCTGGCGAGGGTTGTATTGGTGGGGGATGAAGATCTGGGCTTCAACACCTAGATTCCATGAATTCGGCAACGTTGAAATCGAAAATCGGCTTCTGTGGAGTTCGGACCCTTGGGAAAGGGGTGATCTTACACTTACTTCTCCCCACAAACTCAGACGTCCAGAAACTTAAAACCATAAACGGACCCAAGTGCTGAGCTAAGGATAGCTCAGAAAGCACAAGAAGACTAGATAACAAGTAAACATGCCTTCTGAGGTACCCCCTTGGGTTTATTTATAGATTTTTGAAGTTGGTCTGCCAATAACTCACCTCCGCTGTTCTAAACAGTTATATGCAACCCAGGTCGGTCTGCCAACAGCCAAACTCCGCTGTTCTGGAAGGTTACTTGCAGCCTTGCAAGAGCATTCAGGTAATTTTACTTCTGGACCCCACTGGGCGAGTGTCCCATGAAGGCGCCAGTGGCCTAAAGGGGCGAGTGGCCTATGAAGGCGCCACTTGCCTAAAGGGGCGATTGCTGGGTAAGCCAGACACTTGCCTCCGCAGCACCCCACTATGGGTGAATGTGAGATCTAAAGATCACTCGCAAGGTACTGGCGAGACTTCACGCTTTCTTCGGGCGAATGCCACCCTTTTTGCTGTGGGCGAGATCCCTTTGCCCTCCTTTGGCGAATGCTATTCTGGAAGGGTCTCGCTCGCCTTCTTGGGCCATGATCAGAAGGCGTTGACAGGGCGAGCCTCACTCAACGCCAAGAGCAGAAGATGTCGACAAGGAGAGCCTCACTAAACACCAAGAGCAGAAGGCGTCGACAGGGCGAGCCCCACTCAACGCCAAGAACAGAAGCCGTCGACAGGGCGCGCCTCACTCAACGCCAAGGAACTCGCTCGCGCGGCTTTCTCGACGAACACTGGATTGCACATGTTGCTGGGCGAGTGGTTCCTGAAAACCTCCACTCGCCTGGGGCGGCGAGTGCTCGATGGGGCTGGCACTCGCCGCCTTCCCATGGCCCCGGGCGAGTGCGGGCCTGACCTACCCCACTCGCCTGCCATTGCCGAGAACCAGGGGCGAGTACGAGCCTACTTGCTCCACTCACCCCATACCTGTTCCACCCCTCATGGGCGAGTCGGCAAGGCTGCAGAGCCCTGGCCTCCCTTCCAACTCGCTTGGGACTTGGACTCCGTCAAAATGGCTGGACCGACTCCTGCTGACCCCACTTGCTGAATACGGGATTGTACACAATCCCCGCTCTTTGCGAGGTTGCCCCAAACTCGGAATGAAACATCCAACCCCAAGAGATCGGCGAGTGGGTCAGCGAACCCAAGAGAATCTTTTGGTGGGATCCACAAGCGACTATATATATATGCCCGCCTGCCTGGGTGACCTTTGTCATTCCCCCTACTCTGATTTTACCGAGATGCGTCTTTCCAAGGAGTTTCAAGAGAGGCTCAACCGTGCCCGGGAGCTCAACGCTACTCGCGCTGCCGAGCTGAGTCCTAGACTCTCCAATCCCTCGCCGCGCGAGTCACCAAAACATAAAGCCGCCAAAAAGGCCAAGTCTGACCCCAAAGTCGGCGAGGCCGTCCATTGCGATCTGGCCTCGACCCCAGATCTTGGACTTGCTTCTTCCTCCAAACTGGCCGGTGGCCGCTGAACCAAAAGGGAAAGAGATCGTTGACCTTTTTGCCGACCACGACGCAAACCAGGATGATGCGGAAACTCCTGCACCGCGAGTCGATCCTCCTCAGAATGACTCGCGGCTCCCAACACCTCTTGAAAACCGTGCGAGAAGCCCGACCCCTACCTTTGGAACCACCGGCCTGGACTCGCTAAGGCTGAAGCCACCGGCTCGCGAACCTGCTCGGCAACACACCCCCGATCTTGCACTCGCGAGGGGAGGTGTCGGGGACATCCCTGTCCCGAGCTTCGAGCTAATCACCTCCCCAAACTCTCGGCTTCTAGGTCGCGACAAGACCATTCTGCCTCTTCTCACTCGCCCTTTCCATGGGCAGCCAAGCTCTTCTCGGCAACCCCACCTCGGCAGGACCATCTCGCAAGGTTAGTCTGAAGCACTCGTCGTTTTTACAACCTCAAGCTTCTCATCTGAACTTATTATCCTCGCAGGCCTTCCTGATCAATCCGAAGCCGAAGAATCTTCTGAGCCGGCGCGTCACTCGCCACCTCCTTCCCCCAACGCAATTGAAGATTTCCTGGACGCCTCGCTGGAACCTGTCGAGCTGAGGAGGCGAACCGTGGGAGTCCTTAAGAAATACAGACTCATTCTGCACGGGATCCAGGAGGAGAATGCACTCGGCGAACAGAGGCTGCAGGCGCTAGAGCAGGATTATGTGCTGCTGGCGGACGAGGTGAAGCGCGGCTCGGTGAGCGGGATGACTTCTCCCAACCCGCTCATGGATCGAATCAACGAGCATATGCGGCTCATCCACCAGGATCTAGAGCTGGTCTGCGCATGCAACAACCTGCGCCGACCTCCGGGGATGGGGACACGTGGTCGGGGTAGATGGAAATGGCTCCCTAGCTGAGCCTACCGGCACTCGCCCCCCAGTCCCCCGGCTCGCACATGTAATAACAATAATTTCTCTACTGTATTCTCTGAACATTTAACATGGCTATGTAATAACTTAACTATTTTTAGATCTAATTTCCAATACTTGTTATTTGCGAATCACATTGTGCTGTAGACTCGACTCGCATTAGGGTAGAACAGGTCGCAGGGTTCGGCGAGTCGATTCCCGCGAACTGGGCTGGAGCGGTCGGCTCGGCAGGTTTAATCCGCTTTCTATAAATAGGCCCCCTTACCTACCCTTAGCGTATCACATTTATTGCCGACATATACCCCCCCTTATTGCTCTTCTTGCCACTTGCACTCGCGCCGAGATCTACAGAAATGGGCAAGACGCGACCTGACGCCGGTGGGAGGTCAAAGTGCGCAAGACAATTTACCGAGTACTCCTTTTTTGATGGAAACATTACAGAGGAGGAGTATCTGACCATCGTGGGCGACCACGTTCCCCCTGGTTTCTCCGTGCGTCGACCTGGGGTGGGTGAGGCGATAAACACGTTTTTCGAGGACGAGCTCGCCTTCCCCATCTCGCACTTCGAGGTGGGGCTGCGCCTCCCGCTCTGGCCGGAGATTCGCCAGATGCTAAAGTACTACGGGGCAGTCCCCGCGCAGCTGAACCTGAATGTGATTTCCATGATGGTTGCATTCACATGCTTCCTCCGGCGAGAACAGATCGAGTTCAACCTCACCGTCTTCCGGAAGCTGTTTATATACCGCGCCACGAACGATGGGGTGACCTTTCTCGCCGGCTCACAATTCAAAGTTCGCGAGACGACAAATTAGAACCACAACTGGTTCTCGAAATTCGTCTTCATCAAGGGTGATCTCAGCAACATACCCTTCTCGCCTCGGCAGCGGAGCGAGGAGGTGTACCGACTACCGACCATGACGGGCGACGACGACGAGCTCCACAAGTTCTTCCTTAACAAGGACTTTGAGGTCGCCTACCTCTGACGGGGCCTCAACTCGCTTCCCCCGGTTCATCCCGGCGAAGTTATAGTTCTGTTCCCTTTCTTTACAATGGGCTCGCCCAAAAATCGAGTTGAAGTTGGTCTGTGGAGCGAGGAGGTGTACCGGCTTATGTGGAGTTCGGACCCTTGGGAAAGGGGTGACCTCACACTTCTCCCCACAAGCTCAGACGACCAAAAACTTAGAACCAGAAACGAACCCAAGGCTCTAGCACGGAGGTCCCACCACACACCTGGAAGATCTTAGAGCGCTTCCCCTCCTTAGCCAAGTGCCGAGCTAAGAATACCTCAGAAAGCGCAAGAAGACCAGAGAACAAGCATGCCTTCTGTGGTACTCCCTTGAGTTTATTTATATATTTTTGAAGTTGATCTGCCAATAGCTCACCTCCGCTGTTCTAAACAGCTATATGCAGCTCAGGTCGGCCTTGCAACAACCAAACTCCACTGTTCTGGAAGGTTACTTGCAACCCTACAAGGTCATCCAGGTAATTTTACCTCTGGACCCCACTGGACGAGTGACCCATGAAGGCGCCACTCGCCTAAAAGGGCGAGTGGCCGATGAAGGCTCCACTCGCCTAAAGGGGCGAGTGCTGGGTAAGCCAGACACTCGCCTCCGCGGCACCCCACTATGGGTGAATGCGAGATCTAAAGGCCACTCGCAAGGTACTGGCGAGAATTCACGCTTTCTTCGGGCCAACGCCACCCTTCCTGCTGTGGGCGAGACCCCTTTTGCCCTCATTGGGCGAATGATATTATGGAAGGGTCTCGCTCGCCTTCTTGGGCCAAGATCAGAAGGCGTTGACAGGGCGAACCTCACTCAACGCCAAGAGCAGAAGGCGTCGACAGGGCGAGCCTCACTCAACACCAAGAGCAGAAGGCATCGACAAGGCGAACCCCACTCAACGCCAAGAGCAGAAGGCATCGACAAGGCGAACCCCACTCAACGCCACGAACAGAAGGCGTCGACAGGGCGTGCCTCACTCAACGCCAAGGAACTGGCTCGCGCGGCTTGCTCGGCGAACACTGGATTGCACATGTTGCCGGGCGAATGGTTCCTGAAAACCTTCACTCGCTTGGGGCGGCGAGTGCTTAATGGGGCTGGCACTCGCCGCCTCCCTATGGCCCCGGGCGAGTGCGGGCCTGACCTACCCCACTCGCCTGCCATTACCGAGAACCAGGGGCGAGTGCGAGCCTACTTGCTCCACTCGCCCCATACCTGTTCCACCCCTCCTGGGCGAGTCGGTGAGGCTGCAGAGCCCTCGCCTCCCTTCCTACTCGCTTGGGACTTGGACTGCGTCAAAATAGCTGGACCGACTCCTGCTGACCCCACTCGCCGGATACGGGGTTGTACAGGCACCGTGGAGAGATCGTGGGAACTTGAATGTTCTGTCTAACTCGGCAATTCCTGGAAAATGAACTCTCAACCAATAAATAGGCAATGACACACAACAGACGACTATGATTTTTCGTGACGACATAAACTTAAAACATATAAAGTGTCCAAAAAAGTTAATACATAGTGTCTCGCTAATGCTTTGAACGCGGCGATGGGCTTGGGTCATTCATACGACGATCCTAACCCCATCTCTTATGAGCGTAAACCCAAATTGGTGGGGGATGAAGATCTAGGCTTCTAACACCTAGATTCCACGGAAACAACTCCGTGGAGAGATCGCGAGAACTTGAAATTTCTGTCTAATTCTGCAATACCTGGAAAATGAACTCTCAACCAATATATATAAACAATGACACACAACGGACGTCTGTGATTGGCCGTAACGACATACACATAAAACATATAAATAGTGTGCAAAAAAAGTAAATACAATGTCTCGTTGATGCTTTGAACGCGGTGACGGGCTCAGATCATTCACACGACGATCCTAATCTCACCTCCTACGAGTGTAAACCCAAACTGGTTTCAATACTGGTCGGCCCACCTGTGAACTATGATCCCCATCATAAATTCATACATGCATTCGGGAGTATGATCTGTTGAACATTATTGTTAAAGACGAGTGAATCAATACAATCATATTCATGGTAGTATTTGTCATATGTAGCCACCTCTCTCCCAAGTTCGAATACATGTATATCGTATGCTATGATCTAAGAATAATGTTTTCAAATGAGCTAAATCAGAGAATGGATTCATGAGTTCTGTTTTTAAAACTTACAAACTACAGAACATTTATATTCAAATATCGGTTGTGATCACATTGTATTTCTTTGAAGATAGATAAGAAAACCTGACCATTTGTTTTTGTTTTGAAGGTTTCACAGACCCCCAACTTCAGAGACAGCAAAGCTGCCCAAGAGATTCTAACACGTGAGTTCATGATGCATTGTATTTTAATATTCTGGAATATTCACCAATTTTCTTGCTCTTATCTTTGCTACGTAGCAAGTGAAAACTTTTTACTGTCTGGCATTGAGTGTTTAGAGATGAAAAATCTGGTTTTCATGATACTAACAAGCATTATAAAGATTTTTTTCCTTATTTGATTTAGTTAGAATAGTTCAAATTTTGATTTTGTTAGAATAGTTCAAATTAGTGACATTGAAGGTGTAACAGATTATGGATCGGTATGCTTTACCTAGTTGATTAAGTTTCCTTGATATACATCTTAATGGAGTTTACCTTCAACATTTCATAGCTTGTAGACCTCTCTTGAGTTTACCTAAAAATCTTTGCTGGTCAAATGCATTTGGTCAAGGATCAGCACGAGCCTTGTATGACATAAAAGACTGAGTTTGCTAAAATCGAACCAGTTATGTGAAAAATCAATCATATATTAGAGTCATGAGATGAATCGTTAAAGAGGAAAAGCAAGGGAACTACTGTGCCTGATATGAATATCTTACAAGGCTGTACGGCAGTTTATTCAATAAGCTATCTGCCGAGATCGCCTGGAAATATCATGTCATTTGCTTATCATTTGCCTAAAGGATAATTGGATAAAAAGAGAGAATACTCCATATGATTGACCAATTATCTTCCATTGTAATGAAAATCCTTGTAGACAATCATGCATCCTTTTGTCTCCAATTGGTGTTAGAATTCAATATGACCGTTAGCATGAGTTCCACTAACAATGTCTCAATTTATTTTCTTAGGAAGACTGAGACCTTAGAGATGACCGTGATTCTTGTCTTTCCTTCAGGAGATTTGTACTAACCTTCTATATAGAGATTGGTTGGGTCCTCAGTAGTCATTTCAGAAAAAAAGTAATAACATATTCCAAACCAACTCAAAGTTTGATCCTTGCTTTCTCCTGGCTTTCGTCTGTTTCAGATCTAATAGTGTTCAAATGATTTCACAGACAAATTGTGCTTCATTTGTATTTATCTCTTTAGTTCAATATTTATTTCATAAAAATTACTCAAGTCCTCTGTAGTTAGGGATGTAAGTTAACCCAGGGTCTAAAAAGCTTGCTTGGTTAAAAGCCTGAGTAGACCTGGGCAGGCCCCGGTCCAAGCTTGTGCTTGGCTTTGAGGGCCCTAATAGGCTCCTATTTTTTGCTAGGCTTGGCCTAAGCTTGGGTCCAGCATGGTCGAACATATTAAAAATGTTGGGCACCCTCGACATTTGAGCCTTGGCCTAGCCGAGCCATGCCTGGGCTAGGCCTGACTGAGCTAGACCAGCCCGACAATCCGTCCTTTGCATGGAGGTCTCGGGACTGTAAAAGCCTAGGCTCAGGTCTGGCTCGGGCTCGTTAGACTTTAATTACACCTCTATTTGTAGTCCTCTCCAAGCAAGTAAACAAGAATACCCCAGATCAACTAATTGGTTGATTCTTGCTTTCTCTTGATTTTCTTCTGGTTCACACCTAGTTGGGTTCAACTTGAGTTCACAAACAAATAAGGATTTGACATCTCGAAGATGTGGTTATCCTAAAACATTATATAGACCAAGAAAAGTGGAATGCTCAAAGATTGGGAACTAGCTATGAGTATTTCCAAGTGGAGAATGCTTCTTTCAATGCCCTCTCAGTGTTTGGCCTGATTCTTCGTGACAAAAAGTATCATCATACTTCAGATATATATACATGGAGTATGTACACATGCGCATGCGCGCGCGCACACGCACACATAGACATATTATAACATGTACACACATGCATATACATATACACTCATATATAAACACACATATAGAGTATAGACATATATACACACAGAGTATAGACATATATACACACAGAGTATAGACATATACATATACATATACACACATATATACATACATACACATACACGCATATATACATACATACATATACACGCACATATATATCTAGACACACACACACACAAACACACACATATGTATACATATATATATATATATATACTAACAGTCTCACATGGGGTACACCTGTACTCAACTACTCTTGTGAACGTGCTTCGTTCGTTTGTGGCTTGCACACGGATACTATTACATAGTTGGGGGTTCCAAGATAGAGAAGGGGGAGTAGAGGAGGAGAGGGAAAAGGAGGAGAAGAGAAAGCCCCCAGGGTTCCTTTTTCATCACTTCCAAGATACTCCAAATGAGGGATACATATAGACTTATATAATGCCTAATTCTAGTGTACGCAAGGGCAAACGGTAAATAACCCATGATCTGAAACACACGTGCGATAATAAAAGATAAGGCTGACGGTTGCACTACTCCTGTGCATACTACTAGCGAACATCTATCGTCGAGTTAAAATTTGTGTCCACGTTGCGTTGGTCCTGACGTCGACTTATGCGTTGGTCCTGACACCGACTTATGCGTTGTGTCCTCTCCTCCTCGTCCCTTGCCCTCTTTCATGTTCATAATAATGTCTCCCTCTCAAAAATTTGTCTTGTCCTCAAGGAAAAAGCAACCTCCTGGACGCACTACAACTGAGATGGAGGAGCGGGCTGACTCGACGTCGGGCCACAGATATGCAACACAATTTACTGTCACTTGCTGTTGAGGAGAATGGGTTGCCACTACCAGATGTGAAAAAGGATGCCTCTAAAGCTAGGAGGAAAGGAACTCTCGCTTGAGAAAAGCGCATCGTCATGCCCATCTAGTTGATATGCATGTTCTCCAGTATACGAAGCCACGCGACGTCGAGTATGCCGTCAAGACCACCGAGCTCAAAAGAGTAGAAATTTGCACCGAGAGAGCAGATGCACACAATCATGTGCAGGTTCTTTCAAAGGCTCACAGTGCTAGTGCAGCGTTCGTCAACCAAGCAAACAACGAGAGGAGGATTAGGAGACGGCCGAATGTCGAGCTATATCGCCATGCGCGGGGAGATAAAAGTGTGACTGGCCTCATTATCAATCAACACCGTCAGGGGAGTGCCAGCCAGAGAACCAATGAGCGTAATAGTGAGGGGGACCAGAGGTGCCAACCGCAGAGCATAGAAGTTCGAGACAATGCAGACATGATGAGGGACTGATGTAACCCGGTTTGGTACTAGCGTCCTAGCAGCGTCCTTCCCGAGAGAGCGGGGACTACGATAGCTTGCTCTCTACTTAAGACAATTTTGGCTTTATTATTCCAGCGTGGGCAGCTAGCGTGCGTTTTAGTTATCCCGCAAACAGACAGCTCTAACAAGCGGCAAAGTCTCACGAGCTTTTGGCGGATAAACAGTAGAGAATTGTGATTTTAGTTTGCAAGCGCTAACAATACGATCACTTAAATAATTGCATGAGAAAATTGTTAACAGTAGGGGAGCTGAGAGGTATACCTGCAGAGTTTTCCAGAGCGAGATGTTTTCCACGGGTTCAGAGGGGGCTGAGTTGCGTGTGACGGGTGGATGGGCTGTTGGGAAAGCTCGGGTTTTGAAGTAGGAGGGTGGCCGTTGGACTAATCGGGAAACAGGGGAAGGGAGTTGGTGGCGGCGTGGAGGTTCTCGGGAAGAGGTTCAATCGGCCTGGAAGTTGTATTGGGAGGAGAGCGGAATGTATGCCGGGAGCTTCAGGCGACGGGTTGCCGGAGGTGGACAGAGGCGAGGATGGACGGGAAGTTGGGTGGCGTCGACCGTCCGTCGGGAGGGAGAAAGCCGGGAGGGCTGGCCGCCAAAGGAGAAACGGGAAGAGGGCTTTGGAGTCGACCGACCCACCAACGTCCGATTCCGACCGGGTTCCGGTTGGCGGCGCCGGCGTCGGAGGGGAAACGACGGAGGGTTGGGTTTCGGCGGTTTTTCTGCTGCTGGGCTCTGCCGGACGGGACCGGGGTGAAGACTTTTATGTCTCACCTCGGTTTTTCTTCCAGCTGCCTGTTTCAAGCGGCCGGATGGTATATAAAGAGGTTTTAATGAGGGGGGTTTCAAAGTAGAGGATAAATGATAAAAGAGTTTTAATTTTAATAAAAGGAAGGAGGTTTCAAAGTTGGGAAATCAAGATGGGGGTTTTTTGAAACTCCAAGGTGTTATGAGAAATTAAGAAAGGGCTTAATTTCTTAACTCCCAATTCAAAGCTGAATTTTAAATTTCAGTTTTGAGTTATATTTTGTGTTTGTTTTTTTTCCATGCAATTGACGAATAGTTACGTGAAAGTATTGTCGCGTCTACATCCTAACACCTTCTACTACCGGACCTATTTATTAATGGTCATGCTGTCCGGTCAAACCAACAAGCCTTAACATAAAATAAAAAGTGCAATAAAACGCCAAATGATGACAACACACATACGATAATAAAACGACGAATGATGATAACGCACATGATAGAAAACACACACAATCGAGCATAACTCAAGTGGATGCGACTGCGGATGCATCAGGGACCCATGACGATAGTTGAGTCATCATCTCATCGCCCTTGACGACTTCAAAATTCCCATGAGTGATTTTCGGGTCCTCCTCGCCAATGGTTATATTTATCTCCTCCAGAGAACAGTCATGAGTCGGAGAGTAGAGTTATTTACAACAGAAATAGAGGCCCCTGATGCGAAGATTATGATACTCGTGGTTGGTCATTCGAGGGTCGTTTGGTTGTCGGGGTGGGACAGAAGTGGCCCGAGATGCGAAGGAGACACAGTATGCACACAAGGTGGTGGTTGGAAGGATGTGAGAGGGTAGGAAATCGATGGGTGTATAGAACTCCTCGGTGATTGTCCGGTATTGATGGAGGTGACCTTGAAATTCGCTTCCACCAAGCGGGCTAGATCCATGACATCAATTATCGTCCGGGGGTGGTGGGTGCGAAGGAGGGACCAGATGTGGTTGAAGTGTCCTGTTGGAGTTCTGCCAAACAAAGCGAAGGGTTGTTCACTCGTAGCCTGACGCCAGTAGACCCAATGGAGGGTTGACCCCTCCATGCCGATGAGAGCTGTAACAACCTTTTGTGGCTCCAGAGTCAGATGAATGTCGAAAAATTATTTCGTACAAGCAATCCACCCTATGAGGTTGTTTTCGTTGAAAGAGGTAATGTCGAATGCACGGTGATCTAGAGAGAATCCCGTCGGTGGCGATGCAAGATCCTGTGGAAAGTCTAGGGGCACCAAGAAGCGACGATGAGTGCGTTGAAAGTCGCGTGACCGATAAGTAGGGCTTCAAATTTAGCCTCCATCCGCAACATTAGGGCTTGGAGCAAGGCGATGAACGCCTGATGAGCATCGATGTGTTGTCGGGCGTGAATTGTGAGATGCGAAATAGTGCCTCTGGAAGACAATGTGATGATGCAGGAGGTCGCGAAAATAGGGCCTCTGGATGATGCTGGGATGCACATGTGGATCGTTGAGGATGCACGTGGGAGGATCACTGAAGACGCACACAGAATGGTCGCGGACGGGCGTACGAGGAAGAAGTGTCGGTGCGAGCGTGGGATGCCGAACCTGGGAAAGTTCGGCCGCAGGATGCGGGATCACGGGACGTCGAATCTGGGAAAGCTCGGTCGTAGGAAGAGATATCACGAAAGAGGTCAATTCGGGGAAACTCAGTCGATTCCAGTACAGATGATCGTGGATGAGGTCGCTGGCCGCAGAAAGCGGGATGCGCTGACGGACGCGAGCTTAGGGAACGCACGAGGCTTGGATGAAAGCTTTGTGTGACAGAAACCGCGGTCGAAAGCGAGGCAGGTAGGACCAAATGTTACGTAGTTGGGGGTTCCATGATAGAAAAGTGTGTAAAGGAGAGAATACGAGAAGAAAAGTGGTGCGTGGGGGGGGGGGGGGGTTGAGAAGAGGCTAGGGTTCCTTTTTCATCATACTTCCAAGTTGCTCCAAATGAGAGATATATTTAGGCTTATATAATGCTTAATTCTGAAGTACATAAGGGCAAATGGTAACGGCCCGACACACACGTGCGATAATAGAAGATAAGACTGCCGACTGCGCTACTCTCGTGCGCACTATTAGCGAACGTTTGTCGTGGAGTTGGGATCCATGTCCATGCCGCCTTGGTCCCGACGTCGACTTATGTGTCATGCCCTCGTCCCTTGACCTCTTCCATCTTCGTAACAAATACAGACGTACTCAATTGCTCTTGCGAACAGCCTCCGTCAGCCTGTGGGGGGGGGGGGGGGGGGGGGGTAGTATAACTGCAGAATGATGAACCATTTAAAAAAACATTTATGTCTGAACTGAATTTTGGTGACCTTATGAATGGGATAAAAAATCAGAGAACTGAAGGAGCACTTGCTTCACGCATGGAATGAGAACTCAAATTCCAAATTTGTTCTAAAATCTAATAAATTTGTAAAATGGAAGAGAGAAAAATCTCTATTTTTTTTATTCTCTCCACTACTTCCACAACTACCTTATCAAACCCCACTCACTACATTCCCCAACTCCCTGAAACCATCCTCTCACTTCTCCTTGTAGTTCCTATGCCCTATTTTTTTAGCCTTATTCCTTGTAGTTTTAAAATAAGATGGAATACCCATGAAGTTAGTACACTTGTGAGGATCATACTAAACAGGATATGAATCCCAAAACATTAAATAATGAAATAAAATTCTAAAAAATATTCCATAACACTATTTCTGATTTTCTTTTTAAATTGAAATGCAGAAATGAAGACCTTGTTAGAAATAACAAAAGAATTAAGAAGCGAAGCGGAGTCCATCACAGCGTGCGCCGACGCACCATCACAAGCACAAGTTAAGGAAGAAGATGGAGAAAAGCCTGCGCCCCGGCTTCAACCAGGTGAGGACACAGCTTCATCAGTTGCTGTCATGGATAATGGAAAATGAGGTTTGTTAGAAAATTCTCTTCCTCGTGGCTTGAAGAACATTTTCAAGGAATGAGAACAGTTGGAGCAATTTTTGCAGAAAAGAAGGAAGAACCGAGCAGAGATTTCCCGTGTCCGTCTCTGGTCGGCGGCTCTCCAATTGGTTGGAACTATCTCATTTATCGCGGTCAAACACCCGCCTTCTGTGATGTGTCGAAGGAAATTCGCGCCTCCTCGCCGTGTCGCCTGAGTAAATTGTTTATTCTCTTGGCATCTGCTTCAGAACTATAGTGTTTTAGGCTTTTGATAAAAGGCATTTTTATTCAGTGCTGTGGTTGTAATAGTTCCAACTAGTTCCTTATTTTTCTGATGTTTTGTGATGATAGCAACTAATTTGGTCCTGTCCGGAATTGGGACGAAGTGTTTGGGGCTAAAGCACAATTTTCGTGCCGATTGTGTTAAGCCGAAAGACCGACCGCAGGTTCTCAAATAAGCAGGGCATCGCCTTCGTGTTCGATGGAAACCCTGCGGCTGCTAAAGCGGACGAGCTTCCATTATGCTCAGTTCTTTGTAATGAAATATAAGAGCTGTGGACTGGGGCTGGAAATGTCAATATTTTGGTTATAATTGCTCATATTTACATTTTGAGTAATTATGTAATTTGTAACTCGCTCGATTATCGTTCGAATTTTATGTAATTTTGGTGACATTGCTTTGCTCCAAGTTAAATTGGAGATTCAATTTCAATCCACCTGACCTAAAAGAATATTTGATTTCTTTAAGCACGTGCTCACCTGCTCTTGAGCACACGGGCTTCACACGACGTCACTCGTGTTGCTCGTCAAACGTATTATTCTCGTTGTTGCTTAATTTCCTATTGCATTTGGGGGAGTGCGAGTATTGTTGTGCAAAGTCTGCACCTAAGAGCAGACTAGCACATATGAAGGTACTGTCATCCTTGGGGCACTATTACAAACATACATGGGCTCGTGTGCACTCGCACTCATATACATACAATGGCTCGTGTGCACTGGCACTCATATGCATATATGATTTCATGGCTCCTCGATTAACTTATTAGTTGCTAAAATTATTAGAATTATAGTTTTGATTTCATGTGAGATTTTAAACTCTGGCCTCTTTGAAGGCCGAAGGGAATGCTATTCCAGTTTGTATCTTTTGTCTACAGTATTTGCTAATGGATCGAGATCTCGGGAATAGAAAGGAGCTTCTACCTCCATAAGCTCATCAAAAAATAATGAAATTTGATTCAGAATCTTTTAGAACTTTCTACTGTTATCAGATGGAATCAATTTCCCAATGTTATACTTGGTAGAACCTCTAAAGGGAACCTCTAAAGGGTTGAAGGGAGGTGGCAGTGAAGAACATGCTGCAATAGGGACTTATAGTTATTAGTGGCATACAAAATCCTATTGAATATTTATTTTTAAGGTTCCATAACATCATGAGGAGCTAATTTGTAGTAATTTTTTCGATCATTTTTAGTTCCTACTTATATACTTTCCTTCGCTTTTGCTATGCTTTTCCTTCTCTGTGTAGTAGCTGTATGTCTAACAAAAAAAAAGGTGATGTTATTTGTAAATTCAATTTGATTTCTAGCAAATTATTACTATTAACAAATCCTTATTTTTCAAAATGGCTATTTGAAAACATTTTATTAATAGCAAATCAACATAAATTTTTTTTAAAAAATTAAATTTTGTTTAAAACATTTATTCTTTCAAAAGAGGCCACTACATATAATCATATTACAAATGATTTCAAATGTATTCATTCAACCACTTATGTTTTAAATGTTTCTAGCAAATCAAAATTAAATTTTACTTGCAAATTCAATTTGATTTCTAACAAATCATTACTATTGATAAACCTTTATTTTTCAAAATGCCTACGTGAAAACATTTTATTAATAGCAAACTAACATAAATTTTTTTTAAAAAAATTAAATTTTTTTTAAAACATTATTTCTTTCAAAATAACCCACTACATATAATGACATTACAAATGATTTTAAATGTATTCATTCAACCACTTATGTTAGCATTAGAAATAAGTAAAAATGTCGCAAAATTTTGTTTAGTATGTTCAAAGCTCATTTTTCAACAAAATATAATCATGTGCATCAAAATCTTTAAACAAAATATCGCCGGGTTTAGAAATATATTTGATTTCTAATTCCTATAAAAGTGTGTTGTATATACGAGTTAAGTGTATATAAGAATATACATGTTTTTTTGAACTGAGTCTTATACATATATTTTCATAATAAGTGTTCAACAAGAAAGTTGTATATCTCGACGAGATCTACAACTTTCATGTTGAATATTTTTTAATTTGAAGCAATTTAGATCCCTGATTTGACTCTTGAAAAAAATCATGCGGAACATATCTACTGACGCCCGGGATAGGCGTGACTTTGTTCGGAGACCAAATCGGGGGCTTAAACGACTTCAAATTAAAAAAATGTTTAATATGAAAGTTATAAATCTTGATGAGATCTAAAACTTTCATGTTGAGCACTTTTTAATTTGAAGCAGTTTAGACTCTCGATTTGAGCCCAAAAAAAAATCACGCCGAAAACCTGTACGAACGATTCGTTCATTCGTGTCTTTTTTTTCGGTCCCAAATTGGAGGCCTAAACGACTTCAAGTACAAAAATGATCGACATAAAAGTTGTAGATCTCTATGAGATCGTCGAGATCTACAACTTTTATGTCTATTATTTTTTCAAATGAGAAACATTTGTGACTCAAAAATTCAAAAATTAGTAAAAATAGGATTGATTTGATAGTAGTAATTTTTGGGAAGAAATTTTTTTTTTGACTAGATCTGTTTTTTTTTTTCTGATTTGTTAAAAAAATAAATTTGTTAATAAAAGCATCAAAAAAAATTCAATTTTGAGTCAATAATTATTAGCGATACTGGACTATTTTGATTTCAATATTATTTTACTGGACTACTTTTATATTTGAGCTATCAATTAAGTCGGCTCTTCCGGGTTCGGTGTAGCCGGACCGGAAAAGCCTGACCGGCTGGCTACTCTCATGAGCTTTCTTCAACCTCGCGTCGCTTGATTTTCGGACTCCACCGGAGTCCACCCTCTCCACTTCCAAAACCATGAGACCTTCGAAGCAAATCGAGGTCGGAGCGTCTTCGATTCTCCCCATCTTCCCCGCCCTCTCTCCTATCTTCTTCTCCACCTGTGCTTCAACCCCACCATTCATCCCTCTGCAAAACCCCCCAATTCCTCCCCCCAAATCCCAACTCTACGCTTCCTTCTTCTGCTCCCTAATCGAAATCTATCTAACCTGCACTCGATTCTCTCAGGCAACGGCGGCGTTCTCCCGCATGCGAAGTTTCGATCTGAACCCGCCCCTCCGTTCATGGAATCGCCTTCTCTTCAAATTTAACTCGTCGGGTTTTCTTCCGCTGGTACCAATCGTCTACTCTGAGCTACTCAATTGCCATAATAAAGCCAATGTATTCTCGCACAATATGATGATTCATGCTCTATGTAAAATGGGTTGGATTGAAAAAGCCCTAGAATTGCTTAGAGAAGTTGATATTGATTCCGTAAGCTATAACACCATCATCTGGGGATTTTGTGAGTACGGCATGGTGGAATCCGCGGTCGCGTTTCTGTCTGAGATGTTCAAAAAGGGTCTTGAGTTTGACAATTTTAGCTGTAATATACTGGTTAAGGGATTCTTTCGAGTAGGATTGGTGAATGATGCTGAATCAGTGATGGAGATGTTTGTTCGAGGAGGGGTCGGTAGGGATATAATTGGATTTAATACTTTGATTGATGGGTACTGCAAGCTGGGAAGTATGAGTATTGCTGCTAGTTTGTTGGAGAGCATGAACGATGAAGATGTTTTACCCGACATTGTTACTCACAATGCTTTGATCCATGGATTTTGCAGGGTTGAGGAGTTTGAGTTAGCGAAGAATCTGATGGATGAAAAGGATTTGAATTTGGAGTTGAATGCCATAACATACACAACATTAATAGGCGCATATTGTAAGCATGGGCGGATGGATGAAGCGTTCTTGTCATTTGAAGGAATGATTCGGAGCGGCATCTTACCGGATGTGGTTGCTTACACTGCTCTCATGGATGGAATCTGCAAAAATGGCGATCTTTTCAAAGGCTATACACTTTTTAGGGAGATGGAGAGTGATGGTATAGTTCCTAACCACATTTCATACACTAGCCTCTCAAATTCATTGTTAAAAGAGAGAAAAATTACCCAATTATCTATCCTATTCAGGGAGATGATTGTTCGAGGCATTTCCATGGATTTGTTTTCATGTAATACTTTCATGGATGGGTTCTTTAAAGCTGGAAATGTTGACGAAGCTGAAGGCGTGTTTCAAATGATCTCGGCGTGCCATCTCATTCCCAATCATATCTCATACTCCATGTTAATTGACGGGCGTTGCAAGGCTGGTGATACTATTGGCGCAGAACGTGCGCTCGTTGAAATGAAGAGCGAGTTTGTCAGCGCGAATGTGGTTACCTACTCATCCATGATCAATGGGTATGTTAAAAAGAGAGCGCTCACAAAGGCAATTGGTATTTTCAGGAAGATGAAAGAAGAAAACATATACCCAAATGTTGTTACATATGTAATACTCATCAATGCCCTCTCCAAGATGAGACAGCATGAAGAAGCTCTCAATTTGTATAAAGAGATGTTAGAAGAAGGATTGGAGTCCAACCATTTCATGTTTGATGTTTTGTTTAATGTGTTGAAGAGAAACAAGAGGATGAATGAAGCAGAAGGTGTGCTTGGAAAGATGATTGTCATGGGACTGTTGCCTGATAGAGTTAATCTCACCTCAATCATGGATGGATTTTTTAAAGTTGGGAATGAGTCGTCGGCTCTAGAAATTGGACTAAAATTGATGGAAAGTAAGATGGCCCCTGATGTTGTGGTTTATAATGACTATATAAATCGTCTCTACATGGTTGGGAAGTCTCGAGAAGCAAAATCTGTTATTTTTCAAATGAAAAGCATGGGTCTGAATCTTGACCATGCTACTTATAATATTATGATTGGTCAACATTGTAGGGAGGGGAAGTTGGACAAGGCAGTTAAAGTCTTTAGTGAAATGAAGAGTCTCGGGGTTATGCCTGATATTATCACTTACGAAGTTTTGATTGGAGCACTATGTATGGCAGGAGACAGAGAAATGGGAATTGAACTTCTGAATGAAATGACACTTTCGGGATTATACCTAAATCCATCAACTCACAAAAGGGTGCTGCAAGCATGTTCTAAGTGGAAAAGGGCTGATTTGATACAGCAATTTCACAAAAAAATGGTAGATTTGGGTCTTGAACTCAACATATCTGTGTATAATACACTCATTCGTATCTTTTGCACCCTCGGGATGACACGAAGAGCCACGCTAGTTCTGAATGAAATGCTTGAAAGGGGGATATTAGCCGACACGATCACTATGAATTCCCTCATCGTCGGACATTGTAATAGTGGACATTTTGATAAAGCCTTCAGTGTGTATTCTCAGATGCTTCATTGTGGGGTATCCCCAAACATTACAACCTACAATAATTTATTGGACGGGATTTCACATGCTGGGAGGATGGCAGAGTCTGACATGATAATTAACGAGATGCATGAAAAGGGATTTGAACCAAATTGTGTTACTTTTACCATTCTTGTATCTGGATATGCAAAGAAAAGTGATGTTAAGGAAGCAATGAGGGTATATTGGAAAATGGTGATGAAAGGCTTTACTCCTGGAGTAGGCACATACAATGTTCTTATGAGCGAGTTTGTGAAGGCAGAAAAGGTTAATCAAGTTACACAATTGTGGGATGAGATGCAAAAGAGAGGCGTCTCACCTAATTGCTCAACATATGACATGTTAATTACAGTTTGGTCAAGGGTATCAAATGGTTTTGAGGTTACTAAGTTGCTTAATGAGATGAAAGGGAAAGGTTTTGTTCCTTCTGAAAGTGCACTACATTTAATCAGTAGAGCATTTGCAAGATTAGGGAAGAAGAAAGAAGCTTTAAAGTTTCTCAGAAGGTTATATCAGTCCAAAGAAAAAACTTAGGGGTTCCAACAATGCAAAAACAAGTTAATTTTTGCACATGACTCATGTGGTCTATGCAGTTATCACTTCCTCCAAGGTGCCTTTCATATCTCTATCATCCTATAAAGAGACGATGTGACATGGTTATCCAAAGGTATTCATTTTTTATTCCTCCCTTATGAGATGTGAGGTGAGGTTTTTTTTGTATCATTTATTTGTTGTTTGGTATGATGCTTTTCTGAAAAGGTAAGCTCATTGGACTGTTGGGTAACTGATGTTTGTACTTTTTTTATCATGAAGGATAAGCTACAAGATAGAGGTGGATCTACGACACAAAGTAGAGTGGTGAGGGAGACTCTAGGTTATGAAACCCTAACGGTGCAATGCTGGGGAAAATTTGGCTGATGCGAAGGCACATTTGACAGTGGATTGCAATTAATGGTAATTTTATATCTGTCATTGCCTATGAAGAGAGGGCGGGGACATGGTTTTCTATACGGATTCATCTCTTCAAATTCTCCTTCTGAGTTGTGAGGTGAGATTATTTTTGTATTGTTTATTTGTTGTTTGGTATGATACTTCTCTGAAAAGACAAGCTACTTTGGCAGCTGGGTAATTGATGGTTGTATCTTTCTTATAATGAAGGTTCAGCTACACAATAGAGATGGATTTATAACGTAGGGTAGGGTGGTGAGTGAGATTCTAGGCCATGAGACCCTAGCGATGCAATGTTGGGGGAAACCTAGCTAACACACTAGGACAATGCAAAGAGACATCCGGTAGTGGATTGCAATTAGCCATATATGAGTGCAAATAGAACAATATAAACTACAAAAAACATGCATCCATAATCACATAATGTTCAATCCGTACAAATAAAAAAGAAAAACTAACCAAATAGAGAATTCACATGTGCATAGGAGATCCGGGGGCCGGGGCGGTGGAGATCTAATTTTCTGTCAGCAAGGTTGTAGATGTTAGAGACATTTTGGTTTAGGTTTTTCATGTTGTTTTTTATATATCGGGAGGTATATTAGATATATTTCATATATCAGATTTTAATATTTAATTATATATCTTTATCTTTATTATATATAAGACAATATGCATATTTGTCTGCTCTTACCGCAGTTTTAATACACACCGTGCGATCGTGTGAGTCAACAACAGCCACAATTACTCTTCTCAAACAACTCCCACGGATTAACACTTTTTTTTAATTCGGTAACAACACAAAAACCGCTGGACAAATTTCCACCACAAAACACTAATGGACGCGAATGTTTGGCCCAAAAAAACCGTAACATCATTCCTCATTTCTATTCATACCCGATTTTAGGTATCCAAGCTCAGTTTCTGCACCCCCGACTCAGATCTGCTGCCGAGAAACGCTACTCCCCGCTGAAAAACGATCGACCTCCGCACGAAGGTACACGCCTCCACACGATGCTACTCCGGTCAGTTTCTCCACACCTCGAATCAGATCTGCCGCCAAGAAACGATCGACACGAAGGCTACTATGCTCTTTTTCATTCCTGATTTTAGGTCTCCCGCTCAGTTACTTCACGCGCCGGATCAGATTTCCGCCAAAAACGATCGATTTTTCCTACACTGCATCCACACAACGAAGGTACTTGTAACCGTGCCGGAGGAAGGCTCCGGCAAGGTTACCTCTAATGCTAATTAAGCTAATTAACTAAAGTGAAATACTAATTTTCTCATTAAAAAAGATAGATACATGGCTTTGGCTTATTTATAGTTAGGCCTTTCGACCGTTACATTGGGCTGTTATAAGGAGGGACAGCTGGCACCCTCTGATTGGCTGGGCCCACTTCCCCTGGATTGTAAAAACTGGATAGATGTAAGCCGCACGATGGAAGCTTTGAATCAGGTTCGTCAATGCTGTGCTTTCTCCCGTCACATCACTTCCCCTCTCAAAAGCAAGGTCCACCTTGCTTGCCAGCTATTATTTGCCTGGGTCTTGTTGAAATCCAGCCGTGCTTATGCTTGGGCTCCTTGCGAACGGAGCGGCGACGGCGGGGGATGACTCCGGCGTCCAGTGTAACCCGCTGGCGAAGTCCGAGTCGCTGAGATCTTCGCAAAGTGGACGCCGTGGGATGGTTGGCGTTATCCGTCGGCCAAAGCTGGGGTGGAGGTTGAATCTCGCCAATGCTTAACTCCTGCTCAGATAAGTCCTTTGCTTCTGTCTTGGTTATGTTAGAGCCACCGTGATCATTGTTGTGGGCTGAGAAAGTATTTCCTGCATGCAACATAGGTGTCTTAGAAGTAGTAGTACTGGTTAATTTTTGTTGTACTTGGGCGGTAAGGGAAGTGACATCTTCCCACGAGCTGTCTTCGGGCGCTAATCCATCCCATTGAACGAGAGCCTGGGGTATAGGCTCTCCGTGCCGCTGGATAGTCCGTTGATCCAGTATAGATAATACCGGATGAATCAGAGTATTGTGGGTGTCTAAAGGCGGTAACTCGTGGATTTTGATTTCTGAAGCTGCATGATAGGGATTTAAAAGTGATACATGAAATACGGGATGAATTTTAGAGTATGTTGGTAAGTCCAGTTTGAAGGAGACGTCATTTATTTTGGCGATTATTTTAAAAGGGCCGTAATATTTTAGGTTGAAGCGTGCTAATTTTTGATGTTTCATCGATATCTGTTTATATGGATGCAATTTTAATATAACCATGTCTCCGACAGATAACTGCAGAGGAGTTCGTCGTCGATCAGCTGAAGCTTTCATTCGCTGTTGTGCCTTGTCCAGATTCTGGCGAAGTTGTGCGAGAAGTTTATTTCGATCTTGTAATTCGGCATGTACTGCTTGTATAGGACTAGTGCCAGTATAATAACGAACAAATGCAGGTGGTCGTCGGCCGAACATGGCTCCAAATGGCGTCATGCCGGTCGACGAATGAAACGTTGTGTTATAGTAATATTCAGCACAACTCAACAGTTTGGACCAATTCCGGGGATTTTGATGTGTGAAAATCCTCAAGTATTGGTTTAAACATCGATTTACGCGCTCCGTTTGACCATCTGTTTGCGGATGGTAAGCGGAGCTGAAGCTGAGCTTGGTTCCCTGTTGGGCACATAATTCACGCCAAAATTTGCTTACAAATACCGAATCACGGTCGGAAATGATTGTGTCAGGAAATCCATGGAGTTTCCCCACATGATCCCAAAATGTTCGCGCCACAATTGGAGCCATCAGTGTTGATAAGGGTGCAAAATGTGCTCCTTTGGTTAGTCGATCAACCACTACCAATATATTTGTGTAGTGTTCGGACTTGGGAAGATGTGTGATAAAATCCATACACAGGTCAACCCAAATTTGGGTTGGTGCGCAAGGGTTGCAACAACCCAAATGGTGAATGATTTACTGTTTTTCCTTTTTGACATAAGTCACACGTTTTAATTAAAGCCGTGACATCGCTTAACATGGTAGGCCAATAATAATATAATTTCAGGCTGTGATATGTGGGTTTGATCCCTGAATGGCCGCTTGGTTTAGATGCGTGTGCTGCATGTAGGATGTCATGTCGTAAAGGTGAATCTGGGACATATAACCTATTTTGGAAGAAAAGTTGTTATGTTGGACCCAATCTGGTTTCTCCCCCGGGTTGTTGGCTAACATATTAAGAATTTGAACCGCTAGTGAATCCTTCTGATATAAGGACGCGATAGAGGAAAAATCGGAACACGTAGGGTAGGAACATAAGAAGGTATTGAGAGGAATCGGAGAGACTTGTTCTGGAAGGCGCGATAGGGCATCCACGGCTAAGTTTTGAGATCCCGGTTTATATTCGATCTTAAAGTTAAAACCTAATATTTTAGCAAGTAAACGTTGTTGAACGGGATTAGTGTGTAATTGAGTTGATAGGTGATGCAAGGTTTGGTGGTCCGTCTTAATGATAAAGGGTACCCCGATAAGATATTGCCGCCACTTATCTATTGCGGTAGCGACTGCTAATAGTTCTCGTTCATATGTGGACTTGGATTGTTCTCTAGGTGTCAACTTCTTGCTAAAAAACGCGATGGGATGGTTTTCCTGGGATAGCACTGCGCCTATCCCGCATCCAGATGCATCGGTTTCTAAGGCAAAAGGTTTGGTAAAGTCGGGGAGGGTTAGTACCAGAGCTGTTGAAAGATGACTTTTCAACTGTTGAAAAGCTGATGTGGCATTGTCTGTCCATTTAAAGCCATCCTTTATAAGTAAATCGGTTAATGGTGCCGCGATAGTGGCATAGTTTCTAATAAATCGACTGTAGTATCCGGCTAAACCTAGGAAGGCACGTAAGTGTTTTAGAGACTTGGGTGCTGGCCATTGAGTAATAGCGAGTATCTTCTCCGGATGTGGGTGGAAACTGTTGGAAATGTGCTCCTGGGCTTGTGGCAAAAGGCAATATAGCTCCTGTGTATCCCGATGATTGTCCGGGCAAGATTTGCGGAAAGGAGGGATGTGCTCCAAGATTCCCGTCCGGGAACGAAGCTGAGAAGGAATTCGAAAAACTTGAGGACCCTTGTGCGTTGTCGCTTAATCGTGGTGATAAACCGGCCGATGATGCAAAATGATTCATGGGAATCCCTGGCTGAGGCGGAAAATTCATTGTACCACCCTCCGTGGTGAGTGGTGGCGAACTTTTGAGTAGACTGAGAATTTCTTGCCGGAAAGAACTTAATTCTTGCGTCGCTTTTTCGGTGGATTGTTGTAATGCCTTCTGCAAATTGAAAACTTCTGATTCCAGCCGCGTAAAATTCTGAGATGCTCAGCCTGCCGGGTTTCCATGGCCTTTCGTAAATCTTGCTGACCGGAGGCAAGCTCCTTCAGCCGGGTTGCTGGTGGTGGTTCGCTGCCAGCCATGGGCGGCTGGATCTCAACGAGAGCACCAATGTAACCGTGCCGGAGGAAGGCTTCGACAAGGTTACCTCTAATGCTAATTAAGCTAATTAACTAAAGTGAAATACTATTTTTCTCATTAAAAAAGATAGATACATGGCTTTGGCTTATTTATAGTTAGGCCTTTCGACCGTTACATTGGGCTGTTATAAGGAGGGACAGCTGGCACCCTTTGATTGGCTGAGCCCACTTCCCCTGGATTGTAAAAACTGGATAGATGTAAGCCGCACGATGGAAGCTTTGAATCAGGTTCGTCAATGCTGTGCTTTCTCCCGTCACAGTACTCGCCTCTGCATTCTTACTCTGCTCTGTTCCTTCTTCTGCTTCTTCTTCTCTTACCAACAAAGGTATTCAAAAGTTTGGTTTGGTTTGCTTATTGTCATTATCTTAAGAGACAATAATTATTAAGAGACAATAATTATTCACGCGCTGGATCATATTTCCGCCAAAAACGATCGATTTTTCCTACACTGCATCCACACAACGAAGGTACTCGCCTCTGCATTCTTACTCTGCTCTGTTCCTTCTTCTGCTTCTTCTTCTCTTACCAACAAAGGTATTCAAAAGTTTGGTTTGGTTTGCTTATTGTCATTATCTTAAGAGACAATAATTATTAAGAGACAATAATTATTCATTTGTTCCATATAATCCGCATGTCTGATGTCTGGCTTTGTCATTATGTTGAGGTCTGCACAGCTAGCGGCCATGACATTACTAAGAGACAATAATTTCTCATTTCTATTGCCCATTAGTTGTTTGTCAGAATGATTCAATGAGAGCCATGGTTTATATTACATGGTTTAAACATACGTCCAACTGTGAGAACCGTGGTTTATATTACAATTTATGCTTGGTATATGTATTTCTTTCAAACATTGGTTTGTCTGATTGTCATCGGTCAAGCATAAGATTGGCCCTAATGACACCAATGTTTTGGAGTTTTCTAAGAAATCACCATAACTATCTATGGTCAAGCATAAGACTGCCTCTCTCACAGTCACTAATCAGTCAATATAAAGTAGTGAGAAGAAAAGCAAAGCACATGCAACACCCTGACTTCCACCTCTTCACGGGTAGAAAATGATAACAAAAATTCAAAGAAGCTTTAATTCAGAAGTAGTTAATTTGAGACATTTGTCGTGGGAGCATCGAGCATGGGCGACCCCCTGGTCAGGCACGAGCGAAGCCCGTGGACAGGCGGGCGAAACCCGCCTGGATGCGGCCGAAGGCCGCCTGAGAGCATCGAGCACGGGCGTATGCAGGCAAACCTTACCCTACATTTTTGCAAGAGGATGCTTGCAGGGCTCGAACCTGTGACAATTTAATGCATACTGAATCCTAAATTTATGTTACGTAAATAAGAACAATATATTGCGATAAGTAAAACATTGAATAAGCGATACCGAACATTTGTTTGGCGGTTGGGGTGGATGCAGGTTTAGGAATTGGGGACGGTCTGCAGAATCTTGCTGGCATGGTGTTCGGGCAGCAGTAGGTGCTGAAAGGGGCCAGGTGCAAGAGGGGAGGTGGCTGGAAGAGAAACATGGGGTGGTGATGCTTGGGTGGTTTTGGGGATCAATGATAGACTACGGATCACGAGTCGGAGGGGCCCACATTCGTGTATTCGTGCAGGAGGCGCTAATCAGATCGTCGATCCGAGATTGCACGCGCGTCTGGCTCGTCATTTTATTATTTATGCATATTTTTTTATTTGGGCGTGTATTTAGTGTTTTAGGACATCAGACGTAATTGACAATCATAGCCGTTCATGCCCGTTGCCGAACCACCAACTCTTGTTATAAATAGGGGCGGATACTTCATTTATTTTCATTGCTTGTATTTTGAGAAAATTCCGTCCGACAATCATTCACAGTGCAATGCTGCGAGACCCGTGAACCCCTCGTCATCTGTCTTGGAATCACCTTTATTTCCCTCTAAACCACAATTTCCATCAAATCAGGGGGAAACTGCCCCACCCCATCCCATTTCAACCTTTCCTTATCGATATAAGAAGTTACAGGCCTATCCCTGCAAGTTTCTCTCGCCCATCTGCACATCTAGTGTCACGACCCTCACATTTTCGCCGGTCTCCCTATGTGGCTTCCTTGCCATTTTCCTGTGCAGTTTTTCCGCTCGTTGGCCACGTCCATCGCAAATGACGACCATCCCTCCTCTCCCATATGACAACATTACCAACGCCAACCCCTGCTCTTCTTCTTTCCCGTCGCCAGTTATCAACCCATTCCATCAACTGTTCGACGCACTGTTCATAATCTTCCTCCTCACTTTCAGTTAAGCAGTGAATATATGGGCTGTTCCCTGTCCCCTGTCGCATCTTCCATTTCCTGAGTAAGTGCCACTGCCCACTTCTCCTTCTAGAGCAAAATTCTTGTCAAGTGCTACTTCCACCACATAGCCAGATCCTCCATCCAGAAAACCTACCACTATTCAGTAAGCCTCTTTTTCTTCATTACTCCAACATTCCTGTTCCCATCCAGTGAACAATTTCTGGCTGCAAGCCCCAATCCTAGCCAGCATTCCTGCAGTCGAATTAGTCCCCGTAGAACAGTCGTCCACCATCACTTGTCTGTCGTCGGATCCCTGTTGCTATGTGAGTATTATTGTATTGTGTTCATTTACTCTTTTATTGAATATTAGAAAATATTGCATATTGTTTTGGGCATGTTGGCTCATTAGTGTAATAATTTTGTTATTTTCTTCATCCTATAAACTTATTTGTGGAATTTGTAGTAGAAAGCATCTCGTGGGTAATCGTTTGTGGTGTGCTAGTTTGCCGGAGAATTATTACTCACCTTGTGTTGCTTTGCTAAATTTATAAAACTTTATTTGCTAAATTTTGTTTCCGGATTCAAATTGAATTCTCCATGCATCATATAGCTTAAATGTGCTCAAGGTCATTCTGCATGTCATCACTTAGGGTTGCATTAGCGTCGGCACAATCACATGGCCTACCCTGTGCCAGGTGGGCTTCTAGAAGGGATCCATTGAAGTGGTGATGCGTGGGAGGGCTATGGGAAACTGTTGGGTGCTGTTTAGGGGTCTGACCGTGATAAGACGCCCTGGAGTGGTAAAACTACAAGAGCGGCTGGAGGTTTTCAACAAGGCTGGGGGAGGGCAGGGGGTCAGGTGCTATTGGAATGGGCTTCCAGGCAGTTGATTGATATGAGGTGAGGGCTGGATGGGTGTGGCGGGGGAAGATAGGGAGAGATACAAACTTAGGAGCTTGCATCTAGGGTTCTCGGAGTTGGCTCCGCCGGATAGCCTACTGAGAAAAGCTGTCCAAATCTGCGCTAACTTAGGCTCTGTTTGGTTGGGCTGTTGCTGATGGTCAGCTGCTGATGAAAAGCTGCTGATAGAAAAAGTGCTGATTCTGGAAAATGAAGTTTTGTTAAAAAACTGTTTGGGTGAAATGGAGTTTGCAAAATGGAGTTTTCAAAAACTTGTTTGGAAACAAAACGGAGTTTTGAGTGAATTTTTTTTTCACATTTTTTAATCACCAACAATTAATTGTTTGAAATAAACAATTTTTTCATAAAATAACACTCGCTTACACTCACGCACACACATACACACACATACACACAGAGAATGATGATAAAGAAGCCTCGGTTCAGAATGAAAACAGAACACTCAAAAATGTCAAGGTATAAACACTATAAAAAAACAGATTTGAAGCAAAAAAAATCATTGGAGGGAGAAAGAGCCGAAAAAGCTTACAGTGAAAGTGGAAGAAATGGCTCAATGCTACCTGGAAAAAGCGAGAAACACAAAAGTTACCCACAAATGCATGCGGAATTCCTGTTATGACACTTGTTAGATCTATTAGAAACCTAATAGAAACACATATTTCAAAATCGTGTGGGTTAGAAATCTGGAACTGGAAATGAAAGTGTGTGTTAGCAATACCTAAACTATACGGTGTAGAATGAACTGGAAATGAAAAACGGTTGCTTACCTTTTGGTAAAGTTGGAGAAAAGGAGATTACTCACATCCTTCCGGTGAGGAAAGAATCAAAACCGGCGAGGTAAGCAACCCTTTCTAACAAACTGTAATTGGAATTTTCAGAATCTCCTGCTCTCCTGCTCTTTTGGTATGCTTACCTTTTCAGAATCCTCACATCCTTCCGGCGAGGAAAGAATCAAAACCGGCGAAAACGACGGCGAAACAAAACTTACGAAAGTCATAACCGGCGAGGAAGAGAGCGAGACATACCGAACTCCGAAGCGGTGGTTTCTCGACGTCGCCAACAGGGAAAACGACAATGATTGTTGGCTCGCCGCTTGCGAGAGGGGGATGCGGAAATCGCAGGTCGATAGGTTTTTTGGGGGCGGCCGGCTTATGCGGCTGAACGCGATAATGAATAGCGGACAGGGAATAGAACAAAACAACGGAATATTAGAACCGGAGGTTTTAAATAAATTTGCGCCAAACGCTGCTTACTCGCAAAATAACGGTGTATTTGCACCGCACCGCAGGCAAAAAGCCCAACCAAACGCCACCTTAAACCATTCCCCTACATGCTCATATAAATAGATAAATCCTTAAAGGGTGACCATTATGAATTCCCTAGATTGTGCCCTTATTGACTGTCAAATATCCAAAAATAAAGGGTTACCATTCAAAATATGTCGTCGCTCCGGACATGATTCCGGTCATGACTCCAGACATGACTACGAGCTCAGATTAACCAAATGAGATCCAATCAATGGCTCCTTCAATTTAGACGGCCCCCAAAGAGTGATGACCCGCTCTCAAACTGCGATCCCATCAACCTACACATTTTCTGGTTGCTAGTCATTTTTCGTTTTCTCCCAGCTTGACGTTGTGCAATGTTAGTGATTTTCATTTTGTATGTGTGTCTATATATATATATATAATCATTTCTTTTCTTAGCTGCTGCTTTGCCCTCTGGTAGAATGTTTTTTTCCTGCTACAAAAGTTACTTAAAGGCATTTTTTATGGGGATTACACAACTGGACCAGTAAGGGTCTACATGATAGGTAGTGACAATGATGATCGAGACTGTTTATTTCAAGAGGATTGTCAATCTAGGAATTTTAGTATTTTTAGCCCGTCATGATCATATAATCATATTGCCGTCAATGACTCCTTTGTCTATAAATAAAGATAGAAGACTCATTTGAGACTCAAAGTTAGAGAGAAAACTCCTCATTTTGATCACCAGTGCCAAAGTTGGAGTTGGAGTGCGAAGCTCGAACACCTCCTCGCCCGTTCTACCACCACCCCTCCACCTCCAGCCACCACCCCACATCCACTTCCTGACTTCCTCATAACTGTCTAATAACTACTCCATAACCATCAGAACTCCCTGCTACCTTTCCACTTCCAAGATTTACAGTAAAGCACTGTAAATACCCCCTTCCCTCGCCTAACTCCAAATGAAAGAATATTCTTTGGATATTCCTCCACCAGCAAGACATATAGATGTTATAATGAGAAAACTTAGAAGAGTCAATTCATGTAACTTTTGGTGAATCTAGCATTCTCTATAAGGAGAAAAATCCCTCTGACATAATTTTGTATATGGATAGAATCTACTTAGGAAAAGAAGTTGAAGGCCAAGCTACTCAAAATAGCTTCCCAACAAAAGAAAAGAAGTAATGATGAGGAAACATCAAACCAAGCAGCAAAAGAAGATGAAGTACTCAAGAAATTAACTCCCACATTCCCATACAGCCCTTTTGATTTCCCTCCAACAGTTCAGATTCAGCTTTCCATTGTTTCTGCGGCCATCGGCACCTTACCAGACATCCATCAAGTCTTCTATTCCATAATTATTGTGAATGTATTCTTGGTTGTAATCTCTAAGTTGTTGAATTGTGTAATTAATCACTGTTTTTGAGAATATTGTTTGTAATCTTTGTGCCATGTTGTTCATGACTTTTCCTGGTTTTGTTCGTTCAAGTATTTAGTTTTTAATGTGGATCGCGACACACATCGACTTATGCGATGATCAAAACCGTCGATTTTATGTGGATTGACGATTCTCGAATATTAGTTAGTTTTTTGTATTCTTGTTATTTTTATTTTCATATATTTTAAGAGACGTCATGGTTAGAGAATCATGATCGTCTATGATGGCCCTTAGTGTCTATATATTAAGGGTGAGAGCTCTCATTTAGTGACATTGAAGGATAGAGTGTTTGTTGATGCGCGAAAACGACACCGCCTAGTTAACACGGAAGGGGGTGTTCGATCTCACAAGCTAGGAGAGAAAGAGGATGAAGGCTGCAGGTAAATAGAAAGCTTCTGAGTGCTCGAGAGTGGAGCAATCGCTTGTTCGAGGGTTGCGGAGATAGAGGAGAGGTTTGCTGAGAGCAACGGAGAAGGTTGATGATCAACCGAGAAGGTTGATCAGAAGAGGAGGTTGATCAGGAGCTGTCGAGCAGACGGTTACTTTGACGGTTGTGCTTGCAGGTTGAGCCGAGAGAGCAGAGCTAAGAAGAAGGAAGGGGGCCGCTAGCAGCGGCAACAACAGACTTCGCCCACCGCGGCTTAAATGCCACTCTTGCGACGAGCTTTCCTTTGATTAATATTGAGGGTTACAACTTGCTATTACACCTTTACAAGAAAGCATTAAAAAGGTACAAATGGAAGCTGGCAGCTAAGGAAAGAATGCTAGAAGAGGCCGCGCGACTAAGGGAATATAGGAGGCCGTGCGGTCTGGTCACTGAAGCCGGCAGGCCGCGCGCGGTTAGAAGAGGAACTGAGACCGCGCAGATTAGAGATCCAGATCGGCAGGCCGCACGACTAAGGGCAGAGAGAAAGGTGCAGACTGAGAAATGGAGTCCGCAGGGGTTGACTGCTTGGGCTTGTTGTGGGCTGACTTCTAGCGTGGGCACCTTGGCGATGTTGAGTCCTCTTCCGTGTCCCGAAATGAGAGGCATGAGGGTCTATTTATAGGCCCGAGGAGGTAACAGCTTGCAGTGACGTTACCTCCGGTGAGACGGTAACTTGAGCGAGAAGAGTAAGGAGTCTGCCGAGTCCGGCACAAGCCATGCGGACTGGGGGCTTGCTTCTGGAGCTGGTGCTGCTGTTGGCGAACTGGGAGACTGAGTGGCGGACTGCGAGGAGAGTCCGCGGAGTCCGCCGCTGCTGAACTGACCATGCACTAAGGGGTGCGAGCTGAGGAGTGCCTGCTGAGTTCGCTGAGTCCGCAAGAGGCCGAGCGGTCTGGGACTGCCTTCTGGAGATTCTGCTTCCTGGAGGACTGGGAGGAGTATCCGCGGAGTCCGCCACAACTAATTGAGCCCGCGCCATGCTGTGCGGGCTGAGGAGATTGACCCTGCTGCTGGAGAGAAGCGGGTGAGGGAGGTTGAGGAATGGCGGGCAGCATAGCGAGTCCGCAGGGTCCGCGGAGTCCGCATCTGCTGATAAACTGAGTCCGCCGAAGATGAGGCCTGTTGCTGAGGAGCTGCTGTTCATCAACGTAGGCGGACTGGAAGGTTTGACTGCACTTCGAGTCCGTCGAGCTCGCGATGAACGAGACGTTTTTGCTGTTCTTTGCGGGTAGCCGGAGAGCTTGAGTGTCCGTGCTCCTTAGGCGGACTGACAAGGCTGGATGCCCACGCTACTGGGTGACAAGGGCTGAACGACCTGCCAGACTAACGAGGCAGGCCGCACGTGTTGGTGAGGTGGAAGCTGAGGTAGCTGGCTGGCGGCCTGGGGCCAGGTCGCCACCTTTGTTTGGCGGTTTGAGCGGCCTGTGTGGATAGGCATCTGAATCCGACAAAGGGGGCTCCTGTTGAGGCAAGCTGCGGTTAAGCTGACAAGGGGTGCGACCTGCAGGGGCGGACTGCTGGAGCAGTCCGCGGCCCCTGCCGACCAAGGGAAGGCGCGCGGCCTGGGCGGTCAGACCGCTCAGACCGCCCAAGCCGTGCGGCCTGAGCGGACAGAAAGTTCTGTCCGCCCACACTAAGGCGTCGCGACCTCCAGGAGGAACCCGGGGCAGGCCGCGACGAGCGAGCTGGCTGCCTTGGGAAGGATCGCCGATTTTGGGGTTAACATAATCCCCGCACTTTTTTAAGTTCAGAAGAGAACTTCGAAAAAGTTGGAGACACGAAAATCGTGATCCATCCCAAAGGAAAGGAAGGGGGCAAGGAGAGATAGAACCTGATGTTTCTCCTTAGGAGTTTGGTGCTGCCTGTCTTTTTTCTGCAAGAGGAAAGTTAGTGCAGGCATGTATGGGAGGTACATCTTGTGTGCACCCGGGTTTGCCTTTGCAAAACGAGGAAGATGTGTCTTCTGTTGAGTTCTGCAAAATGAAGTTGAGAGGAAAACATAGGGGCATAATAACTTGCAAGTACCTGATGGAGGCTTGCAAGCGTTTGTTGTTCTCTGCAATAAAAGAGTTAGGAGCAGGTAAAACATGTGAAAGTGGATTGCAAGTACCTATGAAGAAACTTGCGAGTGTCTGCTGATCTCTGCAAGTAAGGAGTTAGGAGCAGACAAAATATGTGAAAATAGCTTGCAAGTACCTGTGAAGAAACTTGCAAGTGTCTGCTGATCTTTGCAAAAAAAGAGTTATGAGTAGACAAAATATGTGAAAGTAGCTTGCAAGTACCTGTGAAGAAACTTGCAAGTGTCTGCTGATCCCTGCAAGAAAAAAGTTAGGAGCAGACAAAATATGTGAAATTAGCTTGCAAGTACCTGTGAAGAAACTTGCAAGTGTCTGCTGATCCCTGCAAGAAAAGAGTTAGGAGCAGACAAAATATGTGAAAATAAGTTGCAAGTACCTGTGAAGAAACTTGCAAACATCTGCTGTTTTCTGCAAAATGAGAGTTAGAAGCAGATACAGTATTTAAAGACTAAGCTGCAAGTACCTGGATATGACTTGCAGGTGTTTGCTAAGCACTACAAAGAGAAGAGTGAGCAGCAGACATAAAATAACGAGCTAAGATGCAAGTACCTGAGATGAGGCTTGCAGATGCTAACTGTTGATGAGATAAGATCGATATGATCACATAGCAGAGGAAATGCCTGATACACTCTGCTGATGATTAAATGAAGATCAAACTCGAATAGTTATCTTCTTGCCATATTGGAGGTGACATCTTTAACATGAAGTTCAGACCAATAAGTTGAGTGTTGACTGTTAATATGATAGGATGTAGATGATCTGATTAGCAGAGAAGAAGCCTGACAAATTCTGCCAATCTTAACTGGATTCTGATAGCAAGGCTTGATGATCAAGGAGAGCTAGATTCTTTGATCAATGATTGATGTCATTTGCATTTAATAAGAGTAATGAAGAGCTTCGTAGACCATCATTTAATAGAGCTTAAGCAAGCAGTGAATAAAAGATGAGAGTAATGTAGCTTATATGAGTAGAGAGCTTGTGAGTCATCATCTGATAGAGATTATGTAGGCAACACATATAAGATGAGCAAAAACAAAATGAATGTTTGCTAATCCTTTTGGTAGGTCGGATTTAACCTGTTCACCTGTGAAAAAGGCAGTTGATAACAAAGAGGTCTACACTCCCTTGACATAGCACAAAAGGGAGACATGCGCAAAAAATCCTAAGAAGGAAGCGACAGATGCACTGCTCTCTTGTCTCGGATACAATCATCACTGATCAATGAGACTAGTTGCGTCAAGTGGCCTAAAGCATTGCTTGTCTGTGGAAAGATCAGTGGAATTGTGGATCCCGCGAAGGCACGAATCGAGAGTACCAAAAAGTGTTTGGCCATCACAGTTGTGAGATGATCGAAGAGACAAGGCTACGCTTGGTCGCCATTGCTTGTCAAGCAAAGATCACCGTAACTGTGACGTATCCTTAACGGAGCACGACAGAGCTAACCCATGAGGCTTACCTAGCACACACTCTGTGCCAGATGCCGGCTAGGATCCGAAGTCCCGTATTCCTCCGCATGAGAATTGGATAACCCCCACTATACATATGCAAAAACTCCTCGTGATATGTGGTCATTGTGGCCTTACGCCGGAATCCAATCTCGAGGGGGCCTATAGCAAGACTTGGCGATATCTCATTGGTGTAGTGATCTCTTTGGCAAAGAGAAAAATTGAGGAAAAAACATTACAAGAAGGGAACTGTGTCAGTACGGGATCCCTGATGTAAACTTTATTGAAAAACATGAAAGAGCACTTAGAAGTGTTTTGTAAAGAAAATGTTTGAAAACATGAAGAGTAGAGTAAGGGTAACCAACAATGGATGCAAGGGACTTTGGAGACTCATGGATGTGATGGGTCACCCTTCTGGAGCAGATGTTGAAATTTACCCTCCTTCAGCATTTCTTGCACTAATCGTCGAAGAGCTCGACAATGCTCTATTGCATGACCCATTTCTCTGTGATACTTTCAGTATTGATCATAGTTTCTGACCTTTCGATCAGCTGGCTGGGAAGGTCCTTCACCGTTTGGCTTGCTTTTCATGATGCGAGTTGCCTTACCCAACATACTATCAACTTCGGATCCTTTGCGCAGGAAGAGACGTTGATGACTTCGGAAACATCTTCCTTTCTTCGCTTGCGATTGAAGACACTTTGGGGGAGACTTTGGAGGTTGTCCGATAGGGAACAAAACTTCTGGGCCTCTCTTCCTCGCAGTGGGAAGTTCAGGTAACTTCATTGGATGATTGGAGGTGCACGCGGTGGTTTGAGGACTGAGTTTGCAGTCATTCTCCCTTTGCCGGGTAACTGGAAGCTGCAAAGTGACGGCGGCCTGGCTGGATGGATAACTTGCCAGATAAGCATAAGGACCAACCGGTAGAAGAGCTGGCAGATTAAGATGCGAATTCCCCACTGCAGGATTGAATGTAGCAACTGGTGCTGCTGCTGGTTGAGAGTCTAGTCGCTGAATTATAGTAGCTAGAGTGTCATTGATTGCCGCTATCTGCAGGGAAATTTCCCGACGTGTCAGCAAGAGGGCTTCCCAAAGAGCGTCTTCACTGGTACGAGGAATGTCTTGAGGAAGTTGGCGGTCTGACATGAGTAACCGTTGATTTTCATCGTCTGTTCGGATCTGAAGGTCGCGTGTTAACTGTTGATGCGCGAAAACGGCACCGCCTAGTTAACACGGAAGGGGGTGTTCGATCTCACAAGATAGGAGAGAAAGAAGATGAAGGCTGCGGGGAAAGAGGAAGCTTCTGAGTGCTCGAGAGTGGAACAAACGCTTGTTCGAGGGTTGCGGGGATAGAGACGAGGTTTGCTGAGAGCAGCGGAGGAGGTTGATGATCAACCGAGAAGGTTGATCAGAAGAGGAGGTTGATCAGGAGCTGTCGAGCAGACGGTTACTTTGACGGTTGTGCTTGCAGGTTGAGCCGAGAGAGCTGAGCTAAGAAGAAGGAAGGGGGCCGCTAGCAGCGACAACAGCAGACTTCGCCCGCCGCGGTTTAAATGCCACTCTTGCGACGAGCTTTCCTTTGATTAATATCGAGAGTTACAGCTTGCTATTACACCTTTACAAGAAAACTTTAAAGGGGTACAAATGAGAAGCTGGCGGCTAAGGAAAGAATGCCAGAAGAGGCCGCGCGGACTGAAGAGCCAAGTCGGCAGGCCGCGCGACTAAGGGAATATAGGAGGCCGCGCGGTTTGGTCACTGAAGCCTGCAGGCCGCGCGCGGTTAGAAGAGGAACTAAGACCGCGTGGACTGGAGATCCAGATCGGCAGACCGCGCGACTAAGGGCAGAGAGAAAGATGCGGACTGAGAAATGGAGTCCGCAGGGGTTGACTGCTTGGGCTTGCTGTGGGCTGACTTCGAGCGTGGGCACCTTGACGATGTTGAGTCCTCTTCCGTGTCCCGAAATGAGAGGCATGAGGGTCTATTTATAGACCCGAGGAGGTAACGGCTTGCGGCGACGTTACCCCCGGTGAGACGGTAACTTGAGCAAGAAGAGGAAGGAGTCCGCCGAGTCCGGCACAAGCCATGCGGACTGGGGGCTTGCTTCTGGAGCTGGTGCTGCTGATGGCGAACTGGGAGACTGAGTGACGGACTGCGAGGAGAGTCCGCAGAGTCCGCCGCTGCTGAACTGAGCATGCACTAAGGGGTGCGAGCTGAGGAGTGCCTGCTGAGTCCGCTGAGTCCGCAAGAGGCCGAGCGGTCTGGGACTGCCTTCTGGAGATTCTGCTGCCTGGCGGACTGGGAGCATCCCCGGAGTCCTCCACAACTGATTGAGCCCGTGCCATGCTGTGCGGGCTGAGGAGATTGACCATGCTGCTGGAGAGAAGCGGGTGAGGGATGCTGAGGAATGGCGGGCAGCATAGCGAGTCCGCGGTGTCCGCGGAGTCCGCATCTGCTGATAAACTGAGTCCGCCGAAGATGAGGCTTGTTGCTGAGGAGCTGCTGTTCATCAATGTAGGCGGACTGGAAGGTTTGACTGCACTTTGAGTCCGCCGAGCTCGCGATGAACGGGACGTTGTTGCTGGTCTTTGCGGGTAGCCGGAGAGCTTGAGTGTCCGCGCTCCTTAGGCGGACTGACGAAGCTGGCTGCCCACGCTGCTGGGTGACAAGGGCTGAGCGACCTGCCGGACTGGCGAGGCAGGCCGCACGTGTTGGCGAGGTGGAAGCTGAGGTAGCTGGCTGGCGGCCTGGGGCCAAGTCACCACCTTTGTTTGGCGGTTTGAGCGACCTGTGTAGATAGACATCTGAATCCGGCAAAGGGGGCTCCTGTTGAGGCAAGCTGCGGTTAAGCTGACAAGGGGCGCGGCCTGCAGGGGCGGACTGCAGGAGCAGTCCGCGGCCCCTGCCGACCAAGGGAAGGCGCGCGGCCTGGGCGGTCAGACCGCTCAGACCGCCCAAGCCGTGCGGCCTGAGCGGACAAAAAATTCTGTCCGCCCACACTAAGGCGTCGCGACCTCCAGGAGGAACCCGGGGCAGACCGCGACGAGCGAGCTGGCTGCCTTGGGAAGGATCGCCGATTTCGGGGTTAACAGTGTTGAAGACAATCCCTTGGTCAATTTGGTGTCTAAGCCGACCCCCGGGTGTGAAGCCCGGGGTTTCTTTATCCCCATTGCCGTGAGCCACTCTCTTCCTCTCCTCCCCCATATCCCTTCGCTGGCCATAGCGCCCCCCACCTCCTCATCCCATTCCCCCCTAAAACAATCCACTGCCGATCTCTCACATTCCACCGACTCCAACCCCTCCACGTAGTAGCCGGCCTACTCGACCTCCCCATCCCTCTGCCAACCACTCAACTCCATGACCCTTGTCGTGGATCCACTTCTCCAACTTACCCTCATCAATTTCCCAAAATCTGCCCAATTTCCCCTCATATCCCACTCTGGTGATCACCGGAGAATGTTTCCGGCTACCTCCGGTGATCCTCCACCATATTCGCATTCATTCTCCATCAATTTTGTTTTCTGGCGATCACTGAAAAACTTCTCCCGGTCAGCACAACCACCGGAAATCACCTCCGGTCATCATCCGGCTAGCCACCCCACCACCACCCATAGCCGCCTCCCAATCACCCCCACCACCCCACTACCCCACTCTTAAATTGTAGGAACCTCTCCTAAAATATAGCCTACACTTTCTCTCCCACTACTACCACCATAACCCCCCTCCTCTTGACAGCCACGCGTGGAGCCACTCATACTCATCTAAACTAAACCCCCGTCTCAGCCCACACCGAACCAAGTTCCCTTCCATTCAAGTGGAGCGGTGAAGCCGCCTTCTTCTCCATCCGTCCCCACATTAATCCCCACTAATCCAGGCAGCCGGCTGCTCTCTCCCGCACACACCCTATTTGTCGAGACCCTTGGCTTCCCCTACAGTCAACTGTCTTCAGGAAGACTGCAACCAGCCGCCAAACTGTTATCAAGCATAGCCCAGGTTGCTGCCCTGTTCCTTGAAATCCACCTTAGGCACCTGTTTGCTGAGTTCTGTCTCTCATTTCCAGTTCCCCAGCTCTCCAAGTTCATGCCTGTAGTCGTCGCTGCTGTCCTACAGTTGGACCTTCATTTAGAGATTGGAATCCAGTCCAGGATTGCGATCTTATCTTTCCGACAGCCCTCCAAAGACATCTCCGTTCCTCCCTCTCCTTTATTGTGCGAGTACATGGTGTGTTTGGTATTTCTTTATAGTTGAAACTTGTGTTTAATCCCGACTCGAAGAGATATTAGTTTTTAAGTATTGTTTTCATTTATTTAAGTCTATGTATTTTTCAATCAATTTAGTTATTTGATTTCTTGGCACTCTTGCAATTATATGACTTCTCGTGTCTTCATATTTAAGAGCTTTAACTAGTATGAAGTATTTTATTTTGATTTATAAAACAAGTTATTATTGCAAGTTAAAATCGTCATATTCATGTTGTTGCATGTTGTGATCACTCGCATTATCTCCGTCATATAGGACCGTCAAACGTCACTATCATGCTTGATTCCTTACTAGAGAATTTACTTATTTGTGATTATTGTTGGAACCAGAATCTGACTCCAAGAGGAGTTCGGACCCAAGGGGTAGTTTGAATCTACTTCTCTCAAGCAAGAGTGCCTGACCGATTGCGCGGAACTAAAAAACAGACCCTGAGCCGCAACAAGTAGGTCCCGCTACACACTCGGAAGTTCGAATAAATCTTCCACTCCCTAACCAATGCTGAGCTAGGCACTTTGGAGGGCACTGGAAGCCTACCAAAGCTAACCAGAGGAGGAAGAAGCTAAAGAATCAGATCCCCTCCAAAGGTGTTATTGGGGTCTATTTATAGTTTTTTAAACCCGACCTGCAAATAACGGAATCTCGTCTTTTGGTTCTATTATACGCAACACAAATTGGTCTACCAATATCGAAACTCCGCTATTTGGAGAGGCTGTTAGTAGACCTAAAGAGGTATCCTGGGAGCCTGGACTTGCCCCTAGGAGCCTGGACTCCCCTTTGTGTGCCTGGACTCGCCCCTGGGTGCCTGGACTCGCCCTTGGGTGCCTGGACTCGCCCTTGGGAGCTTGAGCTCGCCCCTGGGAGGGGGACTTCTTCTGTACTCATCCTAGGGAGACGAGATCCTCCATGCCATCCTTGGTCATCTCTGATCTCGACGAATTACGGGTTATACACAATCCCCGTTTTTTTTCGAGCTCGGCACGAGTTTGGAAAAAACAATGTAGAACCCGTGGTTCGGAGGGAGGAGCGTTAAACAACATGCCACTCAAAGTCCCCCTTAAGGGGGGAGCTTGATTGGTGATAGAGAGGAGAAAGATCTCGACACCTCCCAGGAGCCAAGCTCTCATGGAGGTGGAGGAAGCTCAACGCCTTCTAGGAGCCCGACTCAACTGGAGGTGGAGGAAGCTCAACACCTTCTAGGAGCCCGGCTCAAGTGGGGGTGGGGGAAGCTTTTCGGGGGCCTTTCCTAACCGAGTTCACTTATTTTTCACCCGGTCCCCGGAGAGATCAACCAGTCATGTCGGCTAGTGAGAAGCTGGTCAACTAAATCTTTTTTGGGGCCTTCAACCAAAACCACTTGCTCATTTCAACCTGCCTCTCCGAGAGATCAACATGCCCTACCGGCTAGTGAGAGCCTGGTCAGCGAGATCTGCTCGGGGCTACCACTCAACCACATCTTTCTATGTTCAACCAACCACCGAGTAACTTCCAGCCCCGCCAGCTAGTGAGAGTCTGGTCAGCGAGATCTACTTGGGGTTACCACTTACAATTCAACCAAACCTTTTCCATATCAACCTGCCACCGAGAGACTTCCAGTCCTGCCAGCTAGCGAGAGCCTGGTCAGCGAGTCTGTTCGGGGCCATCAATACTACATAACTTTCTTTCAACCTGCCACCGAGCGAGCCTTCGGCCCGACCAGCTAGTGAGAGCCTGGTCAGCGGGATTTGCTCGGGGCTACCACTCAACCACATCTTTCTATGTTCAACCAACCACCGAGTAACTTCCAGCCCCGCCAGCTAGTGAGAGCCTGGTCAGCGAGATCTGCTTGGGGTTACCACTTACAATTCAACCAAACCTTTTCCATATCAACCTGCCACCGAGCGACTTCCAGTCCTGCCATCTAGCGAGAGCCTGGTCAGCGAGTCTGTTCGGGGCCATCAATATTACATAACTTTCTTTCAACCTGCCACCGAGCGAGCCTTCGGCTCGACCAGCTAGTGAGAGCCTGGTCAGCGGGTCTGCTCGGGCCCATCAATACCACATAACTTTTTTTTTTCAACCTACCACCGAGTGAGCCTTTGGCCCTGCCAGCTAGTGAGAGCCTTGTCAGCGGGTCTGCTCGGGGCCGTCAATACCACATAACTTTTTTTTCAACCTGCCATCGAGTGAGCCTTCGACCCTGCCAGCTAGTGAGAGCCTAGTCAGTGGGTCTGCTAGGGGTCATCAATACCACATAACTTTCTTTCAACCTGCCACTGAGTGAGCTTTCGGCTCTGCCAACTAGTGAGAGTCTGGTCAGCGGGTCTGCTCGGGGCCATCAATACAACATAACTTTCTTTCAACCTGCCACCGAGTGAGCCTTCGACCCCTCCAGCTAGTGAGAGACTGGTCAGTGGGTTTGCTCGGGGCCATTAATACCACATAACTTTCTTTCAATTTGCCATCAAGTGAGCTTTCGGCCATGCTAGCTAGTGAGATCCTGGTCAGCGGGTCTGCTCGGGGCCGTCAATACCACATGACTTTCTTTCAACCTGCCACCGAGTGAGTCTTCGACCCTGCCAGCTAGTGAGAGCCTGGTCAGCGGGTCTGCTCGGGGCCTTCAATACCACAACTTTTTTTTAGCCTGCCACCGAGTGAGCCTTCGGCCCTTCCAGCTAGTAAGAGCCTGGTTAGCGGGTCTGCTCGGGGCCATCAATACCACATAACTTTCTTTCAACCTGCCACCGAGTGAGCCTTCGGCTCTGTCAGCTAGTGAGAGCCTGGTCAGCGGGTCTGCTCGGAGCCATCAATACATTATAACTTTCTTTCAACCTGCCATGGAGTGAACCTTCGACCTGCCAGCTAGTGAGAGCCTGGTCAGCGGTTCTGCTCGGGACCATCAATACCACACAACTTTCTTTCAATCTGCCACCGAGTGATCCTTCGGCTCTGCAAGCTCGTGAGAGCCTGGTCAGCGGGTCTGCTCGGGGCCATCAATACTACATAATTTTTTTTCAACCTGCCATCGAGTGAGACTTCGGCCCGGTCAGCTAGTGAGAACCTGGTCAGCGGGTCTACTCGGGGCCATCAATACCACATAACTTTCTTTCAACCTGCCACCGAGTGAGCCTTCGGCCCTACCAGCTAATGAGAGCTTGGCCAGTGGGTCTGCTCGGGGCCATCAATACCACAACTTTTTTTCAACCTGCCACCGAGTGAGCCTTCAGCCCTGCTAGCTAGTAAGAGCTTGATTAACGGGTCTGCTCGGGGCTATCAATACCACACAACTTTCTTTCAACCTGCCACCGAGTGAGCCTTCGGCCCTGCCAGCTAGTGAGAGCCTGGTCAGCGGGTCTGCTCGCGGCCATCAATACCACATCTTTCAAATATACCTTGCCACCAAGCGACTTCTAGTCCTACTATCTAGCGGGAGCCTAATCAGATGGATCTGCTCGAGGCGACCATTCAACCACATCTTTCAAATATACCTAGCCACCGAGCGACTTCCAGTCCTGCCAGCTAGCGGGAGCCTGGTCAGCGGGATTTGCTCGGGGCCACCCTTCAACCACATCTTTCAAATATACCTTGCCATCGAGCGACTTCCAATCCTACCAGCTAGTGAGAGCCTGATCAGCGAGATCTGCTCGGGGCCATTATTCCAAACGATATTACATTACATAAGAAAGAACCTGTGCAGTAAGAAAGAGTATTGTGAAGGTAAACTTTTTTACTATTGAAGCTCAAGGGTAAAAACGTTTGAAGTCATCATCACTCCATGTGCGGCCAAGAGAGACCCTTTCCACATTTTGGGAGGTGGTATCCCCCAGACTCTAGGGCCTCCTCGATTACATAGGGGCCCTCCCAGTTGGGATTGAGCTTCTTGGCCGATGTTGACCTCACAGCTGCGTCAACCTTCTTAAGGACGGGGCCTCCCTTGTCAATCTGTTTGACCCAGATGTGCTTATCAAAATACTCGGCCATCCGACGCTTGACTTCTTCTTCCCGAATGACCGCAGTGTGAGCCGCAACTCATCTTCATTATCCACTCTCCACTCCTCATTGCCTTCCCCTGCGGCGATCTCCTATGGAGACTTTACCTCAAACTCCACTGGCAGCATGGCTTCGGAGTCGTGGGAAAGCTTGGAAGAGGTTTCCCTTGTAGATGCGTTGGGTGTAGTTCTAAGTGCCTAAAAGACCGAGGGGAGCCGCTCCACCCAGTTACCCCTTAGGCTCTCTACATTCTTTTTTATAGCTTAAAGGACCGAGGGGAGCTTGATGTATAGTAGCCCCAGATCAAGTACGAGCTGCTGCGCATGATTATACCTAGTAGGGATGCTCGTGACACCACAAGAAGAGAACTCGCGGGACAGAGTAAGAATGGACTCGCAAGCTGAAATCTCGCGAGAAGTGTACTCACGGAAATAGGGAAAGTGGAACCGCAAGCTTGAAACCTTGCGAGAGGAGGACTCGCAGAACAGAGGAGGGGAGAACTTGCCAACTCGAAACCTCACGAGAGGAGAACTCACATAGTAGAGAAGGAGAGGACTCGCCAACTTGAAACCTTGCGAGAAAAGAACTCGCGGAACATAGGAGGGGAGTTCTCGCCAACTCGAAACCTCACAAGAAGACAACTCACAGAGTAGAGGAGAGGACTCGCTAACTTGAAACCTTGCAAGAAGAGAATTCGCGGAACATAGGAGGGGAGAACTCGCCAACTCGAAATCTCACGAGAAGAGAACTTGCAGAGTAGAGGAGGAGAGGACTCGCCAACTTGAAACCTTGAGAGAAGAGAACTTGCGAAACATAGGAGGGGAGAACTCGCCAACTTGAAACCTCGCGAGAAGAGAACTCGCGGAGTATAAGAGGATAAGACTCGCCAACTTGAAACCCTGCGAGAAGAGAACTCACAAAACATAATATGGGAGAACTCACCAACTCGAAACTTCACGAGAAGAGAACTCGCATAGAAGAGGAGGAGAGGACTCGCCAACTTGAAACCTTGCGAGAAGATGCCTCGTAGAAGATAGGAGGGGAGGAGCACCTCGGGGGCATAAAGCCTTGGAACAGATAAGTTTTTGAAGAGGGCATGTGATCATGAACTTGCTGAGTGCAAACCGCCGACGAGATTATCTCGCAGGTATAACCGGATACCTAGATAGGACAAAGCCAACACCCTCGCATGTCGATGCCAATATTAGCATGCATCATGTATGACAAGATGATAATTTCTACCAAAATGGAGAGAAATTCGGCGGGGTGAGTGCCCAACACCTTGAGCGCTCGTCCAACACCTTGAGCGCTCGTCCAACACCCTGAGCACTCGTCCAACACCCTGAGCACTCGCCAGAATTCTGAGTGCTCCCCGGCCCCAATCTCGTCCACTAGACTTCATCTCGCATCTTGCTAGTAGAGCACATAAGAGGAGGACATAAGCGAGTGGGTACCTGCGAGTTGATTGAGCCGGAACTTGCCTAAGTTGGAACTGGCCTAGCTGGAAGTCGCCTCTTCTAACACTCGCCCAACCTAGGTCTCACCTCTTCCAACACTCGCCCAACCCGGGTCTTACCTCTTCCAGCACTCGCCCAGCTGGATCTTACCTCTTCCAGCACTCGCTCGGCTAGATCTCACCTCTTCCAGCACTCGCCTGGTTGGATCTCATCTCTTCCAGTACTCGCCCAGCTGGATGTCACCTCTTGCTGCTCTCGCCCAGCTGGATCTCACCTCTTCTAGCACTCGCCCAACTGGATCTCACCTCTTCTAACATTCGCCCAGTTGGATCTCACCTCTTCTAGCACTCACCCAGCTGGATCTCACCTCTTTCAGCACTCGCCCAGTTGGATCTCACCTCTTCCAGCACTCGCCCAGTTGTATCTCACCTCTTCCATCACTCGCCCAGCTGGATCTCACCTCTTTTAGCACTCGCCCAGTTGGATCTCACCTCTTCTAGCACTCGCCCAGCTAGATCTCACCTCTTCGAGCATTTGCCCAGCTGGATTTCACCTCTTTCAGCACTTGCCCAACTGGATGTCTCCTCTTCTAGTACTCGCACATCCCGAGCTCGCCTCTCTGCCCCTTGCTTCCGACCATGAGACTTAACTCGGGATTTTCTTGTGCAGGCTACGGTCCACGCTCCCTGCACCATGAATGTTGGTACCAAAATCTGACTCCAAAAGGAGTTCGGACCCAAGGTGGTATCTTGCACCTACTTCTCTCAAGCGAGAATACTTGACCGGTTGCGCGGAACTAAGAAACATATCTTAAGCTGCAACGAGGAGGTCCCGCCACACACCTGGAAGTTCGAAGAGAGCTTCCCCTCCCTAGCCAATGCTGAGCTGGGCACCTTGGAGGGCACTGGAAGCCTACCAAAACTAACCAGAGGAGGAAGAAGCCAAAGAATCAGATACCCTCCAAAGGCGTCGTTGGGGTCTATTTATAGTTTTCTAAACCTGACTTGCAAATGTCGGAATTCCGCCTTTTGGTTCTACTATACGCAACCCAAATTTGTCTGCCAACAGCGAAACTCCACTGTTTGGAGTGGTTATTAACAGACCTAAAGAGGTATCATGGGAGCCTGGACTCGCCCCTAGGAGTCTGGACTCGCCCTTGGGTGCTTGGACTCGCCCCTGGGTGCCTGGACTCGCCCCTGGGATCCTGGACTCGCCCTGGGTGCCTGGACTCGCCCTTGGGAGCCTGGACTCACCCCTGGGTACCTACACTCGCCCCTGGGTGCCTGGACTCGCCCTTGGGCAGTGGTGGACGCAAACCTTTATCTCCGTGTGGGCGAAACTTTAGACTATTAAAAAAATAATCGACAAATATGACATTACTCCAATTTATTATTATGTTGTGCTCTTGAAACATTTCGTGATAACCTTATCGCTAATCCATCACCATCCTCAGAGAAGTCCCGACGCACAGATTCTACTTCTAGACTTACGAATACACGAGGGAACACATGCATCCCGACAGCCGGAAGCGCTGTAGCGAAAGCCTCGCACGATGCTCGTTGCTGGCGGACTCGCCGGAGTCGCAAGCTGGGTGCTCAATTTGTTATCCTTTGGATGTGGTGAAGTTGAAGATTTAGGCGCAGTCTGAGCCTCGTAGTCGCAGATACTGTGGCGGTGAGATTGTCAATTGTTTGAAAAATTGTGTGGGTACATTTAGCTGTTTTTTTGCAAATGATGAAAAAAATATCAGTAAAAAGACATGTAATGGGTGAGATTTGAACCCATGGCTTCATCTAAGAAAAAGACTTTAACAAACTCACCTTCCACCACTCAACCATCTTCACTTTTACTATCTAAAAACCTATTTTTAATAATATTAACTTATATAATCATATTTAATTTTTCTTGGTGTTAGGCTACTAAAATATTAGAAGTAGAATTTTTCAGTGTGGGCGGCTGCCCACTCTCCACCTACTGTAGATCCACCCATGCCCTTGGGAGCCTGGGCTCGCCCCTGGGGGCCTGGGCTCGCCCCTGAGGGGGGGGGGGGGGGACTTCTTCTGCACTCGTCCTAAGGAGACAAGATCCTCCAGGCCGTCCTTGGTCATCTCTGATCTCGACGAATTGCGGGTTATACAATTATCATACTATAACATTTATAGACTCCTATTCCAAGCATAGTTGCCGCACTATTGTCTAACTCTTATAAGCAATCTTGGTAGTTGTCTGAAACTCTGTTAGAACCGTCTTGCGACAGTTTTTGTCTGGAAAATTGTTACCCAACACTAGGGTTCATGAAATGAGCTGGAATCATATCCTAGTTTTTCTTCAATTTTGGAACTAACCATTTACTTGCTTATTATAATATGTAATATATCGGATTTTTTATTTATTGATGACTTGGTGACTTACATCAATTCTTTTTTTTTTCTGATCAACAATTTAAATTTAAATAAGCACAAAATGTATCTTCATGTATGTTTTTCTACTATTAGTGTTTATTGAGATGGAAAACTCTATCAAGGGAATATATCATTAATTGTTATTGTGCCTTTCAAGTTCCAACTATTTTTTTTTCTTTTTCAGATGTTTGCTTGACCCCACTATAGTGGGATAAAGACTTGAGTGTTGTTGTTTCAGATATTTGCTTGTTTTATAGCAAGATTGCGCAATGTAAACTGAAGATGGTGTTCATGAGGAGGAAACGTAGATAAGAAACACTCTTTTGGACTCTAGATTTTTGGTAGCAACCTAAGCATGTTTTGTTTGATGATGCTGAATGGCATCACAACCACTATGCAATGAAAGTGTGACTGTCTCTTTAAAGATGAAGATCGTTCAATTGACGTTCCTATTTTTTGGTGGAGACAACAAATCCGCACAATTAGGAATGAATGTTGCGGAGATGAGAATGCTTAGGTGAATGTGTGGACACACGAGACTGGATAAAATTAGGAATGAATGTATTAGAGATAAGACAGGAATAACACCAATTGCAGAGAAGATGCAGTAGAAAGTAAGAGGGAAAAATCCTTGAGTGATTTATTCTTCCACATAAGGGGATTTAAATAGGATTACAACATGACTCAAAGACACCGATATCCGGTGTGGGACTAAACACAAATACACCTAAATACTTTAATAACCCGACATTGACCCGATAATTCCAACACTCCCCCTCAAGCTGAAGGGGGGACCCTTCAGCTTGGACACAACAAATAACGACAATGGAGGTAGATGATGCGGGACAAAACATCAGACGTGCCGCCGGGGGAAATTCTAAACCGGGGAATCAAGCCGGGGACATAGCCACACACGACGCTGACCCGCACACGATGCAAGACCCACACACGACGTTGACTCACTGAAAAACGGTCAACCCACATCACCTACACACACAACATGCAAAAGAGAACGAAAGATGTTGAGCAAGTCATCAAACGAGTGATCAGGGATAATCCGTCGGGGATAATCTGTTGAGGATAATCCGCACAAAAACGGTCCCTCACGACACAGTCCCGCACGACACGGTCCCACACTAGGTAAAAATATTACCATCAACATAAGTGCAGGAAGATGCTTATTTTATTTTAAATTCAAGCCCCACCCTAGATAGATTTTCAAGCATCGAAGAATCTTTTCAAGCACTTGCATGTGAATGGTAGTAGGGGCATGCATGAACTGACAAAATAATAACATAGTGACGGCGCACCATGACCGACACACGTGTATTCCCGCAGGAGGGGGTGATCCGCTGCCCGGACGGACGATTAGAGTCTGTGGTTTCGTCCAGATGATTGTTCGGAATCAAATTCATATTTTAATTTTTCATTTTGAGTTGTATTTAGTGCCTAATCGGCCAAAACATGCCATCCAATTTGGGAAGTTATGATGTGGTTATGCTGCAACATTTATTTCAGGGTTTATAAAATAGGCAGACGGCGGTTCATGGAGGGCTATCGTGGGTTTTGGCAAAAGTTGGAACCGCCCGATCTCTTCTCTGGTGTGACGGCAGAAGGCTCCGTGCCTGGTGTGACTCCTCCAGGTATTCTTGTCCCTGTTCGCCGCCCTCTTCCCGACCCCTCCCGATCTCGGCCGTTCTCCTCCATCACTGCGACTACCAAGCCGATTGTTCTACTATGTCCTAGCACTAACCAGAGTTAGTCGATCTTCTTCACCCCGACACCGCTTCCTCCTCCTTGTCCAAGCCTGTAGCCTGCATCGACGTCTACCCTCCAGCGTCCCTCCCGTGGATTCCACCCTCCCAACCGCCTCCCCTTCCTCTTCATCTAATCCGCTTCCCCATTCTCATGTGAATTCCACCTAAACTCAACTCCTCATCTAATCCGCCTCCACCCAACCCATCCGTGGTCTCCACTCACCAAAACCTGAAAGCCCTCTCCCTCTTTCCTTCAATTAAATTCATGTACCCAACTAACAACCCTGATCCGCGCCACCATTACCATCTTCACGCGCTACAACCCTTGGATTCCCACCAACAACCGCCTTGCTACCAGTTACTGAGTTACACGTGTGAATTGTGGTAAAGTCATTTTCTTTTAGTTGTTTGTTATTGACAACTTGTATTGTGGTGGATTTTATCGTATTATGATTTTAGTTCTTTTGTTGTACTATTTGCGGAACTTATTCTGTGTACGCTTGAAAATAATTGTGCCTCGTTCGTCTGCAAATTCACTTGTTCTCTTTAATCAACAAACTTTGTGATTTTCTGTTTAACTGCTAGATTTTATACTAATTAATTATGGTTGCAATTTTTAAGTCAGACCACTCTTGCATAGTCATAATTTTCATCACATATTAGGTTGCATTTAGTATGTCCACCCCTTATCGTCCCTACCCTGCATCACATAGTAGAGGTGAACCTCCATACGGCCGCCCACATTGGATTTAATAAAAAAAATTATTTTACTAATAGAAAATAAATTAAGGTTATTTTTTGCGATTTCCTGTTTAACTGCTAGATTTTATACTAATTAATTATGGTTGTAATTTTTAAATCGGACCACTCTTGTATAGTCATAATTTTCATCACATATTAGGTTGCATTTAGTAATTTCATTCTGTGTCGTCCCTACCTTGCATCAAAGTGGTATTAGAGCCCTAAGTTAGGGTCATTTTTATGTTACGTAGTGGTAGGGATTATCGTTAGTCCATGCCGAGTCACACACCGATGTTAGGACCGCTAGTTCACAAAAGGACATGACGCCCGCTGAATTTCAAAGGCTTGTCCTCGATCGATTTGATCAAATGGGAGCACAATTCAACACCCTTAGGGGTGAGATTACGAGGGTCAGCACGAGGGTTGATCAGTTAGAGACACCTAGAGGACGAGCGTACCCTCTCCTTGATGAGGAGCCTCACGAGGATCCACGATATGCCTCACCTCCTCCTGAAGGCGTAATGGAGACGTCACTCGCCAAGATCCCCCTCCTCCGAGAGGGAATTATTGTCATGGTTACAAGTATCAACGAGATCCAGGGAGGAATTACCATCCTCCTGATGAGCCTCGCCCTCTCCCACCTCGGCATAGAGATCGAACACGATATGATAATGACTATGATGATGAGTACGGTGACTACCATGAGCCACGTCGTGGGATAACTCCAGAGGAGGATGATATCGCCCGACGTATCCGCATTTACGCTCCTACCTTCGATGGTCACCTGGACCCGAAGGCGTTTAGTGATTGACTCATGGACACGGACCACTATTTTGATCGGTTCGAGATGAATGACGAGAGGCAAGTACGGTTCGCCAAAATGAAGTTGATCGGCCAGACAAAATTTATTGGTCGAGTCTCGAGAGATCTCTTGAGCGTGATGACTATTATCCCATTACCTGATGGGATGAGATGAAGCTGCGCTTACAAGATAAATACCTCCCCGCTTCATATTGAAATCAGCTCTTAGATCAGCTTTACGCGCTACGTCAGGGGTCTCTCTTCGTTGTTGATTATATGTCACGATTTGACGAACTTGTGATTCGTAGCAACATTATGGAGGAGCCTGTCTCCACTGCCTCACGCTTTTGTGGGGGTCTTAGAGCAGACATCCGAAGGGAACTGATTTCCCATAGGATGGAGACGGTTGAACAGGTCTTTCAGCTCGCACTAGAGTACGAGCAGTATTTACGTACTGCTGGCCCGAGGTAGGTCACCACACGTCCCGATGCCACTACAACTAGGAGACCTTCGCCTGTCACAACTACTGCTACCCCTCCCGCTCCCGCAGACGCTGCGGGAAAAGCTATTGTACATGGAGGCCCCAGCGTGTGGGCGTCCAATGTTACCGATGTTTTGGTAGAGGGCATTTTGCAGTACAGTGCCCGACTAGGAATTTACTGATTAAGGATTCGGGCAAGCCCAACACAAAGGTTGAGGACGTTGCCTTTGAGGAGATTACTGCCATCATAGAGGACAGATAGGAGAGGAATGCTGAGAGATTGCTAGGGGTAGGAGTCATCCGCCGCATCCTCCACACCCCACATGCTGTGGAGGATTGGCGGCACACCACTATTTTCTTTACGTATTTCCCGAGCGCAGGAGGCCCCTGCAAGCTTGCTATTGATAGTGGTAGCTGCGTAAATATAATTGCAAAGAAAGGGTTGGAATGGATGCAACTTACGACCGAACCACATCCGCATTCTTATCGTGTTTTGTGGGTGGACAAGTCCACCATTCACGTCACACAACGGTGTCTGGTATCGATCCGTTTAGCAACCACAGAGGACCAGGTTTTGTGCGATGTTATCTCTCTGGATGTTGTCCACGCTCTGCACGGGAGACCTGGTTATATATGATCATGACGTCACGTGTTATGGCCGGCCTAACACGTGCGTGTCCTTCGACAAGGGTTGAATGATTACCCCTTACTTCGACCCAACCCAGGGATCCTCCCATGGGCAAGGTTGACTCGTCAGTTAGTGCGGGGTCGTCAAGACTCCTACATGTCTTGAGAAAGAGTGATTTTCTGAGAGAGAACCTAGAGACAGGTCATGTTTATAGTAGCGGTCACGATGGCGTCCGAGACTCCTAGCGAGACCAAGATTACTGATCCGGATGTTCGACAATTGTTGAATGATTTTGTAGACATTATGCTATTAATCTGATTCCAGAGGCATCTTTGCCCAAGCTTCCGCATTATCGTTTGAATCCGACTGAGTATGTCAAGCTAAAACGACAAGTTGATGATCTTCTGCGGAAGAAGTTGATACAAGAGAGAGTGAGTCCTTGCGCCGTACCAACTCTTCTGACCCCGAAGGACGGTAGCTGACGCATGTGCATTGATAGCCGTGCCATAAATAAGATCGCGGTTACATCGTTTTCCAATTCCCCGCCTCGATGATCTCCCAGATTCGATGGATGGTGCCCAAATATTTACGAAGATCAATCTTCGTAGTGGGTACTATCAGATTAGAGTTATAGAGGGGGATGAGTGGAAGACAAGCTTCAAGACGAAGGACGGCTTGTACGAGTGGCTAGTGATGCCGTTCGGATTATCGAACGAGCCTAGCACGTTCATGAGAGTGATGACACAAGTTTTGCGGCCCTACATGGGCAAATTCTTGGCAGTGTATTTTGATGATATTTTGATATACAACCAGAGCCGCACCGAGCACTTACGTCATATTTGCCTGGTGTTCGAGCTCCTCCGAAAGGAGCATCTTTATATTAACTTAAAGAAGTGCTCGTTCCTGTCCACATCCATTCATTTCTTGGGTTACGTAGTATCGACGTCTGGTATTTCTGTTGATCCTGGCAAGGTCAGAGCGATTCGAGAGTGACCTATCCTTACGAGCATTCATGAGGCCTGTAATTTTCATGGACTCGCCACCTTCTATAAGAGGTTTGTCTATGTCTTCTGTTCGATCATGGCTCCCATTACGAGCTGCCTTCGTACAGGTGATTTCATTTGGACGAAGGCTGCCACTCGAGCCTTCGAGGAGATCAAGGAGAGACTGTCTACTGCTCCCGTTTTATGTTTACCAGAATTCTCCAAGCCCTTTGAGGTAGTGTGAGATGCGTCAGGAGTTGGTATCAGTGCAGTCCTTAGCCAGGAAGGCCACCCGGTGACCCACTTTAGCGAGAAGTTGAACGAGGCCCGACAGAAATATTCAAATTATGATCAGGAGTTCTATGCCATTGTGTAGGCGTTGCGTTACTGTCGACATTATCTCCTGCACAAGGAGTTTATTTTATATTCAGACAATCAGACACTGAGATATCTCGGCTCACAGAAGAAATTGGGTCATCGACACGTCAAATGGGTGGAATATATACAGGAGTTTCATTACGTTCTCAAGCACCGAACAGGTGTTGAGAACAAGTCCACAGGCGCCTTGAGTCACCGAGTCAGCATCCTCCACACCATGAGCACCCGAGTTGTGGGATTTGAGCAGCGAACTTATGCCTATCCTGACTCCTGAGTGCCCAGATTTCAGAGACATTTACTCCGCACTTTTGAGTGATCTGCCAGATCTTCGTGAGGGTTATTCGATTTATGATGAATATTTATTTATGGGCTCTCGCCTCTGCATTCCACAATCATCCCTCTGAGATTTCCTTATCTGGGAGCTACATGCTGGCGGAGCTGCAGGTCACTTTGGTAGAGATAAGACAATTGCGTTGATTGATGATTGTTTCTTCTGGCCCGGCCTGAAGAAAGACGTCACTAAGGTTGTCAGACATTGTCGAGTCTGCCAGACTACGAAGGGGACTCGTCAGCCCATGGGTCCATACACTCCGCTACCCGTCCCTGAGCGACCTTGGTCTGATATTAGTATGGATTTCATTCTCGGGCTCCCTCGCACTCTGAGGAAGCTCAATTCGATATTTGTTGTCGTTGATTGCTTCTCCAAAATGGCACATTTCAACCCTTGCCAAAAGACCGCTAACGCCTCCCACGTGGCTGCTTTATTCTTTAGAGAAGTGTTTAAGTATCATGGTCTTCCCACGTCCATAATCTCTGATCGGGACGTGCGTTTCATGTGCTATTTCTGGAAGACCTTATGGAAGAAAATCGGTACAACCCTGAAGTTCTCCTCTGCCTACCATCCGCAGACGGATGGACAAACCAAGTTGGTTAACCGTAGTCTTGGGACACTCCTTCGTTGCCTCGTTGGGGATAGCTCAACTACCTGAGATTATGTTCTCCCTATAGCCGAGTTTGCGTACAATAGTTCTATCAACAGGACCACAGGGTTGAGTCTGTTTCATATTATGTTAGGATACGAGCCTAGGAAACCTATTGACTTAGTGGATATTCCTATAGGAGCCAGACCCAGCGATTCAGCAGAGTCCTTCATACAACATGTGCATGCACTGCACGAGTCGGTCCAAAAAAATTGCAGCTAGTAATGATTATTATAAAGATCAAGTAGGCCAACACAAGCGTGAACAAATCTTTGAAGCGGGAGAACATGTATTGATTCGCATTCGATCTGAGAGGATCTTGTAAGGACCGACAAAGAAATTAAGCGCACACAGAATTAGCCCCTATACAGTCGTACGACAGATTGGTACAAACACATATGAGATAGACATCCCTCATGGTATGGACATCAACCGAGTATTCAACGTAAAAGATGTGACTCTTTACAACGAGCAGCACGTGTACGTGGACCCCTTTTCCACACCTCTGTCTGAGCCTTCATCTCCCATAGCCCCTCTACCTGAGCCTTCACCTCCTATTGCATCCACTAGTCCCCCTTTGTTGTCACCCACAGAGTCGCTCCATGCCGATCGCATTGCACCATCGACAGTTCCACCGACACAACAGTCTGACGAAGATACTTCATTGCCAGACGGAGATACATTAGTGTCATCCACTTCTACAAACGACATGCTTCAGGTCATCGATCACGACTTCTACGCCGCAGGAGGGTGAGATATTGTGCGTTATCTTGTCTGTTGGAGCGGTCGGCCACCACATCATGATACGTGGATTTCTTCAGAGGAGCTCGAGAGATTCGTCCTGCGGCTACGCAACGAGTACGACCATCTTCATTCACCAGAGATGAGTGCTTTCAAGCCGGGGGGAGTTGACGGCGCGCTACGACCGACACACGTGTATCCCCGCAGGAGACGGTGATCCGCTGCCCGGACGGACGAGCAGAGTCCGTGGTTTTGTCCGGATGATTGTTTTGAATCAAATTCATATTTTAATTTTTAAATTTTGAGTTGTATTTAGTGTCCGATCGGCCGAAACATGATATGTCGTCCGATTTGGGAAGTTATGGTGTGGTTATGCTGCAACAGTTATTTCAGGATTTATAAAATAGGCAGGCGACGGTTCATGGAGGGCTATCATGGGTTTTGACAAAAGTTGGAACCTCCCAATCTCTTCTCTGGTGCGATGCCAGAAAACTCTGTACCTGGTGTCACTCCGGGTATTCTCGTCCCTGTTTGTCGCCCTCTTCCCGACCCCTCCCGATCCTGACCGTTCTCCTCCGTCCCTGCGACTACCAAGACGATCGTTCTACTCCGTCCCAGCGCCAACCAAAGTCGGTCGATCTTCTCCATCCCGACACCCCTTCCTCCTCCCTGTCTAAGTGATGGGAATCCATCGGCTCGTGCACATGATGAGGCGGGACCCACGTTCATTTATTCCCGCCGGAAGACGTGATCGGATCGCCGATCCGACCCCGCGGTTGCGTCCGGCACGTCGCCGCGAATCAGAATTATATATTTATGTATTTTTTTTGGACACATGCTTAGTTTATTTAAGGGCGAACCCACCGGCCAATCATAGCCGTTGGATGGGATGCCCTCATGCTTGTTTTCTTATAAATAGGACTAGTGGCTGGTTAGGGTTTTCATTGCTGAAGTTGGAGAGTTTCTTCCCTACTTCCGGTGGTCTTCCGCGGTGCCGACGCCGTGGACCCTTGGTGCCGACGCCTTGGGGTAAGTCTTCCTCTTCCTCTCCCTCACCTCCTCCTCCCCATCCAGGCCGCCAGCCCCCTCCCTGTTTCCGCCCAGTTTCGGCCGCCCGACACCCCCCCGTCTCCTCCCCATCCAGGCCGCCAGCCCCCTCCCTGTTTCCGCCCAGGTTCGGCCGCCGGAAACCCCCCCGTCTCCTCCCCATCCAGGCCGCCAGCCCCCTTCCACCTGTCCGCCGCCTGGATCCAGCCACCCGCCCCCTTTCCGCCTCCTACCAGCCCGCCAACGCCCTTCCTCCATCCCAAATCCGTGGATCCACCGCCCGCTAACCTCCCCTCTACCATTATTCCCCACGATCCGGGTTAAAGCGCCCCGATCTACCCTCCCGTCGCCCGATCCACTCTCCCCAAACCGGATCCGGCCATCTATTACCGGATCCGCCCACCCGAGTCCGGATCCGCGTGTATTCATCCGGATCCGCCCGTTTTCCATCTCGGTCCCTTCTCCCACCACCAAAACAGCCCCTTCCCGTCATCTCCACCTCCGGCTCCACCACCCGGCACCCGATCTACGCCACCCGAACCTTCCACTTCCATTGCCCGAAATCAGCCCCTAGTTTTGAGTTACTTTGTGATTGTGTTGTACTATTTTCTTGATATTATTATTGGAAGATCTCATATTTGCTTGGAGCTTGTTTGTGGCATTTTGTATCGATTGATTATTAACCTGCAGGTGAATCCCTTCGCCGCACGCTTCGCTTTTGGCCCTCCGAGCGGAGGAAAGCCAACTAAGAAATTCACCCAATATTAAAATAAATTCTTGTTGTAGTTATTTGCTTTTGGCGTTGTTATTTTCCATTGCTCTAATAATCCGTCGCATGAACCAATTATTGTGTTGCATATAGAGTCTAAGTGGTGCACTCCATAGCCTACCCTACATCAGTTGGTATCAGAGCCCAGGTCGGGCCATTTGCATGCTCCGTAGTGGTAGGACATTTAGAAGCATGGTAGATACACCCGTCACAAATGACCGGGCAGCGGGCTCGAATTCGAGCACCGCTACCACAGACTTTCAACGCCTTATTCTAGAGCGTTTGGACGCAATGGGTACCCAGTTCGAGAATGTGCGTCACGATATCGCCGCGGTGACTCGTCGCCTAGACCTGATAGAGCGCGCGAGCGGTACTCCCCCCCTACACGACCATGAGGCGGGTGCCCGGGCGACTCTCCCCGTCGTGGGCAGCGGCTCAGAGATGATCCGCCACCTGCGGACCACTACCACCGTGAAGACCCCGTGAGAGCCCCCACCCCGCCAGCATGGCGGAACCCAGATCCACCTCGTGGCCGACCCCCACCCCCGTGGGAGGATTACCGTATGCCACGACAGCCTGGCCCTAGGAACCGCGTGTCCCCGCTCGGTCGCCACGACCAGCGTCGTGACGAGTATTATCCGCCGGGTCGACGTGAGCGCGGACCCCCGCCCGCTCGACACGATTATGACCGTGACGATGATCCTGATGATTATCCAAACCCGCGGAGAGGCGACCGCGGCTTTGACATCACTCGTCGGATCCGACTCGATGCCCCTTCGTTCGATGGTCGCCTAGATCCGAAAGCCTTCAGCGATTGGCTCTTGGACATGGACCACTACTTCGAGTGGTACGACAGGAGTGACGAGCGTTGCGTCCGCTTTGTAAAGATGAAGTTGATCGGGCAAGCTAAGGTGTTCTGGATTAGTGTCGAGAGAGCTCTAGAGCGGGATGGTTACTACCCCATCGCCAGATGGGACGAGATGAAGGAGAGACTGAAGGAGAAGTACCTCCCCGCGTCATATCGAGATCAGCTATTTGAGCAGCTACAGAACTTACGACAGGGGACACTTACTGTCGCTGAGTACATGGCTCGCTTCGATGAGCTGGTCGTCAGGAGTGATATTTCAGAGGAACCTATTGCCACTGCCGCCCGTTTCAAGGCGGGCCTTCGTTCCGATATTCGGAGAGAGTTGATTCCCCACCGCTTGGAGACTGTTGATCAGATATTCCAGCTCTCCCTCGAGTATGAGCAGTACCTTCGTTCGTCTAGTACGAGGCAGTTCACCTCTCGGACTGATTCCTCGACCTTTAGGAAACCCGCTCCGCCCCAGACCACCACGGCCGCACCCTCGCGCATCCCCGCGGATGCGAAGGGTAAAGCCGTAGCCACTGATGGACAGCGATCTGGGGGCATTGTATGTTTTAGATGCTCTGGCAGGGGCCACGTGGCGGCGCAGTGCCCCACGCGGAACCTGTTACTTGAGGAAGAGGAGGAACAGGGTTTAGAGGGTGAAGAGGAGGCCCCAGAGGAGGTTAGGGCTGCAGTCGAGGAAGGTTGGGAGAGTGACGCCGAGCGATCATTAGAGGTGGGAGTGATTCGGCGCCTCCTACACACCCCACGTGTGGACGAGGACTGGCAACGCACGACCATCTTTTACACGTACTTCCCTAGTGCAGGCGGTCCCTGCAAGCTAGCCATTGATGGTGAGAGTTGCGTGAATATTGTAGCCCAGAAGGCGCTTGACCGTATGCAGGTGAAGGCAGAGCCTCACCCCCATCCGTACCGTGTCGTCTGGGTTGACAAGACGGCGATTCAAGTCACCCAGCGTTGTTTAGTCCCGATCACCATTGCGTCCTTTCAGGACAAGGTCTGGTGCGATGTTATTCCCATGGACGTCGCTCACGTGTTGCTTGGCCACCCCTGGCTTTTTGATCGTGACGTCACGTGCTTCGGCCGCTCGAACACGCGTGTCTTTTATGATAAGGGGCGGAAGATCACGTTGACACCCACCCAGCCCCGAGATCGACCCAAGGGTGTGGTAGAGTCATCTCCGAGCACGAGCGCCTCGCGACCACTGCATATTCTGAGGCGAGGTGAGTTTCTGCGAGATAGTGCGGAGTCCGACGTTATTCATGTAGTCGCCGCTACCCAGGTTACTGAGGACGCCCCAGTCGATTTCCCACTCGCGGTGCGTCCCCTGTTAGGCGAGTTTGCGGACATTATGCCAGACGAGCTCCCCGATGAGCTGCCCCCCCCTCGGGACATTCAGCATGCCATTGATTTAGTCCCGGGAGCTTCCCTCCCGAACCTGCCTCACTACCGTATGCACCCGGATGAGCACGCTGAGCTCAAACGGCAGGTTGACGAGCTTCTTCGGAAGCAGTTCATTCGCGAAAGCATGAGTCCTTGTGCAGTCCCCGCCCTTCTTACCCCTAAGAAGGACGGTAGTTGGCGTATGTGCATCGACAGCCGCGCCATCAATAAGATCACGGTCAAGTATCGCTTCCCCATCCCACGACTCGATGACTTACTGGATACTATGTCCGGTGCCCAGATCTTCTCCAAGATCGACCTCCGCAGCAGGTACCATCAGATACGAGTTCGTGAGGGGGACGAGTAGAAGACCGCATTTAAGACCAAGGACGGTCTGTATGAGTGGCTAGTCATGCCATTCGGGCTATCCAACGCCCCGAGCACATTCATGCGAGTTATGACGCAGGTGTTGCGGCCCTACATGGGCAAGTTCCTGGTGGTGTACTTTGATGACATATTAGTCTATAGCCAGACTCAGGCCGCTTACCTCGATCATTTGAGACTTCTCTTCGGCACCCTCCGTCAAGAGAAGCTGTATGTGAACCTGAAGAAGTGCGCCTTTCTGTTCGAGTCCGTCCACTTCCTAGGCTTTATTATTTCCTTCACTGGAGTCTCCGTGGACCCTGAGAAGGTCAAATCTATTCGAGATTGGCCTGTACCTAGGAATGCCCACGAGGCTCGTAGCTTTCACGGGCTTGCCACCTTCTATAGGAGGTTTGTCCAGCGTTCAGCACGATCATGGCCCCCTTCACGAGCTGTCTCAAGAAGGGAGAGTTTCAGTGGACCCCCGCAGCCACCAGAGCCTTCGAGGAGATTAAGGAGAGATTGATGACAGCTCCCGTCCTGAGGTTACCAGATTTCAATCGCGCCTTTGAGGTCGCCTGCGACGCGTCCGGTATCGGTATAGGTGGCGTATTGAGCCAAGAGGGACACCCAGTTTCCTACTTTAGTGAGAAGCTGAATGACGCAAAGCAAAAGTACTCGAACTACGATCAAGAATTTTATGCTATTGTCCAGTCTCTGCGCTACTGGCGACACTATCTCCTTCCCCGGGAGTTCGTGTTGTATTCCGACCACCAGGCCCTCCGTTACCTCGATTCGCAACGCAAGCTGGGCCACCGGCATGCGAAGTGGGTTGAGTATCTGCAGGATTTTCATTACGTTCTCAAGCACCGCGCGGGTGTTGAGAACAAGCCGGCCGATGCGTTGAGTCGTCGTGTCTCTTTGCTTCAGACGATGACCGCCCGCGTCGACGGGCTTGAGCGCATGATCTTAGAGTATCCGACGTGCCCTGATTTTGGTGAGTTTTACACCGCCATATCCCGAGATCCCCCAAACCCTGTTGAGGGATATCAGATCTTCGAGGGATATCTATACCATGGATCCCGCCTATGCATTCCCCGAACATCGTATCGTGATTTTCTGATTTGGGAGTTGCATGCGGGTGGAGCCGCCGGACATTTTGGGCGCGACAAGTCTATAGCCATTGTGGAGGACCGTCTCCACTGGCCCACGCTTAGGAAGGATGTGACTAGAGTCGTCCGCCACTGCCGTACCTGCCAGACGGCCAAGGGTACGAAGCAGAACTCGGGCCTATATACTCCGTTACCGGTCCCACGTCGGCCTTGGGAGGACCTTAGCATGGACTTCGTTCTTGGACTTCCCCGCACTCTTCGGAAGCACGATTCCATCTTCGTGGTGGTTGATCGCTTTTCGAAGATGGCTCATTTCATTGCATGCCGCAAGACGGCGGACGCGACCCACGTTGCATCCATTTTCATGAGGGACGTTTTCCGATTACACGGCCTTCCCAAGACCATCGTATCAGACCGTGACGTGAGATTTATGAGCTACTTCTGGAAGACCCTATGGCTCAAGACTGGCACCACCCTTAAGTTCTTGACTGCCTACCACCCACAGACGGACGGCCAGACGGAGGTAGTAAATAGGAGTTTAGGGAACTTGTTGAGATGTCTAGTGGGAGAGCGAGTGAGTAGTTGGGACTTAGACCTGCCGGTCGCCGAGTTTGCATATAATAGCTCCGTCAATAGGACTACTGAGTTGAGTCCATTTCATATAGTGTCAGGTTACGACCCCAGGAAACCCCTTGACCTTATTCCGAGCCCGTTAGAGTCTCGTTCTAGTGAGTCTGCCGAATCATTTGCACAGCATCTGCATGAGTTGCATGAGTCGGTTCGCCGACGTATTAATATGAGCAATGAAAATTATAAAACCCACGCAGATCAGCGAAGACGAGAGCGTATTTTTAATATTGGCGAACGGGTGATGGTACGAGTCCGCCCGGAGAGGCTCCCTTCGGGGTCTGCCAAGAAGCTAAGCGCCAGGCGAATGGGTCCTTTCTCAGTTATTAGTCGGATCGGGACAAACGCCTACAGGCTAGATATCCCGGCAACCATGGGGATTCATCCAATTTTTAATGTCGAGGATCTGACACCCTATTACGAGCCTCATGACTATGGGGACCCGAGCAGTGGAGGTGCGCCACCTTCCTCCCCCTCGCCTTCCTTCCCCACCGCCCCACCCACACCAGTTGGCCACCACAGCCCGCCCACTACTGACACCCTTTCCCCTGGGAGTTCGTCGCCATTGGTACCACCGCCGGCATCACCACTCGCACCAGATCCCACCATGAGAGACGAGAGCATCACGGAGATCAGATCCCACCAGATTGTTCCCACCACGGACGGGCCGCGCCTTCGCTACTTGGTTCATTGGCGGGGTCGTACAGGCGCTGACGACGCTTGGATACTACCGGCAGAGCTTGATCGACTTGCCCCCGGACTTCGACTCCAGTATGATCGTCTCCATTCCTCGGAGATGAATGCCTTTCAGTCGGGGGGAGTTGATGGGAATCCATCGGCTCGTGCACATGATGGGGCGGGACCCACGTTCATTTATTCCCGCCGGAAGACGTGATCGGATCGCCGATCCGACCCCGCGGTTGCGTCCGGCACGTCGCCGCGAATCAGAATTATATATTTATGTATTTTTTTGGACACGTGCTTAGTTTATTTAAGGGCGAACCCACCGGCCAATCATAGCCGTTGTATGGGATGCCCTCATGCTTGTTTTCTTATAAATAGGACTAGTGGCTGGTTAGGGTTTTCATTGCTGAAGTTGGAGAGTTTCTTCCCTACTTCCGGTGGTCTTCCGCGGTGCCGACGCCGTGGACCCTTGGTGCCGACGCCTTGGGATAAGTCTTCCTCTTCCTCTCCCTCACCTCCTCCTCCCCATCCAGGCCGCCAGCCCCCTCCCTGTTTCCGCCCAGTTTCGGCCGCCCGACACCCCCCCGTCTCCTCCCCATCCAGGCCGCCAGCCCCCTCCCTGTTTCCGCCCAGGTTCGGCCGCCGGAAACCCCCCCGTCTCCTCCCCATCCAGGCCGCCAGCCCCCTTCCACCTCTTCGCCTCCTGGATCCAGCCACCCGCCCCCTTTCCGCCTCCTACCAGCCCGCCAACGCCCTTCCTCCATCCCAAATCCGTGGATCCACCGCCCGCTAACCTCCCCTCTACCATTATTCCCCACGATCCGGGTTAAAGCGCCCCGATCCACTCTCCCCAAACCGGATCCGGCCATCTATTACCGGATCCGCCCACCCGAGTCCGAATTCGCGTGTATTCATCCGGATCCGCCCGTTTTCCGTCTCGGTCCCTTCTCCCACCACCAAAACAGCCCCTTCCCGTCATCTCCACCTCCGGCTCCACCACCCGGCACCCGATCTACGCCACCCGAACCTTCCACTTCCATTGCCCGAAATCAGCCCCTAGTTTTGAGTTACTTTGTGATTGTGTTGTACTATTTTCTTGATATTATTATTGGAAGATCTCATATTTGCTTGGAGCTTGTTTGTGGCATTTTGTATCGATTGATTATTAACCTGCAGGTGGATCCCTTCGCCGCACGCTTCGCTTTTGGCCCTCCGAGCGGAGGAAAGCCAACTAAGAAATTCGCCCAATATTAAAATAAATTCTTGTTGTAGTTATTTGCTTGTGACGTTGTTATTTTCCATTGCTCTAATAATCCGTCGCATGAACCAATTATTGTGTTGCATATAGAGTCTAAGTGGTGCACTCCATAGCCTACCCTACATCACTAAGCCTGTAGCCTGCATCGACGTCTACCCTCCAGCGTCCCTCCCGTGGATTCCACCCTCCCAACCGCCTCCCCTTCCTCTTCATCTAAGCCGCTTCCCCATTCTCCCGTGGATTCCACCTAAACTCAACTCCCCCTCATTTTACCCGCCTCCATCCAACCCATCCGTGGGCTCCACTCACCAAAACTTGAAAGCCCTCTCCCTCTTGCCTTCAATTAGATTCTTGTACCACACTAACAACCCAGATCCGCACCACCATTACTATCTCCACACGCTACAACCCTTGGATGCCTACCAACAACCGCCTTGCCGCCTGTTACATGTGTGAATTGTGGTAAAGTCATTTTCTTTTAGTTGTTTGCTATTGACAACTCATATTGTGGTGGATTTTATCAAATTGTGCTATTAGTTCTTTTGTCGTATTATTTGTGGGACTTATTCTGTGTACGTTTGAAAATATTTGCACTTCGTTCGTTTGCAAATTTACTTTTTCTCTTTAATCAACAAACTTTGTGATTTCCTGTTTAACTGCTAGAGTATATACTAATTAATTATGGTTGTAATTTTTAAGTCGGACCACTCTTGCATAGTCATAATTTTCATCACATATTATGTTGCATTTAGTATGTCCACTCCTTATCGTCCCTACCGTGCATCACATAGTAGGGGTGAACCTCCATACGGCCGCCCACATTGGATTTAATAAAAAAAATTATTTTACTAATAGAAATTAAATTAAAGTTATTTTTTGCCTTATATATTATACTATATTTATTTTGAAAGCGTTGAATAAAGTAGGATTAGTATAGTGATCTTGGGTTTCATGTTAAGGTCATGAATTTGTGTAAATGATCTAGGGTTCAATTCTTCGTATCTGAAATTTGCTACTGTATTGAAAAATTCAGTAAATAAATATAGACATTTCTTCTGTATTTAGATATATTTTGCAAAAAATATTTTAAAAATTTAGATTTTATATTATATGTATAGACATTGTCCAAAAAAATTGACATAATCTAAAAAATACTGCATGATATAATATAGACATATTTTTGTATCTCCATTGATTATTTTTTTAAAAAATAAATTAGTATTCTAACTACATAGAAAAATCTTGACATTAATATATGCCATTGAACAGAAGGTATTTTTGTTTGTCAACTAACCTCGTATATAAAAGTTGCTCTATTTTTTTTTTGGCAATTTGCAACCAGTTTTCATTTTGCAGAACTAGTTTGGGTCGTTGAACATTGTTTGGGTACTTACTGCAGGTGAGTTCAAGGCTTCTGTGTACATGTTTTTTTCTTTCAAAGTATCTCCACCTGAACTTAAAGCTTCAGACTGTCGCTTTCTACAAACGCGTGCATGAATGTTATAAAATGTAAACTTGAAGAGGAGGTCCGGTAATTTTGCGAACTTACATGGGAGGTCCAGGTAAGTTTTCTTTGATGAAACTCATAGTTGTCTTCACAATCGTCCAACTTCAATCTTTACTTATTGTATGTTTTGATGGGTCCATTTACTGGGACCTCCCCTTTAAGTTTCTAAATTGTAGATTGCACTTCTCTTGCTTTCGAAATTATAAAAACCTCCATTGGGGTATTTATAATTTTGAAAGCAATCTTTACTTATTGTATGTTTTGTGGTACGGCTATGCACAAAAAGATCTCTTGAAAATTTATGCCAATGGGGTATTTTTGTGCACGGGTGTTATGAAATGTAAATTTCAGGGGAGGTTTTTGTAATTTCAAAAGTAAGAGGGGTGTGACTTATAATTATGCTAACTCTCAGGGAAAAATTTGATAATTATTTTTGTTTTGATGTCTTAAAATGGTAAATATGTTCATGTGTGTGATTTAAGTACGGGTGCAAGGGAAATGGGGTGAATTTAGTGCCCTGCCAACGCGGGGCAAGGAGTTGGAGAGGGGCTGGTGTTCAAATCTTATTTCATGTTGTTGAAATTCAATTGTTCGGCGAGTTGAAGAAACTTTTCATGTAGGGGTAGGTTAGTGGTGCACAAAACCTATAACGCTAGGTGTGAGTGCAATGGTGACACACTAATCCAACTTTACATGCAATGCGATGTTCGATATTTTAACGAATAAATTTAAGCAATGTAAATTTTAGCACCACGCAAATATTTGAATAAAAAAACAATTATTTATTTAGGCAAGTGGCGTGGCTTTCCTCCGCTCGGAGGGCCAAAGCAAAGCGCGCGACGTATAATTCTTCCTGCAAGTTAGTAGTGTATCAAAACAAATCTCTACTAGCAAGAATCAAAGCGATGTATATTAATTCACCAATGATAAATGTCAAATCACATAAACCAATACCACAAGAGAACTCACAAAGTAGAGGGCTGAACCGAGACACTGAAGAATTGGAGGTCCGGATGTGTTAAACCGCGATCAAAGATGGAACAGGTGGCGAGATGACGGTGGCGGTGGCTGTCCTCGACGGGAAACGGTGAAAACGGACAATAAAACGGTGGATCCGGCCGCGTATGAGTAGATCCGGGCCGGGGGAGGGTAGATCCGTTGTGTAAGAGCGGATCCAGGTCAAAATGGAAAGTGCGAGAGGTGGAAATAACGGACCGGGGCTGCAATAATCCAAATCTGGACTGATCTGGATAGGGTGGCTGATTGGAGGTGGTTCCACCGGAGGGGAGGCGGTGGAGGGCAAAATCGGCGGCCGGAATTAGGGCCGGCTGCTGGGACGGAATTGGAGGGGCAACAGGGTACTGTAGCAGGGTGGAGAGACGGAAGCAGTGAGAAGGAGGGCTGAAGGTTGGCGGCGGCTTGCTGGAAGGTAGTTTTGAGGGGCCGGTAGTGGTACAGGATGGGGAAAGAAACAAAACTATGGAAATTGCACAGTAAATTTCATAAATCTACAGTGAACATGAAAAGGGAAAACAGCTGTCTGGACAGCCAACCGTGACTGGCTTTGTGGGGTGGCTGGGCGGTGGCAAGAGAGTTTTGGAGGGGGGAGGAGGAGCCTAGGGTTAGGGGGTACCTTGGGTAGGAGTTCGGAGGCCTAGAAGTCGTCACCTAGGGTTCCACGGCGTCGGCACCGGGGAGGGATCGCTGGAATCCGGGAATACTCTTCTCCAAATTCTGTAATGTTCAATTCAGCCTCCTACCACTCTTATTTATAATAAAAGAAGCACTAGGGCATCCCATTCGACGGCTATGATTGGTCGGCGGGAGATGCCTCAAAATACATGAAATAAAAGTCCAAAAAACATAAATTAATATAGGGTTTTGACTCGTGGCGACGCTCCGGACGCAATCACGGAGTCCGATCGTCGAACCGGGCACGCCATATATGGAGAGTTGTCCAATCAGCCCCGAATGGGCCCAAAGCGCGTCCTCGTCTCTGCTTCGCATCACTTTTTATTATTGTATTGATCCTTTCTCAAAGGGCCCGTTTGGCACGGTGCTAACGGCCGTGAATGCAATTTTTATGAACCTTCGTTTTTGAATTCCCATCTCACCTAAGGAACTCCACGCAGTTTTAGGTCCGGAAGTCAAAACTAGTGTTTTTTTCTTCGTGGAGGTCATAGCCGTTGTCATGCCAAACTTATATTCTATGCCGGTGTTTTTTTTGTCCAAACTCACCGGAGCAAAAACGTCACATGAAACGGACCCTAGGACCCTAATATAGATGATCTGAAATATTTCCTCCTTGACTACATCGACTTGTAGAAGAGGTAGGATCAGATCAATGATTGGGATTTTGATTTCCCCCAAAAGTCCCTCCTTAGTAGTCGTGCATGTGCAACCATCGGGCCCACAATAATACATGCGACCACGGCAGCACCTTCGGTGACGGAGATGCTAAAGTATTTAGAGGGCGAATTTAACGCAGTATAAATACCTAATTGTATATAGTAAAATTGGGCAAAGTGTGATTTTAGTATAGGTGTTTATTATTATAAAGAAAAAGCTTGAGACCGTCTAAACAATCTTGATCTTTGGTTATATTTCTCAATTAGTACCATCAAAATTTTTTTGGATACTTATGTAGAGCGGATCTCTGCGTACTACTTGGAGCGTCGAGATCGTCAGAGTTCGGGTAAATCTATCGCTGGACCGTAAGGAGCTTGTTGCACCTGTTTTTTATTTTGTGTGAGCTTGTTGCACCTGTTTTTTATTTTGTGTCGTAGTTAGTTTTCTTGTTAGTTTTGTCTTTTGTTGTTAGTTTGTTTGTTATTTTAGTGTGCACACTTATGTATGACTGCCCAAGAATATATGGGCAGGAGTTATGTGGTCTTGCCATCTTTTGATTAAATAATTGAAGAAACACTATCTGGAGCTGGCGGCGCTCTTTCGAAGAGGTGAGCTTTGCTTGTTCTTTCTCCTTTATCCTGGTGGATTTCAGGGAAAACTCCATTGCTCTTGCGCCCTTGGACGTTGATCCAACGGAGAGCTGCGGTTTGCTACATTAAGTGGCATTAGAGCTATGTTACTAAAATTTCCCAGGCGTTTTTATCATTATGCCGTTTCTATTGCGACGACATCTGATGTGACGTCGTAGATATGGATTGTAGTCACTTGTTGCTCGGACGACATTGGCATTATGCTGTCGATGCCCTCCACAAAGGTCGCAACAACACATACTTGTTCACTTGGCATGGAAAAAAATTGCATTACTCCCTGGCGTCGATTCGGAGAAACCACCTAAATCTGCTGTTGATGACAGTCAACCGGTTCTTGGGGTTACTGGCTGTGACTTTTGTGCGGATGTTTCGGATTCCATAACTCAAGATGTTTTTACGCTCTTGATTAAGGGGTCGGTGAATGAAAGCAAGTAGCCGACAACCACTAATTCCATGCACACCATTCAACCATTGTTGGAAGAATTGAAGGTGTTATGCCCGGCGACTTGCCCATGGCATTACCGCCGCTCAGAGATGTTCAACATTAGATTGACTTAGTCCCCAGGGCACCTCTTCCGAACTTGCCGCACTACCGCATGGGCCCAAGGGAGCGGGAAGCACTTATAGATATTATTGAAGACTTGCTATCTCGTGGATTGATTCGTAAAAGTATGAGTCAGTGTGCGGTGCCGGTGCATTTAGTCCCAAAGAAAGATGTAAGTTGAAGGATGTGTGTAGACAATCGCGTCATTAACAAAGTAACCGTGAAGTGCAGGGTTCCTATTCCACAGGTTGAGGACATGCTAGACCAATTAAGTGGTGCACATGTCTTTACTAAATTGGATTTACAGAGTGGCTACCAACAAGTCCGTGTGCGCGATGGAGACGAGTGGAAAATGACATTCAAGACGCCGTTCGGTTTGTATGAATGGCTTGTTATGCCATTCGGTTTGTCAAATGCACCAAGTACATTTATACGGTTGATGACGCATGTGTCAAAACAATTTATTGATCATTTTGATGTCGTCTATTTCGACGATATCTTAATCTATAGTCCCGACGAACACTCACATTTGAATCACCTTCGCATGGCACTTTCTACACTACGGCAGGCACAACTATATATCAACCTAAAGAAATGTCACTTTCTACAGTAGCGGCTAGTCTTTTTGGGCTTCATCATTTCAACAAACGGCCTTCAAATAGATGAGGACAAGGTCAAAGCTCTTGTGGCATGGCCCACTCCAACTTCGGTGATGGAGGTGCATAGTTTCCATGGCCTTGCAACTTTCTGCCATCGTTTTGTGTGTAACTTTAGCAGTATAATGACACCCATCACCACGTGCCTTAAGAAGGGTGAATTCATATAGGATGAAACTGTTGAGAGAAGCTTCCAGTTAATCAAACAGCTGATGTCCACCACCCCTGTGTTAGCTCTGCCCGACTTCAATAAACTATTTGCCATTGAATGCGATGCTTGCGGTGTGGGGATCAGTGCTGTGTTAGTGCAAGAGGGTCGACCTATGGCCTTTACGAGTGAAAAGTTGAATGAGACTCGCCAAAAATGGTGGACACATGATCAAGAATTTTATGCTCTTTTTTGTGCGTTGAAGGTTTGGGAGCCGTACTTAATTCAACATGAGTTTATTTTATATTATGATCACCAAGCCCTCTAATACATCAATAGCCAGAAGAAATTGAATAAAATGCATGTACGTTGGGCTGCTTATCTTCAAATATTTGTTTATGTCATTCAACACAAATCCAGGCTCCAGATTCGTGTGGCTGATGCGTTAAGTCACAGGACTGCACTCCTTGTTACGCTCAGTCATGAAGTTATTGGATTTGAAGGTCTTAAGGATTTATATGTGGATGATGAAGATTTTCATGCTTCTTGGGCTACTTGTCTGGAGGGAAAGTTTGCTGGGGGCTTTCATTTACTTGTCAAATATCTCTTTTGCGACAACCGATTGTGCATTCCCCCGCTATCATTTCGAGAAAAACTCATCTGAGATTTGCATGGCGGAGGTCTTACAGGGCATTTGGGTCGTGACAAGACGATTGCTCTCCTGGAGGAGCGCTATTTCTAGCCGCAACGTGATGTAGCCAAATTTGTAGCTCGGTGCGCCACTTACCAAGCCGCAAAGGGCTAGACGGCTAGTGTCACAACACTGGGATGTACATGACACTTCCGATTTCAGCCGTCATTTGTGAAGATTTATCGATGGATTTATTCTTGGTCTGCCACGAACATAGCGTGTCATGGGCTCTGTTCTCGTGGTGGTTGACAAATTCTCCAAAATATCACATTTTATTCCTTGCCGTAAAACATTTGATGTTTCTCACATCGCCAAGTTGTTCTTTTATGAGATTGTCTGTCTTCACGGTGTTGCTCGGTCCATCACTTCAGATCGTGAATCGTGATAGTAAATTTCCATCTCACTTTTGGAAAACATTATGGCGCACATGTTTGATACCTCAATTTCAGCAACACTGCTCACCCTCAATCTGACGGCCAAACTTAGATTGTCAATCGCTCTTTGGCTAATTTATTTGCTGCATTTGCGGGGATAAACCGTGGCAATGAGACAACGCACTTGTGCCGGCGGAATTTGCTTTCAAGAGTGCAGTAAACAGTTCAACTGGAAAGGCACCTTTTGCCATTGTTTATGCCCAGCCTCCTCGCCAAGCTGTGGATTTGGTGCGCCTGCCACAAGGTGCAAAATGTAATGTCGCTGCTGAACACCTTGCGGAACACGTTCAGTCACTTCAAGCTGAAGTTCAGATCGATTTTCTCGACCAAATGTTGTGTACAAGGCTGCGGTCGATGCACACGGCCGCCACAATTTTTTCAACGTGGAGGATATGGTTATGATTTTTCTCCGCAAAGTGCGCTATCCGACCAGCACTTATCACAAGCTGCAACCCCGTAAATATGATCCTTTCCGCATATTGAAGAAACTAAATGACAACGCATATGTCGTCGACTTGCCCGCCCACTTCAATATTTTGAACACTTTCAATGTGGCTGATCTTACTATGTATTCGTCCTCAGAGGAACAATTTTATCCTGATCAAGCCTCGAGGACGAGTTCTTTTGAAGTGGAGACTGATGTAGAGAGAATCTCCGCGGACTACTTGGAGCATCGAGATCATCAGAGGAAGGGTAAATCTGTCGCTGGACCGTAAGAAGCTTATTCTTGCACCTGTTTTATTGTGTTGTAGTTTGTTTTCTTGTTCGTTTTGTCTTGTGTTGTTAGTTCATTCGTTATTTTGGTGCGCACTTATGTATGACTGCCCGAATATGTAAGGAATGGAGTCTTGACATCTTTTGATTACATAATTGAAGAAACCCTATCTGAGAGCTGACGACACTCTTTAGAAGAGGTGAGCTTTGCTTGTTCTCTCCTTTATCTTTGTGGATTCCAGGGAAAACTCCATTGCTCTTGAGCCCTTGGACGTTGATCTAATGGAGAGCTGCGGTTTGCTACATTAGATATTTAAGCTCTGTTTGGGAGAGCTATTGTGGATTGAAAAACTGCAGATTGAATAGAGCTGCTTAAACAGAGTACTTTGAGAAGCAATTTTGAAAGGCTGCATACTGTTTGGTGGTCATTTATGATATAACAAGTTTTTGAGAGCATTGATGATTTTTGATTGGTTTATTGCCTCATGGCCACCGAATCAGAGAAACTGTTCCCAATGAACTCAGGACGAAAGAAGAGCAGATCTACGTTAGAGAGGGGATGGGAAGAGAAATGCGGAGGGCGGCGAACTCGGCACGGACTTCCGACACCGACGGCAGAGGCGCAGAACAGTGGACATCGTTTTGAAGCCCTAGCTTCGTTCTCCATGGGAGACCTCCCTGGGCAGAGAAGAGGAGGGTAGAGAACAAACAACAGCAGAGGTGCGAAACAGAGGGGGAATGGAGGGAAGATGCCAATATGTTAGTGACGTAGGCCGAATCTATAGGTGACGGAAAATCGGCGACCTAACCCAACATGCTATACAAAAGACCGACGGTTATATCACAAATTAGATAATAAATAAAATCATCCCACACAAACAATTCAATGTAAGACAGAATAATTAGTTAGGGTGATGCAAACTTAAACTTTCCTCCGCGTGGAGGGCCAAAGCAGGAGCACGCGGCGAATAAATTCTGAAAATTACGATAATTATCTAACAATTCACCACAATACAGGGCATCCAAAATAATATAGTGAGCCAACCCAATATAAAAGTACTAAAAATAATAAACCAATACAACGAAATCTCACCAAATAGTGGGCTGACCAAGACAATGAAGATTTCAGAGCCAGATACGTTTGAACAACGATTCAATGTGGAACCAGAGGCGTGGAAATGGTGTAGGAGACTGAATCCGGTGGTGGACGACGGGATCAAGTCGAAAATGAATAGATCCGACCATGTGGAGGCGGATGAGCGGATCCGGGCGGTTGGAGGTAGATCAGGCAGCGAGAGGGCTGGAGGTGGTCCCACGGACGGCGGGAGGCGGTTGAGAGTGGTTGGTGGCAGCAGGAATTCAGGGAGGGAGGGCTTGGCAGTTTGCTGGGAGGAGGGAATGGGGGGGGGGCCTTGGTGGCTGAAGCTGACGGGAGGGAATAGGCTGCTGTTGGGGTTGGAAAACAAGGCAGGGCAGGCGGTTAGGAGGGAAATAGGAGGTGGCGGTGGCTTTCTGGATGGGGGGAGGAATGGGCGGTTTGCAGCAGCACAAAAGGGGTGGCGGGCGGCTGAAATTGGGAGGTAAACTTTAGGCTTCAATAGTATATTTCATCAAACAGTAACCTAGGAGAAAACAAAAGATAACAGGAAATCTGGATAGCTTCCACTGGCTGAGTTTGGGAGGATTTGGGTGGCTGTGGAGAGGGTTTGGGAGGGGGAAAGGAGGATTAGAGTTTGGGGTTATCTTGGGGAGGGAGATAGACACTTAGGAGTTGTCACCTAGTGTTCCACGGACTCGACACCGTGGGATGATCGCGGGATTCCGGGATTCAATGTCTCCATAATCTGTCATACTTTATTCAGCTCACAAGGCTCCTATTTATAATAAAATGAAACACTAGGGCATTCCAATCAACGACTATGATTGGCCGGTGGGAGAGACCACTTAAATACATGAATAATGAACCAAAAATAATAAACTAATATATGAATTTGACTCGCGGAGACATTCCGGACGCAACCGCTGAGTCTGATCGTCGATCCGGGCACGCCATATATGGTAAGTCGCCAAATCAACCCAGAACGGGCCCAAAACTCGTGCTCGTCTATGCTCCGCATCAATCTCCCTGTCTTGAAAGAATTCATCTCCCGATGAATTGGGATCAGAATTCTTTTGATGAATGCCAGGTACAACTCGAAGAGGTCCGCCGGAAGTTGTCCAAGTGTCGTTGACGGAAGAGTGTCCTCGCCCATCAACTCCCCATGACTGAAAAGCTATCATCTCCGGTGAATGGAGGCGGTCGTGCTGAAGTCGAAGTCCATGGGCGAATCGATCAAGCTCTGCTGCAAGTATCCAAGCCTCATCTGCATCGGGGCGGCCCCGCCAATGTACCAAGTAGCGACATCGCGGCCTGTTCGTGGTGGGAACGAACTGGTAGGATCTGACCTCTGTGATGCTCTCAGCTCTCATCTCTCGAATGGTGGAACCTGGTGCGATCGGCGGTGCCAATGGTGAAACCAAAGAAGACGAATTCCCAGGTGGAAGGGTTTTAACGGTGGATTGGTTGTAGTGGCTATCAGACGTAGGCTGAGTATGAGAGTGGTAAGACAACGAAAGTGGAGGTGTGGGCAGCTAGAAGTCTCCACTGCTTGGGTCCACATACTCGCGAGGCTCGTAGTATGACTTCAGATTTTAAACATTAAATACCGGATGGATACCCATACTTGCAACGATATCACGATCGTAGATGTTTGTTTTGATCTGTCTCATGATTACATAGGGATCCATTCGCCTAACACTCAAACTTTTAGCAAGCCTCACACGGAGCCTCACACGGAGCCTCACAACGCAGATTCTTAGCATCACCTGCTCGCCTTCATGAACTACCTGCACTTGTCAATGAACATCCGCTTATGATTTATAAAATTTATTACCAATATGGATTATTCGTTGGACCGACTCATGACACGCATGCAAACAATGAACAAACAACACAACAGACTCATGCATATGACGAATAAACGACTCAACAGACTCATGCAAATGAAATACGACAGTCACTACATGCATGGTACAGGAAAGTCTAATAATGACCGGCACGTCTCTAAAATATGGTGACATATCAGGAGGCTCTCTCGGTGGTGTGTAGAAAAATTCATCACGTGTGTGACGAGTGTTTAGATTACTGTGTGAGACATCTATACTCAAGTACGAGCTCGTAGCGAGCCAAATGTCTCTCAGGGAATGTAATACATCAGGGGGACTCACCAGATGTGTACGAAAAGTCATTACGGATGAGACGACCACCTGGGTGAAAATCGTATACACAGACTAGAAGGCGTGACTCTATAGTGTGGGGAGTATCCCAAAAAATGAAGTACTCGTCTGGTGGTTCAGCAGGTGGTGCGTCCCAAAACTCATCTGGAGTGCGGTGCGTCAACAGGTGGTGCCTTAGACACTCGATGCTCCACACAATATCCATCCTCTGGGGCAAGGCCGGAGACGATAATGGAAGAGGCGTCAATAACTCGGAGCTCGTAAACAAGTGGATCACCTGAGTCGCATCCTCACGGGGATGTGGTGGCTCATCAGGAGGCTCAATAGGGGGGTCTTCATAGAACTCGTCTCTAGGGTCATTGATGGGAATCCATCGGATCGTGCACATGATGGGGCGGGACCCACGTTCATTTATTCCCGCCGGAAGACGTGATCGGATCGCCGATCCGACACCGCGGTTGCGTCCGACACGTCGCCGCGAATCTGAATTATATATTTATGTATTTTTTTTGGACACGTGCTTAGTTTATTTAAGGGCGAACCCACCGGCCAATCATAGCCGTTGGATGGGATGCCCTCATGCTTGTTTTCTTATAAATAGGACTAGTGGCTGGTTAGGGCTTTTCATTGCTGAAGTTGAAGAGTTCTTCTTCCCTACTTCCGGTGGTCTTCCCGCGGTGCCGATGCTGTGGACCCTGGGTGCCGACGCCTCGGGGTAAGTCTTCCTCCTCCTCTCCCTCACTCCCTCCTCCCCATCCAGGCCGCCAGCCCCCCCCTGTTTCCGCCCAGGTTCGGCCCGCCGAACCCCCACCGTCTCCTCCCCATCCAGGCCGCCAGCCCCCCCCCCCCCCCCCCCCCCCCCCCCCCCCCCCTCTGTCCGCCGCCTGGATCCAGCCACCCGCCCCCTTTCCGCCTCCTACCAGCCCGCCAAATCCTTCCTCCATCCAAATCCGTGGATCCACCCCCGCTAACCCCCCTCTACCATTACTCCCACGATCCGGTTTAAAGTGCCCCGATCCACCCTCCCGTCGCCCGATCCACTCTCCCTAAACCGGATCCGGCCATCTATGACCGGATCCGCCCACCCGAGTCCGGATCCGCGTGTATTCATCCGGATCCATCCGTTTTCCGTCCCGATCCCTTCACCCACCACCAAAACAGCCCCTTTCCGTCATCTCCACCCCGGCTCCACCCCCCGCACCCGATCTACGCCACCTGAACCTTCCACTTCCATTGCCCGAAATCAGCCCCTAGTCTTGAGTTATTTGTGATTGTGTTGTACTATTTTCTTGATATTAATATTGGATAATCTCATATTTGCTTGGAGCTTGTTTGGGGCATTTTTGTATCGATTGATTATTAACCTGCAGGTGGATCTCTTCGCCGCACGCTTCGCTTTTGGCCCTCCGAGCGGAGGAAAGCCAACTAAGAAATTCGCCCAATATTAAAATTAATTCTTGTTGTAGTTATTTGCTTGTGACGTTGTTATTTTCCATTGCTCTAATAATTCGTCGCATGAACCAATTGTTGTGTTGCATATAGAGTCTAAGTGGTGCACTCCATAGCCTACCCTACATCAGTTGGTATCAGAGCCCAGGTCGGGCCATTTGCATGCTCCGTAGTGGTAGGACATTTAGAAGCATGGTAGATCCGCCCGCCACAAATGACCGGACAGCGGGCTCGAATTCGAGCACCGCTACCACAGATTTTCAACGCCTTATTCTAGAGCGTTTTGACGCAATGGGTACCCAGTTCGAGAACGTGCGTCACGATATCGCCGCGGTGACTCGTCGCCTAGACCTGTTAGAGCACGCGAGTGGTACTCCCCCCCTACACGACCATGAGGCGGGTGACCCGGGCGACTCTCCCCGTCGTGGGCAGCGGATCAGAGATGATCCGCCACCTGCGGACCACTACCACCGTGAAGACCCCGTGAGAGCCCCCACCCCGCCAGCATAGCGGAACCCAGAGCCACCTCGTGGCCGACCCCCACCCCCGTGGGAGGATTACCGTATGCCACGACAGCCTGGCCCTAGGAACCGCGTGTCCCCGCTCGGTCGCCACGACCAGCGTCGTGACGAGTATTACCCGCCGGGTCGACGTGAGCGCGGACCCCCGCCCGCTCGACACGATTATGACCGTGACGATGATCCTGATGATTATCCTAACCCGCGGAGAGGCGACCGCGACTTTGACATCACCCGTCGGATTCGCCTCGATGCCCCGACGTTCGATGGCCGCTAGGACCCGAAGGCCTTTAGTGATTGGCTCCTTGACATGGACCACTATTTTGACTGGTACGACATGAGTGATGAGCGTTGTGTCCGATTTGCCAAGATGAAGCTAGTCGGGCAGGCCAAGGTATATTGGATTAGTGTTGAGAGATCCTTAGAGCGTGACGACTACTACCCTATCACCAGATGGGGAGAGATGAAGCAGAGACTGAGCGAGAAGTACCTCCCCGCGTCCTACCGGGATCAGCTATTCGAGCAATTACAAAACTTGCGCCAGGGAACGTTCACGGTGGCCGAGTATATGGCCCGATTCGACGAGTTAGTGGTTAGGAGCGATATTTCGGAGGAACCCATCGCCACTGCCTCTCGATTCAAGGCAGGCCTCCGCTCGGGCCTCCGGAGGGAGTTGATTCCCCATCGTTTAGAGACGGTAGACCAGATATTCCAGCTCGCTCTGGAATATGAGCAGTACCTTCGCACCTCTAGTACGAGGCAGTTTCCTTCCCGAACGGACTCGTCGACGTTTAGGAAGCCCGCTCCGACCCAGACTGCTACAACCACCCCACCCCCTCGAGTCACTCCTGACATGAAGGGGAAGGCTATTGCTACTGAGGGCCAGAGGCCTGGGGGTATACAGTGTTTTAGGTGCGGAGGTAGAGGACACGTGGCGGCCCACTGCCCCACGCGGAATCTGTTGATTGAGGATGAGGAGCACGATTTAGAGGAGGATGTAGAGGCCACGAAAGAGATTAGAGCCACTGTCGAAGAAGGTTGGGAGAGCGATGCCGAGAGGTCCTTAGAGATGGGAGTGATTAGGCGCCTCTTACACACCCCACGTGCATATGAGGATTGGCGCCGCACTACCATCTTCTACACCTATTTACCTAGCGCAGGCGGACCCTGCAAGCTAGCCATCGACAGTGGGAGCTGCGTGAACATTATACCCCAGAAGGGGCTTGAGCGTATGCAGGTGAAGGCAGAGCCTCACCCCCACCCCTATCGTGTCGTCTGGGTCGACAAGACCGCGATCCAGGTGACCCAGCGTTGCTTAGTACCGATCAGCATCGCGTCCTTCCAGGATCGGGTGTGGTGTGACGTCATTCCCATGGACGTTGCACATGTGCTGCTTGGACGCCCCTGGTTGTTTGATCGTGACGTCACGTGTTTCGGCCGCTCGAACACGTGTGTCTTTTACGACAAGGGGCGGAAGAGTACTTTGACACCCATCCAGCCCAGGGAGAGATCGAAGAGTGTGATTGAGCCCTCCGTGAGCACGGGTGCCTCGAGACCATTACACATCCTGAGACGTGGCGAGTTTCTCCGCGACAGCATTGAGGCTGATATTATGTATGTTGTCGCCGCCACTCAGGTATCCGAGGCCCCCTCTGTTGACCACCCGCTAGCGGTGCGTTCCCTTCTGGATGAGTTCGCAGACATTATGCCTGACGAGCTCCCTGACGAGCTGCCCTCGCAGCGAGATATCCAGCATGCCATAGATCTGATTCCGGGAGCCTCCCTACCGAACCTTCCCCACTATCGTATGCATCCAGATGAGCACGCCGAGCTCAAACGGCAAGTCGACGAGCTTCTACGGAAGCAATTTATTCGTGAGAGTATGAGTCCGTGTGCTGTTCCCGCCCTTCTTACCCCTAAGAAGGACGGCAGTTGGCGTATGTGCGTCGATAGCCGCGCCATAAACAAGATCACGGTCAAGTACCGCTTTCCGATTCCTCGATTAGATGATCTATTGGACACTATGTCCGGTGCCCAGATCTTTACCAAGATCGATCTGCGTAGTGGGTACCACCAGATCAGAGTGCGTGAAGGGGACGAATGGAAGACCGCCTTCAAGACTAAGGATGGACTCTATGAGTGGCTAGTCATGCCATTCGGGCTTTCAAACGCCCCTAGTACTTTTATGAGAGTCATGACGCAGGTGTTGCGGCCCTACATGGGCAAGTTTCTTGTTGTATACTTTGATGACATATTGGTCTACAGCCAGACACAGGCCGCCCACCTCGACCATTTGAGGCTTCTCTTCGGCACCCTGCGCCGGGAGAAATTGTATGTGAATTTGAAGAAATGCGCTTTTCTCTCTGAGTCCGTCCACTTCCTTGGATTCATTATATCTTCGACTGGCGTATCTGTTGACCCCGAAAAGGTCCAATGTATTCGAGACTGGCCTGTGCCTACGACTATCCACGAGGCTCGCAACTTTCACGGGCTTGCCACCTTCTACAGGAGGTTTGTCCCGGGGTTCAGCACGATCATGGCCCCCTTCACGAGCTGCCTCAAGAAGGGAGAGTTTCAGTGGACCCCCGCTGCCACTAGAGCCTTCGAGGAGATAAAGGCGAAGCTGACGACGGCCCCAGTCCTGAGGCTTCCTGACTTTGGCCGTGCCTTTGAGGTCGCTTGCGACGCATCTGGAGTTGGTATAGGTGGCGTATTGAGCCAAGAGGGACACCCGGTCTCCTACTTTAGTGAGAAGTTAAACGAGGCGAAACAGAAGTATTCGAACTACGATCGAGAGTTTTATGCGGTTGTCCAGTCCTTACGCTACTGGAGGCACTACCTCCTCCCCCGGGAGTTCGTGCTTTACTCCAACCACCAGGCATTACGCTACTTGGATTCTCAGCGCAAGCTGGGGCATCGCCATGCCAAGTGGGTCGAGTACCCGCAGGACTTCCACTACGTTCTCAAACACCGAGCTGGTGTTGAGAACAAGCCTGCGGACGCCCTGAGTCGTCGTGTCTCTTTGCTTCAGACGATGACCGCCCGCGTCGACGGGCTTGAGCGCGTGATCTTAGAGTATCCGACGTGCCCTGATTTTGGCGAGGTTTACACTGCCCTATCCCGAGATCCCCCAAACCCCGTTGAGGGATATCAGATCTTCGAGGGATATCTATACCATGGATCCCGCCTATGCATTCCCCGGACATCGTATCGTGATTTTCTGATTTGGGAGTTGCATGCGGGCGGAGCCGCCAAACATTTTGGGCGCGATAAGACCATAGCCATTGTGGAGGACCGTCTCTACTGGCCCACGCTTAGGAAGGATGTGACTAGGGTCGTCCGCCACTGCCGCACCTGCCAGACGGCCAAGGGCACGAAGCAGAATGCGGGCCTATATACTCCTTTACCGGTCCCACGTCGACCTTGGGAGGACCTTAGCATGGACTTCGTTCTTGGACTTCCCCGCACTCTTCGGAAGCACGATTCCATCTTCGTGGTGGTTGATCGCTTTTCGAAGATGGCTCATTTTATTGCATGCCGCAAGACGGCGGATGCGACCCACGTTGCATCCATTTTCATGAGGGACGTTTTCCGATTACACGGCCTTCCCAAGTCCATCGTATCGGACCGTGACGTGAGATTTATGAGCTACTTCTGGAAGACCCTGTGGCTCAAGACTGGCACCACCCTTAAGTTCTCGACTGCCTACCACCCACAGACGGACGGCCAGACGACGGTAGTAAATAGGAGTTTAGGGAACTTGTTGAGATGTCTAGTGGGAGAGCGAGTGAGTAGTTGGGACTTAGACCTGCCGGTCGCCGAGTTTGCATATAATAGCTCCGTCAATAGGACTACTGGGTTGAGTCCATTTAATATAGTGTCAGGTTACGACCCCAGGAAACCCATTGACCTTATTCCGAGCCCGTTAGAGTCTCGTCCTAGTGAGTCTGCCGAATCATTTGCACAGCATCTGCATGAGTTGCATGAGTCGGTTCGCCGACGTATTAATATGAGCAATGAAAATTATAAAACCCACGCAGATCAGCGAAGACGAGAGCGTATTTTTAATATTGGCGAATGGGTGATGGTACGAGTCCGCCCGGAGAGGCTCCCTTCGGGGTCTGCCAAGAAGCTAAGCGCCAGGCGAATGAGTCCTTTCTCAGTTATTAGTCGGATTGGGACAAACGCCTACAGGCTAGATATCCCGGCAACCATGGGGATTCATCCAGTTTTTAATATCGAGGATCTGACACCCTATTACGAGCCTCATGACTATGGGGACCCGAGCAGTGGAGGTGCGCCACCTTCTTCCCCCTTGCCTTCCTTCACCACCGCCCCACCCACACCAGTTGGCCACCACAGCCCGCCCACTACTGACACCCTTTCCCCTGGGAGTTCGTCGCCATTGGTACCATAGCCGTCATCACCACTCGCACCGGATCCCACCATAAGAGACGAGAGCATCACGGAGATCAGATCCCACCAGATTGTTCCCACCACGGACGGGCCGCGCCTTCGCTACTTGGTTCATTGGCGGGGTCGTACAGACGCTGACGACGCTTGGATACTACCGGCAGAGCTTGATCGACTTGCCCCCGGACTTCGACTCCAGTACGATCGTCTCCATTCCTCGGAGATGAATGCCTTTCAGTCGGGGGGAGTTGATGGGAATCCATCGGATCGTGCACATGATGGGGCGGGACCCACGTTCATTTATTCCCGCCGGAAGACGTGATCGGATCGCCGATCCGACACCGCGGTTGCGTCCGGCACGTCGCCGCGAATCTGAATTATATATTTATGTATTTTTTTTGGACACGTGCCTAGTTTATTTAAGGGCGAACCCACCGGTCAATCATAGCCGTTGGATGGGATGCCCTTATGCTTGTTTTCTTATAAATAGGACTAGAGGCTGGTTAGGGCTTTTCATTGCTGAAGTTGGAGAGTTCTTCTTCCCTACTTCCGGTGGTCTTCCCGCGGTGCCGACGCCGTGGACCCTGGGTGCCGACGCCTTGGGGTAAGTCTTCCTCCTCCTCTCCCTCACTCCCTCCTCCCCATCCAGGCCGCCAGCCCCCCCGTTTCCGCCCAGGTTCGGCCGCCCGAACCCCCACCGTCTCCTCCCCATCCAGGCCGCCAGCCCCCCCCCCCCACCTGTCCGCCGCCTGGATCCAGCCACCCGCCCCCTTTCCGCCTCCTACCAGCCCGCCAAATCCCTTCCTCCATCCCAAATCCGTGGATCCACCGCCCGCTAACCCCCCTCTACCATTACTCCCCACGATCCGGGTTAAAGTGCCCCGATCTACCCTCCCGTCGCCCGATCCACTCTCCCTAAACCGGATCCGGCCATCTATTACCGGATCCGCCCACCCGAGTCCGGATCCGCGTGTATTCATCCGGATCCATCCGTTTTTCGTCCCGATCCCTTCACCCACCACCAAAAACAGCCCCTTTCCGTCATCTCCACCCCCGGCTCCACCACCTGGCACCCGATCTACGCCACCTGAACCTTCCACTTCCATTGCCCGAAATCAGCCCCTAGTCTTGAGTTATTTTGTGATTGTGTTGTACTATTTTCTTGATATTAATATTGGATAATCTCATATTTGCTTGGAGCTTGTTTGGGGCATTTTTGTATCGATTGATTATTAACCTGCAGGTGGATCTCTTCGCCGCACGCTTCGCTTTTGGCCCTCCGAGCGGAGGAAAGCCAACTAAGAAATTCGCCCAATATTAAAATTAATTCTTGTTGTAGTTATTTGCTTGTGGCGTTGTTATTTTCCATTGCTCTAATAATTCGTCGCATGAACCAATTGTTGTGTTGCATATAGAGTCTAAGTGGTGCACTCCATAGCCTACCCTACATCAGTCATGATCATCCATATGTGTACCCTCGTGCGGGATAGTGTCCCCGTGAATGGATGTCATAGCCACTACGAGATCAACACCAGGCTCTGGGATCTCGATTGTGATGTGACTCAGAGCAACAACAATGAGAGGGCAACATCGACCTACACTCAAGAATGGGTCTGCGGGTGCAATGTCAAGAAATGGATCTGTGGTTGGGGCGCTAACTAACCTGGTGCATGACAGACAAAAAGGTGTGGGTGAGGGGCACAACACTACAGACTCAATAGGTTGCTCAGGCTCAGGCTCAGTCGGGGTCACCAGAGGAAAATCGAAAACAAAAGATCACTCATCGGACTAAGCACCTCACAATGGTGAGAGCAACCCGTACCAGGTATCACTTCAATGATGTCTGACGAAACATTGATAGACAAAGTGGTGTCCTTGGTGTGGGAGGAGCTCGTATGGTGGAGGTCAAGGTGGGGATCCAATCGACTAGCTCTTGCGGTTTTCAAAGACTGCTCATAACGAAGGGCGAGCTGATATGTCGACTCAAGGGACTTCGAGCTATGATACATCACCTTAGTATGAATGTCAGATCGAAGCACAGACTGAAATCTGGAAGTGGTCATGGCTGGCTTCTCTCAGATATTACTCCTCATAACTAACTCATCGAAGCAATCCCCGTACTCAGCAACAAACATAGATCCTTGCTGAAGGGAAAATAATTGGTCGAGCAAGCGATTCCGATACGACGAAGTCAGATACCTCTGACACAAAGTACGCTTCATGTCCACCAAACTAGTGATGCGGTGTACACGGTCTCGCTCGCGGGTCCTCTCAACGCTAGACCAATATGCCCTCGCCTGATCTAAGAGTCTAAGTTTCACAAACTTGAGGCGACGCTCACCGAAAATCTCAATATGATTGATATAATAATCCATATTCACGAGCTAATAACTGAAAGACTCGGGACTCGATAAGCCGTCAAAGGAAGGGACAACAATATGAAACTGACTCTCAAGATCTCTCTCGAAACGACTATCCTCATTATAATTATTCCTAAGGTAACTTAGTCGTGTTGAAGTATCAATACGATCCGCTCTTGCGTATGAATAAGAACGACGACAATCATCATATTGATCGTCTTTAGCATAGTGAGGTCGTGTCGATGGGTCAACACGATCTCTGAAAGTGGTGTACTGCGATCGAGAATGATTGTCGTAATAATGCGAGGATCTCCCTGACAGGGTTCTGTGAGAGCGAGTGCAAGTGGACTCGAGACCTCTAAAGTGAGGCGGGGACAAGTTGTGATACCTAGACATGATAAAAAAACCTATAGACTCTATGACTGCATATCAAAATGAGCGCGTAACCTGGATGCGCGCAACCTCGCTTTGATACCAATTGACGCAGGACGAATGTATAGGCGGCGGAAAATCGGCGACCTAACCCAATATGCTATGCAATAGACTGACGGTTAGATCACAAATTAGATAATAAATAAAATCATCCCACACAAACAATTCAATGCAAGGTAGAATAATTCAGTAGGGCGATGCAAACTTAAGCTTTCCTCCGCGTGGAGGGCCAAAGCAGAAGCGCGTGACGAATAAATTCTACTAATCACGATAATTATCTTACAATCCACCACAATACACGGTATCGAAACTAATATAGTGAGCCAATCCAATATAAAAGTACTGAAAATAATAAACCGATACCACGAAATTCACCAAATAGTGGGCTGACCCGGGCAATGAAGATTCCGGAGCCGGATGCGTTTGAACAACGATCCAATGTGGAACCGGAGGCGTGAAAATGACGTAGGAGGCTGAATCCGGTGGGGGATGGCGGGATCGAGCCGAAAATGAATAGATCCGACTATGTGGAGGCGGATCCGGGCCGTTGGAGGTAGATCAGGCAGCGAGAGAGCTGGAGGGGGTCCTACGGACGACGGGATGCGGCTGAGAGTGGCTGGTGGAAGCAGGAATTCAGGGAGGGAGGGCTTGGCGGTTTGCTGGGAGGAGGGAATGGTGGGGGGGGGGGGCGTTGGTGGCTGAAGTTGACGGGAGGGAATAGGCTGCTGTTGGGGTTGGAAAACAAGGCAGGGCAGGCGGCTGGGAGGGGAAACAGGAGGTGGCGGTGGCTTTCTTTCTGGATGGGTGGGTGGGTGGGGGGGGGGGGGGGGGGATGGGCGGTTGGCAGCAACACAACAGGGGTGGCCTGCGGCTGAAATTGGGGGGTAAACTTTAGGCTTCAACAGTATATTTCATCATACAGTAACCTAGGAGAAAACAAAATAAAACAGGAAATCTGGACAGCTTTCAGTGGCTGAGTTTGGGAGGATTTGGGTGGCTATGGAGAGGGGTTTGAGGTTACCTTGAGGAGGGAGATATAGACCTAGAAGTCGTCACCTAGGGTTTCACGGAGTCGGCACCGTGGGATGATCACGGGATTTCGGGATTCAATGTCTCCAAATTCTGCCATCCTTTGTTCAGCCCACAAGACTCCTATTTATAATAAAATTAAACACTAGGGCATCCCAATCAACGACTATAATTGGCCGGTGGGAGAGGCCGCTAAAATACATGAATAATGAACCAAAAATAATAAACTAATATATGAATTTGACTCGCGACGACATTCCGGACGCAACCGCGGAGTCTGATCGTCGATCCGGGCACGCCATATATGGTAAGTTGCCAAATCAGCCCCGAACGGGCCCAAAGCTCGTGCTTGTCTCTGCTCCGCATCAGTTAGGATTTTTGAAGAGGACGCAAGACTTGTCGTGGAATCAACGTGGACGGCGAACTGGAATCCCTCGTTGCGGATTGGGAGAGGTTTATCTGGAGACGTGAGGGAGCTCGAGTCCATGGGATTACGGAGGAGCGATTTTTTCAGCCGCAATCGCAGGACCCGCATAGATTTTGGAAAGACCCATAAAATGCTATTTTTAAAACGCGCTTTTCATAAAGCTACCTCCTCAAACAACAAAATTTAATGGCTGCGGATCAGAAAGCAGCTTTCTGATCTGCATCCGCTGCCCCAAAAGAGACATTCTTTAAAGCACACGGCCATTTCTCGCCTGCATTTTTTTTTCAAATTTATCACTTACATATCAAAGAGCATTAATATAAATTGTCAACTAAATTATAATACAAATCCACGTGGAAATATTCTTTTTGAGTATAATACATGTAGAGACATCATTGCATTCTGAACATTAAGCATCAATAGCTACATAATTAAATAATAATCAATCAAACACTAAACTACTAAATAAGTAGACAAAACTCACATGCGGTGAGAATCGAACCCATGACCATTATGTCATGAGCCCTTAGCTTACCCAAGTGGGCCAAGCCTCATTGGCAAGAAATATTCTTTATCATCCATAATTTTAATATATTGATTTATAATTGTTGCGGTCTAACTCCACGTCCCGGTCGGACCAGAATAACCCGGACCGTCTTAGCTCTCGGAACGGTCGAGCGCGCACACAGTCAATAGAGTATGTCGATTGTACACAAGTAGTTTTAGCGTGGAAAAATCCATCAACTTGGTAAAAAACCACGTGACAACTTTCGGGTGAGAGAACACTTGACACAAGACAGACGACAGGCCGTCACATCGGGGGCTGTTACAAATTGCGCGTCGCGCTAGTGGTCTTCGGATAACGGCCTACTGATTCTGGATGTGGGACGGAGCGCCTGGACTTGCAGTTGCAGGGGCCACTTGGGACTTGTGAGATGTGGCTTCCTCAGGTGGCTTTGACTTGGCTCGGTTGTAGCTCGGGTACTGCTCGTAGGAGGAATTCGGCAGAGCTCCGAAATGATGAAGAAGAATACTTGGAAGAAAATGGTGAGAAATGAGGAGGCTCGTGACTCCTTTTTAGGCTCCGAGTGGTGGTTATGGTGGTTACGCGGCTATCCGCAAACCATAATCACCATCATAGTTTCTTTTAGTATAGTTTAAATGCGAGTATTTCGCTATTTAGAGACCACTTAAATAAATTATATAAAATATTAATTAAATCCCCCCACTAACCCTGTGGTTAGTGGGTGGTTACGCGTAAATCGGACGGCCGAGAATGCTCCACGTTGATCGGACGATGGGAGTGGGCCTCCGCGGGCGGCCGATGAACTCGCCGCCAAGTTCGCCGGCGAGGGGAGGACCGCCAACGGCGGCCGCTCCCCTGGGCCGTGCGCCGGCGACCGAAGGAGGGGGGACGACCGGGGCGGCCGCCCCGTTGGCTGCGTGGGCAGCCGAGGAAGGGGACGACTCGGGAGGCCGCCCCCTGGGCCGCACCGAAGGCCGAGGAAGAGGCGGCTCGGGAGGCCGCCCCGTTGGCCGTGTGGGCGGCTGAGGAAGGGGGCGGCCGAGGAAGGGGACGGCCCGGGCGGCCGTCCCCTCGACCGTCGGGCGTCGACGGCCGAGAGAGGGGCGGCCCGCGTGGCCGCCCCGGCGGCCGAGCGAGGTGCGGCCGCATCCTTGGCCGCGGCCGGCGTGGCGAGAGAGGGCGGGCGGCCGACGTCCGGGGAGGAGGCCGGCCGCCCGCCCGCCCGCTGCCGGCGAGGTGGGGCTCGCGACGGTTTGTCCATTACGCGTAATGAGATTGGTGCGCGGGGGATCGGGCGCGGTGATCGCGCGCGCGGTCAATCCCATGATCTCACTTCTTTTGAGGTGGGGATCATGAGTGTGGTTATGCGCACACCCGATTTCTATAAAATTGGGGTCATCCCCAACAATAATAATCATAAATATGACTGGGAGAGATGTGATTTGATGAACACGTGGAAATGAAAAAAAAGATTGGACAAAAACAATAAACAAAATTAAACTGCATTTTCTTAGGCTTTGTTTGGCGCGGTGGCAGCGGTCGTTAATGTGGTCATGAACCATCGTTCATGAACGTCCGACCTCACCTAATAAAATTCATGCATTTTATGCTCAAAACTTCTTTTCTCTTGGTAGCGATCATAACCTGTCTTGCCAAACATGCATTCCATAATAATTGTGTTTTTGACCAAACTCCAGATCTCCCAAATAGTCCAATTTTTCCTCCCCAGCGATAGGGGTCTAAAAGATCCACCACTTTAATCCCTGTTTCAAAGATTGATAATGTTGTATCTAACTGTATGATGGCAGGTGCAGATCTATGATTGGTAGATGTGTGAATATCGACATGACCTAAATTATCAACAGGTTCGAGGCATATTTCTTCTCATTTTGAATAAAATATTATTTAAAAAAAGGCGCTCGACTTTGGCTCCCTCTTATTCCATGCGTGCATGCATGCAATATATGCAGAGCTGTAATCAGTGATGACACGCGGCTTTGATTTTGTTTCCCACATTAGGTATGAAGGGATAGAGAGCTCGGAGACCCCTCCCAATACAGCCCTCCCCAATCGTAACATACAGTACCTCGCAACAATTTGGGCTGATATGCGTCGTCGGATCTTTCGAGAAAGCGGTCTTCTTCACTTCATCATAACAAGGTAAGTTGATGAAAAGCGTCTTTAGGCAAACTCCTAAATCATGGTTCTCTGCTTTCGTCGTAGGGGCCCCCGCCTTGACCTCTTTCCCCGCCTTTGCGGTGGAGACGGCAAAGAGGAGGGCGATGGCAAGGACCGAGACACCCCTTCCTCTCATCGCCATTCCCAGATGTATGTTTATGTGATCATTTTGATTAGGGATGGCATGTTTATATATGTAGGTTTTTTAGGAACTGGGATCCTCTCCATCAATCAGCTCAAATGGATGGTCCAGATCAATTTATTATTTATCCAACCGGTTAAATAATTTTATAAGTTTCTTAATATCCCATTTATTGATATCTATGCATGAATTAAAGTATGATATTGCCGTTGTAGAGGAGTTCTTAATTACATGACAAACTTCAGATCGTCAATTATTAATTTTGATAAATATGTTGACAAAATTTCTTTAATTTCTCAAGGGCTGTTTTTTTTCTATGCATGGAGATTAATTATATTTGGTTTATGGGTTAATTACTGGGACCTCCCCTCGGAGTTTGCATAATTACAGGTTGCACCTCTCTATTTTGAAATTATATTTACCTCTCCCTCTCTAAGTGTCTGTAGTTTATAAATTGCTTCTTCCGTTAGAAATATGGATGAAAAAAGATAAAATATGTTAAGTTATATCATGATATTCAATTTTATCCTTTGTAACGACGCTACATTTTACACTTTGTAATTAATCTAGAATTATTATTGTGGAAAAAATCTCAAATTTGTATATATTTTCTCAATAATCAAATACAAGGTATGAATACACATTTATAGGAGAGAGAAAGAGAGAAGAGAACCCTATACATGATGTGAGACTAAAGAGGAGAAAACAAGAAAACTAAATAAACGAGCTCCAATATAGGCCTCTTTACATGAGCTTTTCCAACACTCCCCCACAAGCTGGAGCGTACAAGTCGTAGACACCAAGCTTGGACAGGAACTTATAAAACAGGGTGCTAGGTAGGCCCTTTGTGAGGATATCGACTACTTGTTCAGTATCCAGAACATGCTTTAATTCTATTTTTTTCATTTGAACTTTCTCCCGGATAAAGTGACAGTCCACTTCAATATGTTTCGTTCTTTCATGGAAGACAAGATTCTTTGCTATGTGTATAGCCGCGTGGCTATCGCATAACGGGATGGCAGGTGAGAGAAATTTAACTCCTAGATCAGCAAGGAAACTTTCAAGCCATGTAAGCTAAGAGACAACTGATGTCATCGATCTGTATTCTACTTCAGCTGAGGATCGAGCAACCACAACTTGTTTCTCACTCCGCCAGGTAACAAGATGCTCTCCAAAATAGGTACAGATACCACTAGTTGACCGCCGATCATCCAAAGAGGCAGCATAATCTGCATCAGAATACGCGACCAACGTTGGAGTAGATGATGAGGTTTTGTATAGCAGCCCTTGACCCAGAGCTGTTTTAAGATATCTTAGGATTCACTCAACGACTTGAAGGTGAGATATTCGAGGGACATGCATAAACCGGCTGATCACCCCAACAACAAAGGATATATCCGGTCTTGTGACCGTTAAGTTGATCAATTTCCCAACAAGACGTCGGTAGTATTTCGGATTTTGGTGAGGAAGATCAGTATCAGACGCATGTGCACACAGCTTATGATTTGCATACATTGGAGTAGTAGTGGGCTTGCATCCAGAGTAGCTAGCATCTTGTAGGAGATCCCGACAGTACTTCCGTTGGGAGAGGACAAGTCCATCCGGACGTCTCGCGATCTCAAGATCAAGAAAGTATCGAAGATGCCCCAGATCTTTTGTCTGAAAGACGGAGCTAAGGTGTTGTTTGACCGCTTGTATTCCCTTTGAGTCGTCTCCAGTGATTAAGATGTCGTCAACATAAACTAACAGAAGAACCGTTCTTGTTTTCTGATAACGAGTGAACAGAGAGAAGTCTGCTGAGCTCCGAGTAAAGCCGACTTACCGAACCGCCTTACTAAACTTATCGAACTATGTCCGAGGGGATTGTTTGAGACCATAGATGAACTTCTTCAGATGACACACTCAGGACTCCCCCGTGGTCTCAAACCCAGGAGGTTGCTACATGTAGACTGTTTCCTGGAGATTGCCTTTCAGAAACACATTTTTGATGTCCAGTTGATGTAAGGGTCATTGACGATGCACATCCACGGAGAGGACACGAATGGTGTTGAGTTTGTCCACGGGAGAGAATGTCTCCTCATAATTGAGACCGTGCTGTTGGGTGAATCCACGAGCCACCAGGCGGGGCTTTAGACGATCAATTGTCCCATCATGAGCATGTTTGATGACAAAGACCCATTTACACCCAACATGTGTCTGCCCGGGAGGTAAAGGGACTAGGTGCCCGCCAGTCAGGATGTTGGAGAGCCTCCCGCACAGAGTTAGGTACAAAAATAGAGGATAATGAAGTGACAAAAGTTTGAAGTCGTGGAGATAGACGATGTAGGGATACATAATTCGCCATGGGATGAGCAGTTGATTCTGGTGCCGGATCAACAGGACATGGAGCGTCAGAGGTCGAAGCCGACAACATTGGGGCAACAGAGCTAGGTTGGCGACGAGTGTAAACATGTATAACAGGTGGCTTGGACATAGTGGGAGGCTGGGCAGGAATGTGTGGTGGAGTAGTGGTAACGGGAATGAGATGACGTATGACGGGTGGTGGTAGAGGTGTAAGGTCTTGAGCAGAGAAGAAGAGAAGATCCTCCCGAAAGGAAAGATCAACATAAATAGTTACCTTGTGGGTAGCAGGAGAATAGCAGACGTAGCCTTTCTGTGTTCATGAGTAGCCAACAAAGATTTGCTTGGCCACTCGGGGATCCAACTTGTCCATGGATGAACCAAGAGTGTGAACATAGCAAGTGCCCCCAAAGATGCGGGGTATGAGAGAGAATGTCGGAGTAGAGGGGAATAGGAGGTTGAACGGAGTGACATTGTGGAGTATGAAGGACAGAAGACGGTTTATCAGATAGCATGCTGTTGATAGGGCAAAGTTCCAATAAGCTTTAGGAACCTGCATTTGAAGCATGAAAGAGCGAGCGACATCGAGAAAGTGGCGGTTCTTACGCTTGGCTACGCCATTTTGTTGAGGGGTATAAGCACACGATGTTTGGTGAATGACTCCAAAATCAGAGCAAAGGTTCGCAAACTCGTGGCTAGTGTATTCACGAGCATTATCAATGCGAATAGTTTTGATGTTCGTGGAGAATTGCGTGTGGGTCTCAAGGAGGAAAGCTCAAAAGACACGTGGAAGCTCGGAGCGATCCCGAAGTAAATATAGTTATGTCATTCGAGAATAATCATCAATAAAAGTTAGAAAATAGCGATTACCAGAAATGCTAGTGATTTTGTACGGTCCCCAAATATTAGAGTGTATTAAATTAAAAGGAGCAGAGCTTTGAGTACAATGAGATACAAAAGATTAACGAGACTGCTTGTCAAAAATACAAGATTCATACTGATAAAAAGGAAGAGATACATCTGCTAGAGCTTTCTGGAGGACTGGCAAAGGGGCATGCCCAAGTCGCCGATGCCAATCGACGGAGGAGACGAAAGAGAGGATAGTAAGGGAGTCATCAAGAAGGTAGAGCCCGTTCTGTAGCCGTCCCTTACCAATGATATTCTACGTCTGTCGATCTTGTATCAGAAAAGAAGATGTAAATGTTATATAGCAATTTAAATCAGTAGTGAGAAGTGAGACGGCCAACTGAAAGTAAATTAAATGGGGAGTCAGAAACATGAAAAGCGTTGCATAGAGATAGAGAAAAAGTGAGAGGGATATCCGCAGAGCCGGAGACCGGAACAATGTCCCCATTGGCCACTGTGATACACTTAGGATGAGAAGAATCCAGGTACCGATGTGGCCGCAGAGAGGTGATGTGATGAGTCACACCTGAATCCATTATCCACCGTGGACTAGTGGAGAGAGAAGCGATACCTTCATGTGAGACGGAGGCAGCCGAGGTAACAGAGGCAGGTGGGCGACTAAGCATACCATGAAGTTGTTGGAGTTGAAGGCGAACCTCGTCAATGTCAGTACGAGTGATCGATAAGTTGTGGGCAGCAACAGCGGCCTGTGGACGAGGAGGAAGTCCATTCTTGCGATAGCACGTGGCCTTATGATGACCATCCTTACCACAGAAGGAACACTTTGGTCGTGGTGGGCCTCCTCGACCGCGAGAGCCGGTACCCCCCCCCCCCCCCCCCCCCCCCCCCCCCCGAGCAGAAGGTGGAAGGGGCAGTAAGGGCGCAGAAATTTGCTGAAGGAGAGCCGACGACGGAGGTCCAGAACTATCAGGAGGTGGTGAGACCTTCAACAACATGGAACATACATCCGATAATGATGGAGTAGCAACAGAGGAGAGGATCTTAGCCTGAATGCTCTGAAGATGCGGTGACACATGAGCCATCATCATGGCGACGCCAACTGCTTTTTTTTGAGCACGTTGTGCAGCAAGATCTGTCGTAGGAGGTTGATGTTGAATCCATGCTTCAGCCAGAGTTTTGACCCGAGCAACAAAGGATGTGAGATCGGTGGCCCCGCCAACATCAAGGGTCTGAAGATCAGTGATGATGTCATACAAGTGCTGCAGACTATCCTTCTCGGAATAGAGGGAATGGAGTTCATCTCACATCGCTTTGGCCGTTTCATGATACATGGCCATGCGATACAGTTCTCCATCAAGGGAGTTGAGAAGCCAGGTCTGAACATGACCGTCATTGCGCAATCAGTCGTCAGTAGGAGGAGCGGGAGTAGCTTGAGTCAAGTGACGTAGGAAGTCTTTGGACACGGCGAATCGAGTGCACCCACTCCACGAAGTTCTTCCCGGCTAATGAGATAGTCGTAATCCGCAGTTCATCCCGAAGTTCAGGAGCAAGAGTCGGGCGGTCAGCAGAGGAGGAGGCCGCCTGTCCGGTAGAGTCAAGAGAAGACCCCATGTCCACGCGGTTAGTAGGCTAGTCCGGCGGCAAAAGGATCAGCGGCTAGAAAAGAAATCGCGCGGGTAATCCAGGAGAAGGCCGGGCAATTAGCAGGGAATCCACACGGAATGGGTGGCAATGGTCCGACGACAAGCACAGAAGTCGCCGCGGGCAAGGAAACGGAGCGGGTAGACGGGGGAAGCCGCCTTGATTACAGAGCTGGGGAAGCCACACGGTCTCGGTGGCAAAACACCAGCGACAAGAGAAGATGCCGCGACCAAAATGCAGAGCCCGCAACGGGTATAAAAGCCAAAGTGGCTAACCAACGAAGAGGCCGCGCGAGAAGTCCGCACGGTCAGGGTGAGTACAACAACAGCAAGGTAAAATTCCGCGACCTAGATGCAGAGCATGCAACAAGGGAAGATTCCGCGACCTAGATGCGGAGGACGCATCGGTTAAAGAGACCGCAGACTGGTAGAAGGCCGCACTGTTCCGCGCAAGTAGAACAAAAGTGAAACCGCGCGGGTAAGGCACAGAGAGAAGCCACACAATGGTTAGAGATCTCGCTGCGGCTATAGGGCTTGCGAGAAGCAAAAGAAAGGCCGCGCGAGAAAGACAACAGAGAGAGAAACTGCGCGGGTAGAGAGGAAACCGTGCGGATAGAGGGAGCGGGAGAAGGCCCCACCTATCAGAGAGAGTCCTATAAAAATAGGGGGGCTAGGGGAGAAGAATAGGTGGAAGCCACGAGAGGGAGAGAGGGAGCACGGGCGAGCGGGGGCGGGCGAGCGTGGGCGGGCGAGCGGGCGAGAGAGAGATGTAATTAACCCTTTTATTTAATGATAACATTTCAGGTAGTATTAAATTTAGTCATTTTTGAAACCTATAGATGTAATTAAGACTTTGTTTGGCATGGCCGTAGGGTGGTCCGGTGATCATGAATCGTCGTGACCTAAAGAACTTCAATCACTTTTATTTTCAATACTATTAATCTTTTCTTGGTTGTGATCATAATTCAAAGTCGTTGTCATGCGCCAAACATGCATTCTAGCCGGAGCAAACTAGCCGGAGCAAAGTTGTCGCGTCAAAAAAAGCCTTTATTATGTGCCTATTATTGACGATGTTTGTGTGTGCAAACTTTTAATATCATTTATATGTAGTTATAACTGTAGAAGTATCAAATTTTCTGTGAAAATTAACATAATTAATTAATCGTAGGTTGCAGTGCTGCACCACTCTTTATAAGTACGTTTTCATACCCTCCCAAGTCTGGAACCTTGAAACGTACATATTACATTAAAAGAAAAACAAGAAAGAAAAGCTATATCGATATCCGCCGGATCTTTCTGAACTATCTCGAGGAACTCCGTGTGATATCTTGAAGGATCAGTCCAAATAAAAACAGAAGATAAAGCTCACTTGGAGCAAACAAAAACAGAAAATAAAGCTAACAGTCTCAATCTTATCTTCTTCCCTTCTATCTTCTCTTTGATAAAGTGGTATCGAAGTTCCACATGTTTTTTTAGTAGCTGTCTTGACTAAAGGGCTTCTTTTGTGGCTACAGACGGGAGCCATATAATCGGCTTTTGCCGATAACAATGCAACATATTTTTTTGTTTCTCTCATGACCATGCAGTTCAACAACTAAAAAAAACTCGATGAAGAAAAGAAAAATAACATAGGAAGGAGACCAAATATGTGTTCAATCGTTGATTCTTCATTTCATTGCTTAAACTTTGGTTACATGCTGTCGTATATAGTAGTTTACATAGTTTTTTTGAGTAGTAAATGTATAAATTTTGTTATATTGAGAATATTAAACATCGATGACTATATCATTAAACAACAATCAATTAAACAATAAACTACTAAATAAGTAGACAAAGCTCACATACAGTGAGAATCGAACCCATAATTAACCTCCCGGTCGTGGGACTTCAGCAGTTTACATAGTTAATGTCTAATTAACTCCTGCTATCGGCTTGTTCCCAAAATGATTTAAGTCAAGGTGACGGCCTGAATTTGATTTCCAATATGCAACTCTTTGGCTGCGGAACTCTGGAACACAAAAATGGTCAAAAATGTAACCATTTTTTTTAACGTTGGCGTTTTCCCTTATATAAAGATGAAGCAAAAACGCCCAAACAAACTGAGCTTTTGTTGGAGGTTCAGAAACCTGTTGAGAAAGGGCTCCTCCCCCATGGCAAGCTAAAATTGTGTTTCCCTTATTTTTCGCGTGAGAGCGGAAGTTGGCTTATGGTTGGAAAATGTTCGTGTTGAATGCTTAGTGGGATGTGGCGCCAACTTGTCTGTGAAGGCGTTGTTGAAATCTGAATATCGGTTCAACGGGGTTCAGACTAAGGTGGTGGTTCGGATTACTTCTTTTGCCGTTGGATCCCAATGAGTATTTCGAGTCTGGAACTGGTTCTCACAAACGTTAGGTGGAGGTCTATTGAGAGGTCCCTCGGGCTGCAGTGAAGAGGTCTTGCCACTAACCCAGAAGCTGGATGTCACTTCCCCTCCCTTTACCAAGGGCTAAGCCAATCCCTCAGATAATAAGCAAGGGAAAAGGGAGTCACAAGCTCTTCAATGGGGAAGCAAAAACTCGCTGATCTGAGGGTTTGAGGGTCCTATTTATAGGCAAACCGATCTGAGGGAAAAACTGTCATTTTGAGTTCGCAAATAGCTGCCCTCCGCCTGAAAAGTGTTTCTGTTTCGTGCTAGACCATTTCTTTCTTAAGAATTTTTTACCCCTTTTTGTTTTCTGTACACATCGTCCATACAATCAACCCGTTTTGAGCAACCTTACCCGGGCTCGAAAAAGTGCAAGCATTTCCTAAGAGGCCTCACCGAGTCCCCAAAATTGGACTCCGGCTTGCTGGGGAATCGTGCAACTAGGCTACCAAAACAGCCACTCGAAAAGCCCGCGGGAAAACCATGTTCGAACAACGGTCAAAGCCAACGTAACGCTCATCCAGCATATGCAATCATTCAACGAAAAAAATATGGGGCGTTACAGCCACTCCCCCTAACAAAAAGTTTCGCCTCGAAACTTTTCAATCATTTTGATATAAATCAAATGAGTAATCAAACCAAAACACTAATTCAACAAAAACACCAATTCACATACCAGCTTATTTACGGGAACAAATGAGGGTGAGCCGCCCTCATCGTTGACACGAGCTCCCACGTCGCACTTTCCACATTCTGATTTTTCCATAGCACCTTGACCATAGGAATCTTCTTTTTCCGCAACACGCGCTCTTGGGAGTCCAAAATACGGATGGACATCTCCACATAAGAAAGGTTCGGCGCTAACTGCGGCACAACATCAAAAACTTGCTTATCATTTCGCACACACTTGCGAAGTTGGCTGACATGAAACACGTCGTGAACACCAGGAAAGTTCACGGGTAATTCTATTTTGTAAGCGGATGCACCAACTCGCGCAAGAATCTTGAAGGGACCCACAAATTTTGGGTCTAATTTGCGCTCTTTTCCAAACCTTTTAATTCCAACCATTGGGGAGACTTTCAGGAAGACGAAATCCCCCACTGCAAACTCTAACTCCGACCTTCGCCGGTTGGCGTACTTTTTATATCGCTCTTCGGCGATCCGGAGCTTCTCCCGAATAAGTCGTACGACAACTTTCATGTCCTCGAGCGCCTCTGGGCCCAACAAAGGCCGCTCGCCAACCTTAGCCCAAAATAGGGGAGTCCGACATCGTCGCCCATATAAAGCTTCGAACGGAGCCATTTGCACGCTTTCTTGATAGCTGTGTTTTAATGCAAGACAAAAAGGTGATTGCGTATGAGTCTCGGCAGTTGAAAAGTCATGAAAAGAACTACCCGACGCATGATTTGGAGTTTGCAGCGGTGATATTTGCATTGAAGTTGTGGAGACACTTACTGTATGGTGCGCAGTGTAAAATCTTTACGGATCATAAAAGTTTGAAGTACGTCTTCACGCAAAAGGAACTTAATCTGCGCCAACGGCGATGACTTGAATATGTAGCTGATTATGATGTGGAAATTCAGTATCATCCCGGGAAAGCTAATGTTTACGGATCATAAGAATTAATTGAGCATATGGAAAATTCGATAATTAGGCGGTAAGCATGTATGACTTGAAGGAACAAGAGGATTCATGTTTGTGAGTACTAAAATTGAACAAGCTAGTAAAATTGGAAGAGGAAAACTAGCTAAACGTGCACAATCAAAGAACAAGAAAACAAGATTGGCAAGGGTGAAGAACACCGCTTGCCTGAACCGAGATGACACCGCGACGGTTGCTCCTCTCTTTCCTTGCCTTGTTTTAGCTTTTCTCCCTTGCTTTCTCTTGGAGCATGAAGAAGAAGATGGAGAAAGGGATACTTAGTGTCATTTGACGATTCCAGCAAGTATATTTTTGAAATCATGAGGGGTATCCGAGTACGACAACGGTTGTCAAGCCCACCCTGTTCTGCTCTTTAGTACGTGGCATACTCGCCTAATACCGGTTGTACATGCGTGGCTTTGTTTTTGTGATCGGCTAGCTATCCCCTTGATGTTGTGATTCACATATGGATGGTGTCCTGACAAGACAAGTCCCTTTATGTGAAAATTGACAAAAACATCTATGCTCTTGGAGAAGCCCGATGGTATCGTGATCCATGTGCGGGTGAAATCTAAGCAAGAGTTCTTAGTATCAGTTGTGATGGTTTGGTGGAACTAACATGGACGTTAAGTTTACAGACAAGCCCGATAGTGTAGTGATCCATGCGCGAGTGTGGTCTAAGTAAGAGTCCTCAGTAATGGCTTGTATGCGGTTGGAGAAATGGAAGTACCCATGTGCTTGTAAATGTTGTGATATGATGATGTGTTAGAATGGTACCCATTATAGAGTGTCTTGAGTGAAACTCATGTTTGTATACATGATGTGTTTAATGCTTGTCACTTATACATGTTGGTTTCTATGTTATTTGTGCTTATTTACATTTGCATACGAAATGCTGACTTGTATGGTGATGTAGTTCCCCGGGGTCTGCTAGGATGACCGAGAGTAGGGGGTGTTGTTACGAAGTTTTGTGGTCAGTCATGGATAACCCATGTTATATCACGTTTTTTGTGATGGTTGCAGGACAATGATCGTAAGCTGGAGCTAGCTCGTCAGTCAAAAAATCCTAAGTCTCATGAAGTGTGCCTCTTCCTGCTTGTTTGAATGCTATTTTTCTGTTATATTGTTGCAGCTTGCACGCCGAGGTAGCCTATAAGTTGCTACTATATTTTATTATGTTGTATGAGTTTGGATATTTGCGTTGTAAGACCTTAAGACCAATGCACTCCTATGTAGTTGCGGACAGCTTCTAAGATCTTTTTATGATTTCCGTTGTTTATGTTCTATGTTTGAGATGTGTAGAAGTTCTTATATCATTTTATAATACCAAAACTGTGCTGATTATATGCTGTGGGGGTCCCGACCGGACCCATATCATATGATCATTACAAGGGAAGTGTTACATGGAGCTCTATGATCTATGATTTCTCTGATTAAAATTTAGAAGCTTAAATATCATTCTTTTATTTGTATGAGTTTCTAAGTTCGCATTGTTGTTGACATCCAGGCCGATGACGCCATCGATGGTGTAGACGTCATCACTCGGTATCTGTACGCGGTCCTGTGTAGTCACGCTCTACACCATCAATGATCGCCTTTCTCTTATCTCGGTTATCAGGTGAGAAGGAATTCACTCAATTTTCCTCTCCAAATTGCTTTCTAGAAAGTAAAATTAGTCGACGACTGAGACCCCAAGTTTAATGAACACAAGCCTACATTCCAGACTCCCAATTCAAATGGATTTAACATTCAATTGAAGAGTCCATCTAGTTTATCTTTTCAATATGAACCAATGTCGCTTTAGTAATTGACTTTAGTTAGGCAGTTGAGGAGAAACCAACACATAAGAGTTTAGAAGTTTGTATGAGCCAAAAAAACACATATTTGTCAAAAGCAATAGGGGCGCAACCTGTAAGTAAGCAAACTTAGAGAGGAGGTTCCAATCTTTAAATGACCCTACTTTAATATGTGAATGCTATGTTTTAATGACCACAAAATAATCTCTTTGTTCAAGAAGTATACATGGTTTATTGGCAACCGACATATGTGACCCATAAAAATTTATTTTCATCTTTTAGGGTCGTGTTTGACACAACATTTTTACTCCTGCGAGTTTGGACAAAAAACGCTACTGTTATAACATGTGTTTGACATGACAATGGTTAATTATGACCGCCACAAAAATAAATAAATTTTGAACATAAAAGTGGATGAAGTTTCTTTGGTGAGGTTGACTTTCATGAACTACAGTTCGTAACCACCGCGTTCATGACCGCTGCCGCCATGCCAAACGGATCATTAATCATAATGAAGAAGTCCTCGATATCAATACAATGGAAGCCGCCTACACACATTTTTCTTTGTGCTACTCCGAATGAGCAATAATACATATGCAGACATATCAAAGTTGCATGTATATTAGATTTACCCTAAACCCTAAACTTTCTAACAAGATCTACTTTTTGTTCCAACACAATTTCTTGCACAATTTGGGATATTTGACTTCAATTGTTCATAAATTTCAAATACAAAACAATGAATTTATAAACAAAACATATACATTATTTGATACCGTTTCAATCAAAACAATTGAACAAATACAACAAAAAACAAAATGTGTATTTGGCAAAGCATTTGTTCATGAGAAGTAAATAATCTGGTAGCAGCCAATTAGCAATCTTTTTGTCTTATTATTATCACGCATGGTACTAAAAGTGATACATTTATTGTCATGAATACCAAAATATATAAGAAAAATAACATTTATAAGGTTTCCTCTTCAATTTTATTTCAAACATGGCACCTTAAAATCAAGGGACATGCTTCCATAGGTATGTATCATGCATCCATGCATACATACATACATACATACATCATGTACTCTTAATTAATCACCTAGGGAGACAGTATGCCAGAAGCTGCATGCCAAAATTAAACTTGAAGGGAAAGAGAATGCGAAGAGCATCTAAAACACACGACTCTCCAATTTGAATAAGTAGTATGTTGCAACATTTCGGGCTCAGATGCGCATGTCGGTTGAAGGCAATCTTAATGATTTCACCATAACAAGTTGGACTCCTATATATCCCCTCCACGCAATCTCTAACCCCTTCAAGCTCGAAATTCTCAGGATTGGCCATGGGCGCGTATTTGTCGGCCGATTCAGAAGCTGGGGCCATGGCGGTTGCGACGGTGGAGAGGAGGACGATGCTCAACACAGAGAGTACCATTCCTTTCACCGCCATTTTATGGATTCGAACGATGTTTTTTTCGATGAATTGGATTATGAAGGCATGTATATATATATACATAGATAGATAGATAGAGGTTTATGAAATGAGAGCATGAATGCTTGATGTTACTTAAAAAAACAACAGCTGTGGAAGTAATAAATGATTTCTTAACTGCATGCTTGCATGTTGATTGAGTAACTTCAAATAGTTAATATTTTGTTAAATATATAGAAATAAATGCTTTGTTTATTTATAGAAATTAATTATTTCAGTTTACAATTTCACGGAGTAATATTTTTCACACTAATTCTAGTCTCTATACATGGAAAATACTTGGGACTGGATTATTTTTTTTCATACTGGGCCCATCCCCAATAATTCTCCCAATATATATTTGACTACTTTTAATTAAATATTATAAAAGTAAATAATGTTACATATGCTTGCTGGCCACTGCTCTTTTAGGGTGCTAATATATATATTTGTAATAGTATGTGCTCAAATATTGATTTCAATATATCATATATTCTATACTCATACTAATTTACACACAGTTTATCTTTTGGTCGCTTCTTTTAACATTTTTGCTACTATACTCTACTAAAAAATGTCATTATAGGAACTAGTGGAGTAGGGCGGTCACAAATGACAGTTCATAACCACGAGTTCATCACCGCAGTGGCGGCTTAGGCTCCGTTTGGGGTGAGGGTGACTTATTTTCACCTGTTAAGCGGTTACGACCGCATGAACCGGATCCTAATTAAGGTTAAGGTCCGGTTCATGCGGTCTTAACCGCTTGACCGGTGAAAATAAGTCCCCCCAAATAGAGCCTTAGGTTTTGTTTGACACGATGATATCGATCGTAAACACATAGGTTAAACCGTCATTCGTTAATGATTATCTAACAAACATCATCCATTTGAGCATAAAAGTTGATGAAGTTCCTCAGGTGAGCATTATCGAATGACAATTTAACTCTCATGTTCATGGCCTCTACCACCGTGCCAAATAGAGCCTTAATTTCTTCAGGTTAATATTGTGTTTTGACCACAATCCAGGCTTGATGGGCCTGTGGCCCATTAAGGCTTATCGATAACTAGAGGCCCATTATTAAATTATTTGGGCTACTAATTGGGTTTTAATTAAAATTTGACTGAATTGGATAAAGTGACGCCCATACTGAGAATTGGGGACAATTTAGGTTCGAAAAGTTTCAGCTAGCTCAATTTACTGCAGTAAAGCCAATAGAATTTTAAATTCCAAAATCGGGTCAATCTAGCTAAATAGGCCAGGTTCGACTTGAATTAATTAGCCAAGTTGGTCAACTAGACCAAATTGCTTCAAATTACACCTCATTAAATAGAACATTTGAGATTTTTAGTGTGAGTAGAACTAAAAATAGTTATCCTGAGCCGCATCGGGTTTAATAAGTTGCAAATCAGTCAAATGAGTTGATTGGATAATTTTAGTCGAACGACTTCGTTTAAATTCATCGAAAAAATTAATTAAGCTCAACCTAGACAGTGTAGTTCGATATAGACAGTGTCACATGTATGACCCAACCCATAATATAAAAGACATTAATGTCCACTTTGATTTAGCTCATCAAATAAGTTGTAACACAATTTTTTTTAATCATATTTCATAGATAGCCTATGAATACTTTTCGAGACATCACCAATCCAAGAAAATCTTCTAAAAGAACATGTTTAATTTTGGACTTTCTTACGCTATTCATTCGGTTGATATAAAAATGGATCTTTGATACCTAAGAGACAAAACTATTACTTAAAGACTAGTTTTGATGTAAGATTTAGTTCATACATATGCATATCGTTTTACATAAAAGCTTGATATCTTTGAAGCTTGTCAAAAGGTTCCGTTCTTTGAGCTTCAATTTTTAAAGACAACACTGTTGAAATAGCTGAAGTGTAAAGTTGGGAAAGTCGGGCGGACTGTTTGCACAGTTCGCAGAGACCGCAGAGACCGCGCGGACTAGGCGGTTAGCCTACTCGGACAGCAGGGTTAGCTGTGGTTCATCTCTGGCGGTCTGTACCGTAAGCTCTCCGGTGGTAGCCAAGCGGATAAGTTTGTTTATCCGCGGGTTAGTGGCGGACTTCTTTGTAGGTCGCCATGTTCGGCAGGTTCTCTGTTTCGCAAGAAGACAGTCAGATATAGCGGACTGGGGAGACTTCTCGTCAGGTCGCTGGTGTCTTCTTGGGCGAGTTAGATCAGAGTTCGCTGGTTGTTGTGCAGACTCTTTGGAGCTCGCAGGTGTCCGACATGGATCAGTGCTTGCGATCTGGGTGTTGGGTCATGGTATAAGCACAAATGATCAGACAGGTTACCTGGAGGTCGCGCGGACTGATGGAGCAGCCCGTATGGGTGTTTGCGGACTGGGGTTGTTTAGTAGAGCGTGATCTTGGTATCAGGTGGCGTGGTCTGGATTGGTCACCACGGGTTTCTCGTGGACTTGGTCGGGGGGGGGGGGGGGACTAAGTCCAGCTTGTTGCCTAGCTCTCCATGTTCGTCATGTTTGCCTTGTGCGGACTGGTTGGCAGCTCGCCAAGCTCACCTTGGTTCTATCTGGAGTTCTCCTGCTGCAGGGTCTATTCGGCAGGAGCGGTCTGGGAGCGGCCTGGCGAACTGGGTGGTATTCGCGTTATGCGGATACATGTGTTAGTCGGCACAGGTTGATGGACGGTTATCCTATCGGTATAGGTGGTGACGACACTCCTCCCCACACATATAAATAGGACCCCCCGACTCATCATAAATAAGCAATGAACAGTAAGAATGAGCTTGTTCTTGAATTTGCGGTTAAGATTTTCTAACCGCTGCGACTAAAGAAGTTGTTCAGTGCAGGCTGTGCGGTTAACACTAGACGGCTAGGCGACTAGCAGGAATGTTGGTATGGAACAGTTCGCGGATACAGTCAACGGTTTAGCAATAGGTCACAGTCTTTGCGGTTTGGTCTCTTCCTCGGAGTTGGGGATAAGTGGAGCAGTTTGCCCGGTCTATCAGCGGGTTCTGTTCGGGCTCTCTCAGCTTGCAATAACAGCAGTCCGCGCTGTTTGTCGCGGGTAGCCGGCTTCAGTGGTCTTGGCGGACTCTGCTGGCGAGTAGTCGGTTTGTGCGGTTACTGGAAACAGTCCGCGCGGTTTCTTCTTGCTGCTGTTTTTGGTTCCCTGGTTTACATTGTAGAATCATGACTTGCAATGTATACTTCTCCCTATAATAAAAGTTGATTTCAGTTGGAAACTCTTGTGTCTCTATTGTTACTGTCTTTTATTTGACTTCAGTTGTGGTTGAGTGTTCCTGCGACCTCATTAGCTCCCGTTAATAAATTTTTACAGTAACTACCCCCATTGAATCACCCTTATCAAATTCGAGATGTTAGATCACAATGGGTCATCTTGAGTCACATTGGCGCAGTCAACATATTGGATTAACTTGACTCATTGGACTCATTATGATCAAATTGGATGAACTGGCTCCTGAGTACGTCAAGGCGACACAATTGACTATACCCAAACTTTGTGATGTCACATAAGGGATCAAGCTTGACCACACCTTCATTAAGGGGAAGGCTCTAGAGCAAAATACCGTCCATTTGTTTTGATTGTCGCTAGTTGAGGAGGCCAAACTAGAGCCCTATTAACATTACTATCTTTGACCTCCACCACTGAAGTCTACATAATTACTTGATCTTAATTCAAAGAATTTTGAAAGCCAATTTCTCCTATATTGTTCAATGAAGTTCTTATTTAAAAAAGCTGAATTTGACTTATCTTGAAAGATTGTGTAAGATTGATCCATCATTCAAAGATTTTTGTGATGTTTTTCTAGGTTGTCATCTCTGCCCAAACTGACATGTTTGAGTTGTTCATCTGAAAATTGAGAATCGGATCGACCACATGCAACTACCATTGGTCATAATATTGAGCTGAAGCTTCCCTAAAAATTCGGCACAATCTAGAAACTTCTAATTTTCTTGCAAGAGAGTCGTTTGGGCCATTACAATATGACGTGCGATCCTGGAACGAATCATGTGGATGCCAGTGATCATGTAATATATCAAATTTGCGACAGGTTTCTAAGATGAAAGACTAATTAGTGAAAGGAGACGCAATAATAAACTGAATCTTACATCAAAATTGGACGAAAACTTTGTAGTTACGTATAACACCACCACCACAACGATTGCATAGTATGGATCTGACCAGAATTCACAACATACAATAAAGTGTCTTTGGTCTTATAACCTTACAAACATGTAATTTATCCAAAAGCATGTAAATTCCAAAGCTCTCTAGGTTGGAAAAACATGCAAAAGGAAAATGTATCAAAAGAGGAGAAGAACTAGAATCACTTCATGACGCTTGACATTTTAGCTGGCTAGCGTGCTTTAGCATTGAAATATAGCCCTGCAGCCAACACAATAGAAATGGCCTACATCGAACAATTTCCCGACATGGTGGAACCGGATGCTCTACATCGAACAATCTTACTTTCAACACAACTCCACGCCAAACAATTGCAATGTGTAGAAGATAAAAGGAGCTCATGATGCACACATTACTCAAGCCGTCGAAGACATTTGAGAGTACACATGTTCGATCTTGACGCACAAAAGGATGACAATTGTTCCCAACACGCCAAGAACTAGCAAGGCTGTGCCGACTCGTTTTGTTTTGTGTGGGAAACTAATTTTGGTGGACTTCGTTGGTGGGGGACAAGGATATATTGGGAATTTGGTTCTCTCGGTCTGTTCAGATTGGAACATTTTTGGGAGCGCTATCCGTGGGCTTGTGGGTAGTGGATGGGCCGTCCGATCTCGTTAAATTTTTCGTGCTTCGTTAGTTTTTTTTTTGATTAGTTTTGGACTAATGTTGGATCTAAGAATGAGCAACTTGAATTTTGCTCGCTTTTAAAGCAAGTAATGCTACCCGTACATAACTATTTTCTCCTGGGATGACAGGTGATGTTTACGTTTTAACTGCTTAGATTTTAAAGTTTATACATTTAAATAAAATATAAATTATTATATAAAAGCCCTACTACATTAAGCTAGGGATAGGAATGATTTTTTAGTTAATTTTATGTATTTATAGGGTCTGTGTATAGTAGCTAAAAAGATCATAACAAACTTCGATTTGTCAATACATGGCCCCTACTACATAAATGTTGGTTTGTATATACTCAAATTCGATTTGTCTATACATGGCCCGTAAGCTATTTAAGATGACAAGGTAAATGACATCACATTTAGGCTTCATTTGTTTCGGCGGTGGCGGGTCGATCCGACGGGTGGAAACGGAGTGTTCGAAACGGACGGGGGAGGTGGCTGCTCCAAACGGAGCTTTTTGGGGCGTTTCTCAAGACGGGCGGATGGAAACGGAGCAAACGCCACCGGAGGCTCATTTGTTTACCCTCCTTCCGGCGGCGTTTGCCCAAAATGGAGCAGCGAAACGCCTAAGCAAATAGAGCCTTACAGTCCAAAAAAAGTCGAAATACGAACTTATTAAGATTTATCTCCCTCTAATCGCAGCCCCTCCTACATTTCATTCAATCCCGTGTGCCACCTCTTTTGCTCGCACATCGCTTGTACACCGCTCCATCAACGCCACCATCCCTCCTGCCACCTACCACCTGAAGATGCCAGAGAATGCCTTCATGCTCCGGGGACCAAAAGTGCCTCGACATCAACAAGTCTCCATTCCGCCTCTCCGAACCCGGCCTCTATCATCCGATTTAGGTTCAAAGATGCCCTAAATTTGCTTCCACTTGAGGCATTCTCGACGTCCAACCGACGAGAGAGCTCTCGGTCTTCGTCGGATCGTCCCCAAATTCAAACTCGGTGCCTCCATTTATAAATTCTGCAGCTTACTCTCCTTCCTCCTCTCCCTTTGCAAAACTTCGCCTCTCCTCCGTCAAATTTACACCAGATTCATCGCCCATGGACATCCCCAAAAACCGTTCATTTCTTCCAATCTCATCTCCGTATACGACAATCTCAGCTTCCTCAACCTCTCGATCACAATCTTCATCTCCATCGATGAATCAGACGAACATCTTTGCAACACAATCTTCAAAAAATCTTCTCATCCATCGAAAATTATGAATGCTTTCTCGCAACTTTTAGGCCATTGAAATTGGTCTTGAGATTCCTCGAAGGGTTGAAAACTCGGGTTCCTTGAAGTTATACTGGCAACCATTGAGCATGGTTCAATGGTAACCAAGGCTTATGGTTGTTCAACGAATGGAGATCGAAGGGGTTTTAGCACGATTCTACTACGATCACCAACCTTTTACTCCAAAACTGTTATGCAAATAATCATGTGTGTGATTACTTTTTTACTTGCTATGATGTGTTTGAACGACTACTATCTGTTAAGGTTCTGTTTGGGATATTAGTGCCGTTTTAAAAGACAGCATTTTAAAAGAAAGATTTAAAATTATATTTTTAAAACTAAGGTTATGTTACTCATAGTATCACTCATCTCTTATTTAAATTATATTTTATTTATAGTATCACTTTTCTTATATTACTTTAAACATAATTATTACATATTAAATTATATTTGCTAAAACTAATGCACTTTTATTATATTATTTTATACATATAACTGAGGTCCCCTACGCAACCCATTTCCTAAGTATCATTCTTGCCATCAAAACTCTGAAGTGCCGAGCTCACCTGGATCAACATGGATGATGCTTGGATCGGCATCGGCATCGACGACACACGCCAGGATCGACATCGGCGACTCCTAGATTGACATTACGACGCCTAAATCGGCAAAAGTGGTGGCTCAATGGGAGGAAGGCCGCGGAAATTAGAACAGCCGATTGCACATTGATGCTCATGCTCCAATGGGCATCGGCAAAACGACCAGCTTTCTCCCTTTCACGACGACCATTCTCAACGGGAGCTTGGCTGGTTTCACAAATGCCCCACCTTAGATTCGGCCACAACCAAATTGAGATAAACGGGTTCTCAAACAGAGCATTAATTTTATTTTTTGTGCAATGAAAAACTGCAGGCTTCAGAATATCAATTTAGGTTTTGTTTGGGGGGACTTATTTTCACTGGTCAAGCGATTACGACCGCATGAACCGAATAATATCTGCTGACCGGTGAAAATAAGTCCCCCAAAAGGAGCCTTAGGGCCGGTTTGGGAGGATTTTTTAGCTTCTTCTCATTTTCTGAAAAACGCTACCACACATAAGAAACCGTTTGGATTGTCTACCGCTGAGAAAAGCTACCGAGGAAAATTTCATTTTTCTTATTTTTTTGAAAAGTCACTTGTCACATACTTTTCAAGCTTTTTGAAAAACATTTCCTCAACCCAAAACGTCTCTCTTAAAAAATTCTCAAACTTGATTTTTTGTCCAAACACGATTTTTTCCCGGTGCATTTTTTTAGCCTAGACACGTTTTTTCGTCAGGGTGCATTTTTTTTGCTCGGGCGCGAATTTTTCGCCTGAGGGCGTGGTTCTTCGCCAAGGTGTGGTTTTTACGCTCGTGCACAATTTTTTTTTTCGCTCGGACGCGATTTTTTCGCTCGGCGCGAATTTTTTGTCTGGGAGTGGTTTTTCGCCCGGGAGCGAATTTTTCGCCCGGGCTCAAATTTTTCGCCTGAGAGCGATATTTTTCTTCAAAGCTCATTTTTTTCACCCAGGAGCGGTTTTTTCTGTTGGAGCATGCGTTCCACTTTTCTTGTTTTGCTAATAACAAATCTCGTTTGTACTTGATCATATCGTGTTTATGAGGTGCAGATATAACTTGTTTAACACTACAATCATTTGGGCTTGAATTCGGGATTGAGAAGAGAAGTTAAGGTGATATTACCTGGCGATATCCAGTATCGCCACTAGGCGATATCCAGTATCACCATTAGGCGATGGCTCACGGGACAGTTTTCGCATGATCTCCACGGCGTAAATATAAATAAAATATCGCCTGGCTATATCGATATTGCCCAAACGATAGCGCACGATTGGCCACGACCGGATCATCCCACAGAATCCTCAGAATCATGGGACACATGACAGTCAGATATGAAATCGCTGGCAGGCGATACCCAGCATCGTCGACGATGGCTCCAAAGTATAAATTTGACTCATTTTTCTGTGGAGTTCATGACTTTCATTATTTGTAGTGTTCCTTCCCGTGCAACTTGTCCAGAGGTTTCCAACATCCGGAAAACTCCATCTTCCCACGAAGGTTCAAGAGCAAGAAAGCGACGACTTGTACGAGACATCTCAAGCAACCTTTGCGAGGATTCGTCTTCATCTTCACCGCGTCATTTAGAGGGAGTTTTTATTCTGAAAGTTATTCTTTGTATTTCTTCATTTCACCATTGTAATCGTTTGAAGAAATCGTCGCCTTGTGTGTGGCGTCTAAGCCCTAGCATGGCTTAGGAGAAAATCGCCGCTTTCTGCGTGGCGTCTAGGTCCTTATGTGACTTAGGGAGTTTTTGCCGCCTTGTGTGCAGCGAGTAGATCGTGGTGAGATTTAGGGAAATACTAGTAGCAAGATCTAGGGAGAGATACGTTATATTCGGCCAGTTTTTCTTAGAATGACTGGTAAAATCAAAAAAGAGTTAATTTTTCTTAGCCTCACTCTACTTTTGTAGAAAATCCTGATACTTTGATTTTTAAAGTTTATTAAATAAAATATAATCATTAATATTCTTATGATTTTATAAGTGTTCATCGTTAGTTAAGAAAAAATTATTTATGATTTCTGTAATTATTTCACCAAGTAAAATTAACTAAGAGCAAAATTAGTGTTAACCCTTATTCACCTCCCCTAAGGGTGCCTCACGATCCAACATTTTCGCTCATGCACTATTTTTTCACTCGGACGCGAATTTTTCGTCCGGCCGCGAATTTTCGCATGAGAGCGATTTTTTCGCATGAGAGCAATTTTTTCGCTCGTGCGCGAATTTTGGCCTGGACGAGGTTTTTTCGCCCGATCGCGAATTTTTCGCATGGTGGCGAATTTTTCGCTCTGGCGCGAATTTTTGGTCCGCGAGTGATATTTTTCACCAGAGCACGTTTTTTGCCCGGGAGCGTTAATTTCGCCCGGGCGCGATTTTGTCCCCTAAGCACAATTTTTTCGCCCGGGCTGGAATTTTTTGCCCGGACGTGAATTTTTCGCCTCGACGCAATTTGTATCGCCCGTTCGTGATATTTTTGTCGAGCCGCGTATTTTTTTTGCCCGGATGCTATTTTTTACTCGAATGTTTTTTTTGCTTTCGAGCGAATATATCGTGTTCGTGAGAAAATATCGTGTGCAGGCGAAAAATTCACGACCGTGCAAAAAATTCGCTCACATGCGGAAAATTCGCGCACAACCGAAAAATTTGCGCTCGTCCGAAAAATTCGCGTCCGACCGAAAATTTCGCGTCTGACCAAAAAATTGGAGCCCAGACGAAAATGTTGCTCCGGAACGAAAAATTTGCTCCCGGACGAAAATAGTGTCAGTGTGAAAATATCACGGCGGGGCAAAAATATCGCGGACGGGCAAAAATATCGCGGTCGGGTGAAAAAATCGCGCCCGAGTGAAAAAATCGAGGTCGGGCGAAAAATTCGTGGCATGGCAAAAAATTCGCGGCTGGGTGAAAAATTAGCACCCGGGCGAAAAAGTCGCCCCCGGGCAAAAAAAACCGCGCTCGGGCAGAAGAAACGTGAGAGGGCGAAAAAATCACGCTTTTGCGAAAAATTCACGCCCGTGCGAAAAAAATGTGCCCAAGCGAAAAAATGGTGCCTTTTCCCCGGACTCGCATTTTTGGTCGGGTTCGCATTTTCCGCGCGGACGCTCATTTTCCGCCTTAACGCGCATTTTCCGCCTGGACGCTAATTTTCTCCTGAACGCGCATTTTTAATAAAAAAAATCACTGTAACGGAGATTTGTCATACGGTTTACAAAGTGATTTTTTTTTTTGAGAATTTCTGCACAAAGAGTTTACCCAAACAAATCCTTTATTTCAATATTCATTTTCCAAAAGGCTCATTTTCTCATCTTGCTTTTGCCACAACTCTTTTTCCTTTTTAAAATGTCCTCCCAAACAGGGCATAAATGAGCGGCCAATATCTGCTGAAATAAACTCCTTAAAAAACTCTCACTTACGTTTAGAGCTCACTTAAAACTGAAAATCGTAAATCGAACTGGAACCGCAAAGAAGCAGACCAAACCGTTCGCAAATTATTCGGATTTCGGTTTGAATTTTGAAATTGTGAACAACATTGGTCCGGGTGTGATTCTTTCATTTTATTATCCGGACCGGAACCGGAACCGGAACCGCAGCATACAAGTCTCAAGCGGTTCCAAGATTTTTAGGCCCGATCCGAATCAGATCGAAGCAGAACCGAACCGCAACCAGTTTATTATTATTATTTTTATTATTAATAATAATATTATTATTATATCGTTATTTTTAATGATCTATTTATAATATTTAAACTTACTATTATGGGTGAAACTGACGCGATTTGAATTCAAACCGTAATCACACAAAAGACATCGATTTTGGGCTGAACAAAACTGAACCACACTAAAAACGTGCGGTGTGGTTTGACATTGATGTGTATTGGAGTCGGTTTTTGCGGTGCAGTTTCAGTTTTCATACTATTATATAATGTATTTTCAGTTCTCATACATTTTCTGAAAATAATTAAAGTAACTTGTACTCGTTGGAGACAATTGGAATGTCTGGTCATCACAAAAAAGACGTTGCGACACGGTTTTGCCGATTTTGCACCGCCAAAAATCGCATTACAAACTATGCTGTTTTGCAACCAACAAAGCCGCTCTACAACCAAATCATTCAGTGCGGTTCAAAATCGATGTGGTTTAAAATCGGTGCAGTTTGAATGTTTGATGCAATTTTGTGATTTTGCGATTTCAGTTTTTAACTTTCAGCGCTACTTACTATATTATACAAAAAAATAATCCCCTTGAAGTAATGCAAAATTCCTAAGTCTGGGCAACAGACTTCGAAGTTTCTCTTGAAAAAAAAATTGAACAAATTTACATTGCTCCTCCCATTTTTTATTTTTGACCTCACTTATTTATTTCACCAAATTTAATTTTGGTTCTAGTTGGATCCGATTGGAACCGGATCAAGTCGCGTGGAACCGGACCGAACCGTTAGTGGTCGGTTTGATTTTGATTTTTATTCAACCGTAACCGAAACCGTTGACGTGGTGATTCTAAAAATTATTCTGAACCGACAAAATCAGAACCGGAACTAGACAAAAAAAATAAAATTTTGATTCTAATTGGACGAACCGTTATAAACTAACGTTACGTGTTACGGTTACTGGAACGTTCATGATTCTAATTCTGAACTGGAATGCTACCTAATCAGAACCGAACTACTTACGTTACGTCATACGTGTAGACATTATTCACGTTTATGAAATATTTATAATAATGCTATAATAAATTTTGACAATTTCAAACGATAAAATGAGAAATGTCACTATCAGAGTCATGTGCACGCGTGTACAGCGCGTGACTATTATTTTAATTTATTAGTATTTATTAGTGCTTGAAAAGGATACTTGAATAGGGTTCTAACAGAAAGTAACAATAGAATAATATATAAAAATTTAAAACTGCATCTTAATTCTTCCCACAAAACGGTGATATATTAGTAACGTGTTCAACGGGTCCCGGGGGCGAAGAATACACTATCGGAAAGGTCGTATTTAAACCAATATTTTAACGTCATAAATATTTAATTTTAGATATTTAGCGTACAGTTTAGAAAAAAAACTTCCGATTGGAGAATAAAATAGCAGAATTTTAAATGCATTAATATTAATATTTAATCCTAAATCATAAATTTCGATTCGTATATTAATTTTTTTATATTTATAAATTACTATATGTAAATTAATTTTAAATTTTAACAATAAATATCTTTCTATCACGAGTAGGGCCTAACAAAGAAACATCTTTGACAACCTTTTGAGCCAATATCAGAGACAAAATAGTGGAATTTACATCAAAATTGTAAAATTCACGGCAAAATGGTAAATTTCACTTCAAAATAGTGAAATACATGTCAAAATTTTAGAATGAGTTGTCTGCACAGGTTCAAAAGGTTGTCGGGAAAAATTGTTAGTTTGACCGATATCAATTGATAAAGTTTAGATTCGGTCTACGAATAGTAAGTTATAAACAAGAAAATTTTGATTGACGAATAGACGTTTATAATTTACGAATAACAGGAGCCACAGTTTAATAGAGCAGTATAACTATTGTTATGCCCCAACCGTGGTGGCGCTCGCCGGAGCCACAAATTGTTCCGCCACCAACCGCCTTTGTATCTTGCCGGTGGCCGTCTTAGGCAGCGTCTCCGTCACAAAAATCTTCTTTGGAACTTTGAATGCCGCCAAATTTTTCTTGCAGTACTTCTCCATCTCAACAACATCTATCTCGGCCCCTTCTCTTGGAATCACCGCACAATTTATCTGTCATTAATCATTACCATAAATTAATTACCATTTAAATCGAGCAAAATAAATATTTATACTTCTGATTTTCACATATCCAATGTCTTATTTGAATTTCGTAAATTAAGATTATCAGATCCATCATTTCTCCAATATCTCTTTATTGCAATCACAATTTTATTTAGTTTTTTTTAGTTGTTTTTCAGAAAAATCAATTTCTTAAATTTACATCTCTAAAAGAAACAACTTAAATAATTTTGACTCAAAATTTACAAGTTCTAAGTCAAGTTCAAATCACTCAAATTATACTAGAAAATCACTCTAACCACAATCACAATTTAGGCTTTTTTTGGAGGGACTTATTTTCACTGGTCAAGCGGTTACTAGCGTATGAACATGATCTTAATTAAGATTCAGTTCATGCGATTGTAATCGTTTGACCGATGAAAATAAATCCTCCCAAACAGAGCCTTAATTTAATTTTATTCCTAACAAAACAAATTCTTAAATTCACATTTGCTTTAATTAAAATGATAACATTAAACTATGAATTAAAAATGGGATTGTTATTTGAACTACAAGTTTGATTATCTGCAATTTTTTAATATCCGCAAATAAATTTAATATTTGTAAACAAATGTTAATTTTTTTAATAAAATTTAAATTTAAAATGCCATGTAAACATTAAACAGTCAAAAACACATTATAATTTCATTAAAAAAACATTTTAAAAAAGAATTCAAGCTGTCATTGTTTTAAGTTTTCTTCGAACTGATATTTAATAATAACAAATAAGAGGAGCTATCTGAATTTGAAAAATTGAAAATTGTTAAATTGTAGTATTGGAGAGGGGATTTACTTTAAGAGGTGAGCTGCGGTGTATAAAAAAAGGGCGCTGCTATCTGCACCGCAGATTTGGCTATTCGCACCGCACTTTCTCCTAATTTTTTTTGTCTTTTGAAAATACGTCTTGTATATGCATTTTTAGGAAAAGTGTTCAACACGAAAGTTGTAGATCTCGACGAGATCTACAACTTTCGTGTTGAACACTTCTTCTAAAAATGCATGTAGAAGGCGTACTTGGGAAATACGTTCAGATTTCGCGTCTTTTAAAAATACACTTTGTACATGCATTTTTAGGAAAAGTGTTCAACACGAAAGTTGTAGATATCGTCAATATCTACAACTTTTGTGTTGAACACTTTTCCTAAAAATGCATGTACAAAGCGTATTTTCAAAAGACACGAAAAACTAGGAGAAAGTGCGGTGCGAATAGCCAAAACTGCGGTGCGGATAGCAGCGCCCTAAAAAAATCCTTTTCCAAAGAAAAAAAATCGAAATGACTAATCTTGACCCTGCGGTCATTCTAGTTCCTTGATCCCCCACTAGCTAAAACAAAATCGCACGGGATGTGGTTGTTTGAAAATAAGAATGCAATTAGTATTTTTGAGGAGCCTTAAAAATATCTAAAAGTGAACACGGATAGCCAAATTTATAGTGTCATTCAAAATATGAACATTAAAAATAGGTGGTTGTTAACAACAGCCGTTAATGGGCAGTAAAACTTCAAAATCTTCTAATTTTTCGTGTCTTTTTGAAATACGTCATGTACATACAATTTCAGGAAAACTGTTTAACACGAAAGTTATAGATCTCGACGAGATCTACAACGTTCGTGTTGAATACTTTTCCTAAAATTGCATGTACAAGACGTATTTTGAAAAAGCGCAAAACATGGGTATATTTCCAAAGTACGCATTGTAAATGCATTTTTAGGAAAAATGATCAACACGAAAGTTGTAGATCAACACGAAAGTCGAGATCTACAACTTTCGTGTTGAACACTGTTCCTGAAATTGCATGTATAAGGCGTATTTCGAAAAGATGCGAAACATTAGGAGATTTTGGGGTGCGAATAGAAAAAAACGGATTTCGGTTAACAATTACCTAAAAATAACATAAATTTAACTAATTAAAGGGCAATTGGGAAATAAATGCCGAATAATCGCTATTTATTTGAAAAGAAAAAGTCGCCGCAAAATAAAATAATTTTTTCTTAACCAACCTTTATTTATCATAAAGACGACTTTACTTAAAATAAAAGTATGAAATGATTCCGAGAATATTCTTTTCTGTCCCCATTAAGATCAATCTAATAAAATCGATATATTTTTTATTTTACTTAAAATAAAGTATAAATAATAATAATAATAAAAACATTAACTACCTCCTCTCCGTACTTGTCATCCGGCACGCCGAACGCCACCGCCTGCGCCACTCCCGGGTGCGCGAGCAAAACGGCGTCCACCTCGATCGGTGAAATCTTTTCCCCTAATCAACCGCCAATCCGAAATGTTTGATTTAAATCACGCGCGTATTATTTTATATTTCAATTAATTCATTCGCACGAAATGTTTCACCTCCACGGTTGATGAGCTCTTTGATCCGGCCGACAAGATGAAGGTATCCGTCGTCGTCCAGAAATCCGACGTCGCCGGTGCGAAGCCAGCCGTGGAGGAAGGCCGCCTGATTCGCCTCCGGGTTGTTTTTATAGCCTTTGGTCACGTTCGGACCCCGGATACAGACTTCGCCGGGAACGCCGGGCGGTTGGACGGCGCCACTTTCATCGAGGATCGCCATCTCCTGTCCCACCGGCAGGCCCACCGATCCGGGCTTGTGAGGCCCGTCCTCCGGCAGCGGATTCGTGCACATGAGGTGAGACGCCTCAGTCATCGCGTAGGATTCTAGAACCGGGGAGCCAAACGCTGCCTCTAGATGCGTGAGAACCGTTGGGGCCAAGGCCGCGCTGCAGCTGCGGATGAATCGGAGAGTTGGGTACGACGATTCCGGTGAAGAAGCATGGCGGTCGAGCAGGATTTGGTGCACGGTAGGGACTGCAGTGTACCAGGTCGCGCCGGCGGCCCGGATGTCGGCCCAGAAGGTGGAAGCAGAGAACCGACCCGCGGCCGGAAGAGCAACGGAAGCGCCGGCGGAGAGAGAGCTGAGAAGGCCGGCGATGAGGCCATGGACGTGGAAGAGAGGGAGGACGATGAGCGTCGAGTCGTTCTCCGAGAGCCGGTAAGCAGATCGGATATTGCGAACAGAGGCTGCGAGGTTTTGCTGGGTGAGGGGAACACCCTTTGGCCGGCTCGTCGTCCCGGAGGTGTGCAGAAAGAGGGCGACGTCGGAAGGATCGTTATCGATCATCGCTTCTGGAGTGGCGTGGCCATTAGCGGAGGCCGGCAGGCCGTCGATCTGCACCTTGCTTGACGACTCGGTGAGATCAGCGGTTGCGCAGCGTATCCCGAGCTTCCCTGCTGCCCCCACCGCAGCGGCGGCGGCGTTTCCCGCCTTGTTTGTGACCAGAAGCTTTGAATCGGAGTCGGAGAGGTAAAATTCGAACTCCTCCTGCGTGTACGCAGCATTAAGCGGCGCGGCTGTCGCCCGCGATCGGATCACGGCCAAGAACATGATCACAAACTGCTTGAATCGATGCCGATTGAACATTAAAAACATAATAATAAAAAATCGTATACTTAATTTACCAAAGAAGCAGAAACAAAATCGAAGAATTAGGGCGGGCGGGGAAGATGATTCGGACCTCGACGGAATTGGGGAAAGTGAGGGCGACAACATCACCGGGAAGGATACCGGCTTCGACTAGGCGGGACGCTGCGAAGTCCACTAGGTCGTCCAGGTGGGAGTATGTGATTTCCAGTTTGCCGGCAACGAAGAGTGCTCGCCGGGATGGGTAGTCGGAGGCGGCGCGTTTTAAGGTTCCGGTGAGCGTTTGATCCGCCATGGTTAGAACAATCGATAGGAGGAAGATATTGTGATTGGAAGGTGGGTGGCTCTCCTTTTTATACGTGGGCATGTAAATAAATACTACTAAATTAATACTAATAATAAATTAAAATTAGGCAGTGCCTGGGGAGTGGGCAACTGGGCACACACCTTCGTATGGGAAAAACATATTCCACAGCTAGCAAGGAATGGTTGTGTGTTAAAATTGTTGAATTAGGAGAGAGCAGTTTGATTGGGCAGACTGCACAGAGCACAGTCAGTTAGGGGGCTAGGTGATGACGGATATCCGGTTTCCGGCTTTTGTTTCTTCTTTGTTGTGATCTGGATCAATAAGCTTCCTGTGAGGTAACCGGGCGGTTAGCAGTGGACTAACCACGGTTGTTGTGGTCTGGTTGGTGAGACCGCAGGGACCGCTTGGAGCTGGCAGATTCTCTGGCTTACGTAGAGGAAGACGGTTAGCCAGAATAGCGGAGGCTAATCACACAGTTCGCTGTGTTCTGCTTGCGCGGTCTGAAGCCAGAGTTCGCTGGTATTGTGTACTTGTGTTGAAGCCAAAAATGACCTCTGTGGAGTTCGGGGTCCCTAGAAAGGGGTGACCTTACACCTACTACACCCGGAGGAACGTCACAGACCAAAGATCAGGAAGCTAGAAACAGACCCTCGGCTCTAACGCGGAGGTCCCACCTCACACCCGGAAGACCTTTGAGATCTCCCCCTCCCTAGCCAATGCTTGAGCTAGGGTGCCTTGAAGGATGAAGAGAGAGTGAAGAAGTGATAACCATCCTCTCTCCAAGGCACCCCTAAGGGCCTATTTATAGTTTTCCATATCCCATGGGCCAAAATGCTCGAAATTCGCTTAAGCCAAATATGCCTCGGGGCAATAGAAAACAGCCACACCGGGGGGTAAAGGGGTAAAAACCACCCCGCCTCTCATCCACCTAGGGGCCTAGCAGAGGGGCGACGAGGGCAGGGGCGAGACCCCCGGCCTTGGCCGGTCTCGCCCCCCCAGGCCGCGGGCAGGGGCGAGACCCCCGGTCTTGGCCGGTCTCGGCCGGTCTCGCCCCCACCAAGCCGCGGGCAGGGGCGAGACCCCCGGCCTTGGCCGGTCTCGCCCTACCAGGCCGCGGGCAGGGGCGAGACCCCCGACCTTGGCCGGTCTCGCCCCACCAAGCCGCGGGCAGGGGGGCAGGGATGAGTCCCCGCCCCCCCAAAAAAGGGCCACTAGGGGAGGCCGATTTTTCCTCCCACTACTAGTATATTTCCAAGCTAGAGCCAAAATTGACCACCAAGAGTGCAAAATCTCCAAAAAGCTTAAAAACACGATTGCCTTGTTTGGGGCCCACTCTTCGCGAATACGGGGTTGTACACAATCCCCGCTCTTTTCGAGGTTGGCACAAGCTCGGAAAGAAACATCCAACCCAACGTATTCGCAGAGTGTAACTTTCCTGCGGGGTCAACCTGCCTTGCCGGCTATGGGATCCTGGGTGGCGAGACCTCCTCCGGGTAAAAAACACTTCACCCCCCGAAGGGGTCAACCTGCTATGCCAGCTATGGGAGCCTGGGTGGCGAGACCTCCTCCGGGTAAAAAACACTCCACCCCCCGGAGCGGTCAACCTGCCATGCCAACTATGGCAGCCTGGGTGGCGAGACCTCCTCCGGGTAAAAAACACTCCGCCCCCCGGAGGGGTCAACCTGCCATGCCAGCTATGGGAGACTGGGTGCCGAGACCTCCTCCGGGTAAAAAACACTCCGCCCCCCGGAGGGGTCAACCTGCCATGCCAGCTATGGGAGCCTGGGTGCCGAGACCTCCTCCGGGTAAAAAACACTCCACCCCCGGATGAGTCAACCTGCCATGCCAGCTATGGGAGCCTCGGTGGCGAGACCTCCTCCGGGTAAAAAACACTCCACCCCCCGGATGGGTCAACCTGTCATGCCAGCTATGGGAGCCTGGGTGGCGAGACCTCCTCCGGGTAAAAAAACACTCCACCCCCCGGAGGGGTCAACCTGCCATGCCAGCTATGGGAGCCTGAGTGGCGAGACCTCCTCCGGGTAAAAAACACTCCACCCCCCGGAGGGGTCAACCTGCCATGCCAGCTATGGGAGCCTGGGTGGCGAGACCTCCTCCGGGTAAAAAACACTCCACCCCCCGGAGGGGTCAACCTGCCATGCCAGCTATGGGAGCCTGGGTGGCGAGACCTCCTCCTGGTAAAAAACACTCCACCCCCCGGAGGGGTCAACCTGCCATGCCAGCTATGGGAGCCTGGGTGGCGAGACCTCTTCCGGGTAAAAAACACTCCACCCCCCGGAGGGGTCAACCTGCCATGCCAGCTATGGGAGCCTGGGTGGCGAGACCTCCTCCGGGTAAAGGACTTGACTTCCACGAGAGATCAACCAGCCCTGTCAGCTAGTGAGAGCTTGACAGCGGAATCATCATCGGAGCAAAGGACTTGGCTTCCACGAGAGATCAACCAGCCTTGTCAGCTAGTGAGAGCCTGACAACGGAATCATCATCGGAGCAAGAAACTTGGCTTCCACGAGAGATCAACCAGCCCCTGTCAGCTAGTGAGAGCCTGACAGCGGAATCATCATCGGAGCAAAGGACTTGGCTTGCACGAGAGATCAACCAGCCCTGTCAGCTAGGTGAGAGCCTGACAGCGGAATCATCATCGGAGAAAGAAACTTGGCTTCCACGAGAGATCAACCAGCCTTGTCAGCTAGTGAGAGCATGACTGCGGAATCATCATCGGAGCAGAGGATTTGGCATCCACGAGAGATCAACCAGCCTTGTCAGCTAGTTGAGAGCCTGACAGCAGAATCATCATCAGAGCAAATGACTTGGCTTACACGAGAGATCAACCAGCCCTGTCAGCTAGTGAGAGCCTGACAGCGGAATCATCATCGGAGCAGAGGACTTGGCTTCCACGAGAGATCAACCAGCCCTGCCAGCTAGTGAGAGCCTGGCAGCGAAATCAATCTCGAGGTGAGACTTACCCCACCCTCCGAGAGATCAACCTGCCCTGCCAGCTAGTGAGAGCCTGACAGCGGAATCCATCTCGAGGTGAGACCTACCCTACCCACCGAGAGATCAACCTGCCCTGCCAACTAGTGAGAGCCTGGCAGCGGAGTCCATCTCGAGGTGACACCTACCCACCCTCCGAGAGATCAACCTGCTCTGCCAGCTAGTGAGAGCCTAGCAGCGGAATCCATCTCAAGGTGAGACCTACCCACCCTCCGAGAGATCAACCTGCCCTGCCAGCTAGGTGAGAGCCTGACAACGGAATCTATCTCGAGGTGAGACCTACTCACCCTCCGAGAGATCAACCTATCGTGCCAGCTAGGTGAGAGCCTGGCAGCGGAATCCATCTCGAGGTGAGACCTACCCACCCTCCGAGAGATCAACCTGCCCTGCCAGCTAGGTGAGAGCCTGACAGAGGAATCCATCTCGAGGTGAGACCTACCCACCCTTCGAGAGATCAACCTGCCCTGCCAGCTAGGTGAGAGCCTGGCAGCGGAATCCATCTCGAGGTGAGACCTACCCCACCCTCCGAGAGATCAACCTGCCCTGCCAGCTAGGTGAGAGCCTAACAGCAGAATCCATCTCGAGGTGAGACCTACCCACCCTCCGAGAGATCAACCTGCCCTGCTAGCTAGGTGAGAGCCTAACAGCGGAATCCATCTCGAGGTGAGACCTACCCCACTCTCCGAGAGATCAACCTGCCCTGCCAGCTAGTGAGAGCCTGGCAACGGAATCCATCTCGAGGTGAGACCTACCCACCCTCCGAGAGATCAACCTGCCCTGCCAGCTAGGTGAGAGCCTGACAGCGGAATCCATCTCGAGGTGAGACCTACCCAGCCTCTGAGAGATCAACCTGCCCTGCCAGCTAGGTGAGAGCCTGACATCGGAATCCATCTCGAGCAAAGGGACCTAGCCTCCACGAGAGGTCAACCTGCCCTGCCAGCTAGTGAGAGCCTGGTCAGCGGAACCATCTCAGAGCAAAAATTACTTGGTAAAGAAAAAATACATTACATACAACCTACCCTGACCTAACCTGGCAGGGAATACTTATTACAAGGAAAAATACATATGGAACTTTGGGCGAGTTAGGGTGAGATCTCTCCACTCACTCAATATTCCTTGGGGCCTCGGTTCCTCCCCCCCTGAGCGATTCCTCCTTCGCCTTTTTCTCCCTTGGCCGACCGCCAAAACTTGATGTGGTGGAGATAGGAGTTGCCTGGGTGCCTGCCTCCCTGGGGCACTCTCGCCGAACCACCTTGGGGCTGCCTCGCCGAGATCCCTGGAAGCTCTCTCACCGAGAAGGGGGGGAGCTAGCTCCTGGGGGGTCGGGGTGGAGTTACCACCCTGAGGAGCAATGTTTCGCAGCATCTCCATGATGACCTGGATGGAGGCCATGAACTCTTGTCTCCCCATAAAGGGTCCTGGGTTGGGGAGCTCGCCGAGATCATCACTACCTCCCTGACCTCCAGCCATGACACTCTCCCGAGATCTTCTGTGTTGGTCACTCTCCACGCTCACCGCACCAAAGTGTTGAAGCCAAAAATGACCTCTGTGGAGTTCGGAGTCCCTAGAAAGGGGTGAGCTCACACCTACTACACCCGGAGGAACGTCACGGACCAAGGATCAGGAAGCTAGAAACAGACCCTCGGCTCTAGCGCGGAGGTCCCACCTCACACCCGAAAGACCTTTGAGATCTCCCCCTCCCTAGCCAATGCTTGAGCTAGGGTGCCTTGAAGGATGAAGAGAGAGTGAAGAAGTGATGACCATCCTCCCTCCAAGGCACCCCTAAGGACCTATTTATAGTTTTCCAAATCCCATGGGCCAAAATCGTATACTTAATTTACCAAAGAAGCAGAAACAAAATCGAAGAATTAGGGCGGACGGGGAAGATGATTCGGACCTCGACGGTATTGGGGAAAGTGAGGGCGACAACATAACCGGGAAGGATACCAGCTTCGACTAGGCGGGACGCTGCGAAGTCCACTAGGTAGTCCAGGTGGGAGTATGTGATTTCCAGTTTGCCGGCGACGAAGAGTGCTCGCCGGGATGGGTAGTCGGAGGCGACGCGTTTTAAGGTTCCGGTGAGCGTTTGATCCGCCATGGTAAGAACAATCGATAGGAGAAGATATTGTGTTTGGAGGGTGGGTGGCTCTCCATTTTATACGCGGCCAAGTAAATAAATACTACTAAATTAATACTAATAATAAATTAAAATTAGGCAGTGCCTGGGCAGTGGGCAACTGGGCACACACCTTCGTATGGGAAAAACATGTTCCACAGCTAGCTAAGAATGGTTCTGTGTTGAAATTGTTGAATTAGGAGTGAGCAGTTTGATTGGGCAGACTGTACAGACCACAGGCGGTTAGGCCGGTAGGTGATGACGGATATCCGGTTTCCGGCTTCTGTTTCTTCTTTGTTGTGGTCTGGATCAGTAAGCTTACTGGGAGGTAACCGGGCGGTTAGCAGTGGGCTAACCACAGTTGTTGTGGTCTGGTTGGTGAGACCGCAGAGACCGCTTGGAGCTGGCAAATTCTCTGGCTTACGTAGAGGAAGACGGTTAGCCTGAATAGCGGAGGCTAACCACACAGTTCGTTGTATTCTGCTTGCGCGGTCTGAAGCCAGAGTTCACTGGTATTGTGGACTTGGTCACAGTGTTGTGACAAGTCCGGTTCGGTTGCCTAGTCGCAGAGACCGCATAGTTGCACGGTCTGCTTCTGGAGTTCGTAGAGACCACTTTTCTGCACAGTCTGGTTGCGGAGACCTGCAGTTCATCATAAGCCGTTGTTGGCTCAGGACGCATGGCTGGATTGCTCAAGTCCACGCGAACTGAGGTGGATGTCTGCTCGGTTATGCAGATCGGTCGATCTTACCGCTTGTGTGGTTAGTTGTTGTGCGCGGTCTAACTCTGGTATGCGTACCTTTGTGCAGATAGGTTGTGCTAGCTGCAGGATGATAGATGATTATCCTATCACTATGGGTAGTGACCACACTCCCCCTGTCGCCTATAAATAGGGGTCCCCGATTCGTCATATATAACAAGAACAATGAGAACTCAACTCGCATTTTGAACTTGCGGTTAGATTTTTCTAACCGGACGACTAAGTGAAGTTGACTTGTGTTGTGCAGCCTGTCACTACAACAAAGTCGTCTTTCGACGATGTTTTTTTATGCCTTTAGTGACGATTTCAAAGCGTCACGATAGTTTTTGTGACGTTTATAAAAACGTCAATAAATCGTCACGAGTGCGCATGTCGCTGTAGCACCTTGCGACGCTTTTAAAAAAAACGTCGCGATTGGCATGTACTCTACAATGACATTTTTTCTCAAAAAACGTCGTGATTGACAGTTACTCTACGGTGACATTTTTTTAAAAAAACGTCATGATTGACAATTGTTACCGCGACGCTTTCCAAAAACGTCATTATCAGCAATTACTTTATCGTGACACTTTTTACAAAACATGGAGATAAATATTAACACTAACACGATGTTTTTTTACAAAACGTCACTGTAATTAAAACTCTACAATGACGTTTTTAAAAAACCTAATAATCTATTGCATTTGAGAAAAAAATTAAAACAATTAAAATTTATGAAAATCTAAGTTGAAAAATAATTATGCTTTTAAAATCTTAATTATAATTATAAATATTATTTTTATAAATTTTTTTAGCATTTTAAATATTTTGAGAATGGTATTAAGAAATGTTGAGAAATTTTTTACAAGTTATTATTCAAATAATATATCTCTAATTATAGCAAAAATAAAAAAAATACCCACATAATACATTACCATTAAGTATAGAAATGCAAAAGATCACATTTATGATTAACAAACTTGTTTCAAGTGAATATAAGCTTACAAAAAAACATAATCATTCAACATATATATTGTTTTCAAAATCATTCAATATTTAAAGTTTCCCAAAAAACATTTAATAATTTTCAAAATCATTAAACATTTAAACTTCCAAAAAAGCATAATTATTCAACATATATACTGTTTTCATAATCATTCAACATAATCATTTAAGTGAATATAAACTTCCAAAAAAACAAAATCATTCAACATAATCATTCAACATATATATTATTTGAAGCACCATGGAGCTTCAAAATTTCCATCTTTAATCATTAGCTTCATTGGCATTGTATTGATGAGCATTCAACTTCTTTCATACATCATCTACCGCTCGCATCATCTTTTCAAACTTGAAGCATAATAAATAAAACTGTTCAATTACCTGCATAATAAATAAAATTGAAACACGGATTAAACATTTATTGTAATTACATTTAAAGTTAAAATAAATAACAATTGGAAAAAATACAATAACAATGAAACATAAACCAAGAAACCGTATATCTCCACATCAAAGAATAAACATTGCACATAAATAAAATATGAAATGAGCATGTGGGGTACTTAAGCGTTTAAGCAACTTCCATATAATATAATTAGAAACTGTTGACGACAGTTTCACAAAACTTCTCACAGCAATTTGGGCACAAATCTTTGCGTTTTGCCAAAACTGTTTGTGTCAAACTGCTGGCAGGAGTTTGTGCCAACTGCTGCAGCAATTTGTGCCAAACTTTGCACAAACCGCTGCATTGCCAAACTGCTGCAGCAGTTTGGCACACACTGCTGCAGCAGTTTGGCACACACTGCTGCAGCAGTTTGGCACACACTGCTGCAGCAGTTTGGCACACACTGCTGCAGCAGTTTGTGCAAAGTTTGTGCACAAACTGCTGCTGAACTGCTGCAACAGTTTGTGCACAAACTTTGCACAAACTGCTGCAGCAGTTTTGGGCAACTGCTACTGCAGCAGTTTCGGGCAACTACTGCTGCAGCAGCAGTTGGGCCCAAGCTGCAGCAGGCCAACTGCTGCTGCTGCAGCTTGGGCCCAACTGCTGCTGCAGAAGTTTGGGCCCAACTGCTGCTGCAGCAGTTTGCGCCCAACTGCTGCTGCAGCAGTTTGCGCCCAACTGCTGCGGCCAGCAGTTTGCGCCCAACTTGCTTATAGGCGCACACATATAGTTCCTCTAGACTATGGGATCGAGCAGTGCGTGTTGTGCAGGCTAAGCAATAAATTTGAATAACATGAGAAATAACTCCACTAGAATTGTAAAATTAAAAATTTCACAAAATGCTGCAGCAATTTGGCACACAAACTCCTGCAGCAGTTAATTTGTGCAAAGTTTGTGTACAAACTGCTGCTGAACTGTTGCAGTAGTTTGTGCACAAACTTCAGCGGCAGTTTGGGGCAACTGCCGCTGCAGCGGCAGTTTGGGGCAACTGCCGCTGCTGCTGCAGCCTGGGCCAACTACTGCCGCAGCAGTTTGCGCCCAACTGCTGCGGCCAACAGTTTGTGCCCAACTGCTGCGGCCAGCAGTTTGTGCCCAACTTGCTTATAGGCGCACACATATAGTTCCCCTGGACTATGAGATCGAGCAGTGCGTGTTGTGCAGGCTAAGCAATAAATTTGAATAACATGAGAAATAACTCCACTGGAATTGCAAAATTAATAATTTCATAATAACCAACTCCAAAATTATGGGATGATACCAATTTTACTGGTACAACATGCCAACCTAAAGATGCAGAACTAAGTAAACACTATCAAAATATTCTTTACAAATGTTAATATCACCAGAATTTAAAACAAAGGCATATTATAAAATTGAATAATCCATATCATTAGTATAGTTTGACTTCAAAACAATCATAAAGGCCGATTTATTAACACTGAATTGAATAATAAAGGGCCACAAAAAAGTAAAGAACCCAACTACTGAATAAAGAACTAGGTCTGAAAAAAAAAGTGCATGAAAAGAAGGGTATTATCCACAAAGAACCCAAAAAGAGAGTAAAAACGGAGTAAAAGGATTCATAATTAAAAAGACAATAGAAATGAACTTTTCTCAATCAGATGAAAGTGAAAAACAGTAAGCAGTTTGTGCAAAGTTTGTGCACAAACTGCTGCTGAACTGCTGCAGCAGTTTGTGCACAAACTTTGCACAAACTGCTGCAGTAGTTTGGGGAAACGGCTGCTGCTGCAGCAATTTGGGCCAACTACTGCTGCTGTAGCTTGGGCACAACTGCTGCTGCAGCAGTTTGCGCCCAACTGCTGCTGCTGCAGTTTGCGCCCAACTGATGCGGCCAGCAGTTTGCGCCCAACTTGCTTATAGACGCACACATATAGTTCTTTTTTTAGTTTCCCGTGCATTTTTGATATGTTGTAGGCTTATGGAAGAATGGAAGTTGCTGGTAATGTGGCCTTCTGATGTCGTTTCCAATCATGACAGTGCATCAACTCCATTATTCTCTACCCTTCTTTTATATACCACTGTAAAATCATACCCACCATGAGCTTAGACACACATTTTTATTGTTTGAGTGTAGTAATTCTTTGCTCCATCAGGTATTTTAAGCTCTGATGTTCTGAGCTGGTGATAAAATGACTTCCCACCAGATATGGCCTCCATCTTTTACGGATAATACTACTGCTAACACTTCCTTCTCATATACAGATAAAGAAGCATTTTGAATACCCAATTCCTAGCGAAAAATGCATTGAGATGATTATCTTGTGATAAAACAGCCTCTAATCGATGGTCAGAAGAATAAATTTCAACTGTCTACGTCTTTGAGAAGTCAGGCTAAGCTGGTACTGAAGGATGGCTGATGACTTGCTTCAAGCATTCAAAAACTGCCTGAGCTTGCGGTGTCCAAGCAAACGGTTCTCTGCGATGAAATATGATCTCCAGGAGATAAAATATGATCTCCTGGAGATCAAATATGATCTCCTGGAGATCAAATATGATCTCCTGGAGATCAAATATGATCTCCTGGAGATCAAATATGATCTCCTCGAGATCAAATATGATCTCCTCGAGATCAAATATGATCTACTCGAGATTAATATTTGATCTCCTCGAGATCAAAATATGATCATGGTGGGATTCTGTTACGAGGTAGGTGATGAGGGCAAGCGTTAAGTGCTTCTTATCAAGGGTGTCAGGTTCGAATCCTGACATCAACAACCAGCCTCACTGAGAACAGTGAGGCCAGGATTGGGGTGTACGGGCCGCGGCCCTGTTACGCAAATACGAGTGGGTCCCTCGTTGGGTCAAATGGCCCAGTCATAATAGAGGGGGTGCCTACCTCATAACGGATTCGCGACCATGGTTATCAAGATCATGATCCGAATAGTAGGATCATAAGATCCTATGATCTAGATTTTGCAAAGTGTGCATAAAATAACTTATGGCAAATAACAACAATTGCGAATTATTAAAGAGATTAGGTATGCATAGGCTTATTTAAGAGACCAAACAAAAAATTCATGATTGTTACACCTTTCAATGTAAAGTCATTACAAAGGGTAAAATTGAATATCATAATCATTTTCCATTCAATTAAATCTCAAAAAAAATAAAAGAAGAGAGAAACCAAACCTTGATTCGAACTGATATTTGTAGTAGGAGATGGTGTTGGGGTGTTGTTAGGGGTAGTCTCATTTATATTTGATCTTTGAATAGAAGCCATCATTCTCAAGAACTGAACACATAATAAATATTTATAAAACAATTCTAATTAATCCAAGCATTATTAACTTGATTTAAACACAATTATTACTTGGTCTGGTGATAGATGTATCTCTTGCCCCACTGATGCTCCAGATGAATCATCCCTAGAATTTTGGTGTGACCTGTCATCCATAAGACGATCTATGATCTTTGCATGATAGACATTTGTAATTTCAATTGTTCAATCTCCCGCAACTCTTCTGGATTTGTATGTTTCAAGCTAGTTGTTCTTACGCGGCGTGATAAATCAAGGTATACCTGAATCGCAGTGACACACATTCCCATACCACGACATCGACCATAATATTCTGGTCCAAATGTAGATTTAAAAGAGAAATAAAAAATTATTGCACAATACTCTAAATTGAAATAAAGAGTTATGTTTTTTTACCTAAAAGCACCTTCATGAATTTCATTTATTGGTGTGTCGGGAGGATGCTGCGATATTTGTTCCTCTATAGCCTTGTCCAAGGCAACCTAGAAAAAAGTACACAAATGAAATCTTCGGTAAACAATTTGGATATTATTTAAATATTTAAATAATTAAGCTAAAGAATGAAACACTTACTTTTTTTGATATTGCATCATCATTCACCAAAGTTTTCCCATTTTTCTTGCCTGTGCGACTATCTAAGAATAATTCAATGCGAGTTGGCTCTCTGTCCAATTCAATTTCCTTATAAAAATAAACTATTTAGCTTAATGCAAGTAAGAAACAAAAAAGATATATATTATATATAACCCACTGCTATAGATCCCTCTGGTTTTGCTTCAAATTCTCTTATTTCGTACTCATCTCGTGGTAACATCCTCATGACCAATTCCCAATTCAATTTTTTGCATGATAGACATTTTTCTGGTTTTGCTATAGATCCTTCTGGTTGGTGGCGATTCTTCAATTCTTCTCGAAGTTTGCTATTAAAACAATATTAATTAATGCACAGTTCAAGAATAAATAATCTTTATCATGGTTTTAAAGTTTATTAAAACTTACCTTCGAAAAATTTCAAGCTCTACACAGCTGAACATAATATATCGATGGGCTTGCATAAGGCTAATTGGATCTAGTGTCTTCAAGACAGCGCCCCTTGTTGCACTCCCAACTTGTGGAATCATCCTAAATGCTGGAGTTGGAGACGTATAATTTGCACTATTACAACTTGGTCGATTAAATCGAGTCTCTATCCCTTCTAAGAACCGAGAACAAAATGTCAAAGTCTCTTCCGCTATATAACCCTCTGCTATAGATCCTTCTGGTTTTGCTCTATTTCATACATATTTTTTATAATGTCCAAGTTCCCTCTCGATGGGATACATCCATCTAAATTGTACTGTGCCACCCAAAATAGCTTCTTGTGAAAGATGAACCATGAGATGAATCATTACAGTGAAGAATGAAGGGGGAAAAATTATTTCGAGTTGACATAAAGCCACAATAATGTGATCTTCAATCTTCAACAAATCAGAAACATTTAGTTTTTTGGAACATAATTCACTAAAGAACATGAAAACCTCCATCAATGGTGTCACTATATGCCTTGGTAACACTGATCGTAAACCAATCGACAACAATTGCTGCATTATAATGTGATTATCATGGCTTTTTAAGCTTTGTATTTTGCATTGCTTCAGTTTAACACAGCGTGATATATTGGAGGCATATCCATCAGGAACTCGTAATGACTTTATCATTCCTAAAAAGATATCTTTCTCCATCTTACTCATGGTGAAGCAAGCTGGAGGAATAATCTCGGTGTCATCATCTCTTTCTTGGATCCATAGATGCTTTAGAATCCCAAGATCCTTGCAATCCATTCTAGTGCGCACATTATCCTTGGATTTGATTAAGTCACCCAATATAGTGTTCAAAATATTATCACACATTTTTTTCTATATGCATCGTATCAAGACAATGATGGAGTAAATTTGTCTTCCAATAAGGAAGTTCAAAAAATATACTTCTTTTTTCCAATACTTAGTAGGTCCTCCCGAATTATTTTTTCTACCAAACACAACATGAAGATGATGGGTTTCCTCTGATACTCTTCGTCCATTAGGAGGTTTTTTACTACAAATACACATTTCATGTCAACCAAACTTTCTTGCTTTCCGATATGGATGATCAACTGGCAAGAATCGACGATGAGCTTGATAAATAGTTTTTTGACTATTCTTTAGCCAACATGATTGAGTGTCCAACCCGCATGATGAACATCCAAGTTTTGAATGTGTGTTCCATCCCAATAGATTACCAAGCGCGGGAAAATCGCTAATAGTCCATAATAGTGCAGCGTGTAGTGTAAATTTCTTCCCATCTAAAACATCAAGCACTTCTACCCCCACTTATCATAACTCATTCAACTTTTTTATTAATGGTTGTAGATACACATCGATATTATTTCCTCACATCTTTGGCCCGGGTATCAAACCCGACATGATAATAGATCTTTTCTTCATGCACCCCCAAGGTGGCACATTGTATATCACTAGCATAATTGGCCACGTACTATGTGTGCTGCTAAGATCACCAAATGGATTGAATCCATCAGTAGCTAGCCCTAAACGAATATTTCGAGGATCATTTGAGAACTTTTTGTGGCGTTGATCAAATTCTTTCCATGTCAAGCCATCTCTAGGGTGTTGCATTAAACTGTCATGATTAAGATCTTTGGCATGCCACTGCATCATCTCAGCAGTTTCCTTGAAAAGAAATAGTCGCTCCAAACGTTCTTTCAATGGAAAATACCGAAAAACTTTTTTTGGGTGTCTTCCTCACAATGATCACATCTTGTTGTTTACGTTTTCTCGATCGGTGAGTCAATTGATCGTCTTGTACATCAACCCATCGTGATTGTCCGCATATATGACAAAAATTGTCATTTTTATATAAGTCCCAAAATAATGAACAATCATTTTCACATGCATCAACTTAATATATTTGTGGCCCAATTTAGATGTGACTTTCTTGGCCTCACGATAGTTAGCCGGCACTGATTTATATTCGTCTGGCATTGCTCCTTGTAGAACTTTCAACAACATATCAAATGTACATTACTCCAATTTTCAAGTGTCTTAATATGCAGGAGATCCAATAAGAAGGAAATTT